>SJYW01015070.1:711609-721836 GCA_006410735.1 Raphicerus campestris
TGAGTTGGACTGTGAAGAAAGCTGAGTGCTGAAGAATTGATGCTTTTGAACTGTGGTGTTGGAGAAGACTCTTGAGAGTCCCTTGGACTGCAAGGAGATCCAACCAGTCCATCCTAAAGGAGATCAGCCCTGGGATTTCTTTGGAAGGAATGATGCTGAAGCTGAAACTCCAGTACTTTGGCCACCTCATGCGAAGAGTTGACTCATTGGAAAAGTTTCTGATGTTGGGGGGGATTGGGGGCAGGAGGAAAAGGGGATGACAGAGGTTGAGATGGCTGGATGGCATCACTGACTCGATGGACCTAAGTTTGAGTGAACTCTGGGAGTTGGTGATTGACTAGGAGGCCTGGCGTGCTGTGATTCATGGGGTTGCAAAGAGTCACACACGACTGAGCGACTGAACTGAACCTATACATTTTTGGCTTATTTCTGATTTTTTTCTCTTACTTGGCTGTTAATGAAAAGCTATTTGGTGGGTAAATTTTATATAAGTTGAAAATAATAGCTGATGGCTGAAAGGCCTTAGAGTAGCTAAACACTTGGTAATGAGCATGCTAAATAATTGTCTCATATTCACTGGATTTTCCAAATGAAACTGGTAAATTTTACTTTACTTATTAACATATAAAATGCAAATAATTTCTGAAAAATCTAACATCTAGCACCAGTGCTTCATCCCAAATATTTTTAGCCCCTTTTTTTCCCCCAGCCACATCACTATGGACTCTCAGTTCGCAGACCAGGGACCGAACCCATGCCCCATTGCTTCTTCAGGGATTGAACCTGTGTCCTCTGCAGTGTAAGAATGAATCCCTA
Organism: Raphicerus campestris; assembly: GCA_006410735.1. Taxonomy (NCBI): domain Eukaryota; kingdom Metazoa; phylum Chordata; class Mammalia; order Artiodactyla; family Bovidae; genus Raphicerus; species Raphicerus campestris. The sequence goes on from SJYW01015070.1 coordinate 712,426, forward strand.
ACCACTTGATCACCAGGGAGTTCCCTTTAACTTCTTCATTTAATATTACTTTCTCAACAGAGTTTTCAACTTTAGTGGGTAGGACCTTGACCTTTTGTTGTTTAGGTCCTGCATAATACTCTCCATTTAGTAGTTATTCTATAAATACTTGAGTTTGTAAAGGAAAGAATGAATATGAATAAAAAAAGAACAAATGATTGTAGTTAAGAAAGACCCAACCTTAAAAAATGAAATGGTGACAAAGGACATATGATTGAGAATTAGACATTTCTAGATTAAAAAAAAAACAACAACAAAGCTTTACTGCATATTACATTTTTGAATTAGGCATTTCACTTAATTTTGCCAAACACAAGTTTTCTCATCTGTGAAATCGACGTGATGATGACTTCAGGGGAATCAAATGAGATAATGGATGAGAGTACTTCTCACAGAATCTAAAAATGTATAAACATATGACATAAACACATGTGGAATATAAACATGTGATATGATGCTGTTGCAAATGTTCTTGGAAAACTGTACCGTCAGATTGATTTTCTTTTGATTCTCTTGTCAGGTGAAGCGTACATGCGATTAAGCATGCTCCCTGAAGCAGAGCATTGGTATATGGAATCACTGAGATCCAAGACTGACCACATCCCTGCTCATCTCACCTATGGGAAGCTGCTTGCTCTAACAGTGAGTAAATGTCTCTTTCACCCTTCAGAAATTGGTTCTCCTGTTCAGATTGAGGTAGATAGGGTCTGAGGCACCTGTTCTGGCCAGTTAATCCAGACTGTTAGGATGTAATGATGGTCATACTAAATTAGACAATATACAAAAAAATATAGAAAAATGAGTTCCTTTGCCTGTGGGGTTTGCCATAAAGTATGATGTGTATCCTTGATGTAAGGATTAGTTTAAATATATAAATGGAGAACCCAAAATGTGTGATTATATAATGAAATTGTCGAAAATAGCAATATTTGTATAAAGATTATGTTCTGTAAGCCAATGTTAACCCCAGATTGGCTATAACACCTGATTCTTTCCAAAAAGCAAGTATTATATAAGATATTGCATGTGTGTCCATCAGTGTCACCTCGAATCCTTTTAACTGGAAGTCACTCTATAAGAGAAGTGCACCCATAATTTAGCTACCCACTATATGATGAGTCTTGGTCATATTTCTATGAAATCGATATTGGAAGCATAAGGACTTGTTTTTAGTCAACCACTGTGACTTACAAAAATTCTAATTTTATGTGCTTCAAGTAATAATAATTTTTTTTTCTACAATAGGAGATTGTTCAAAATATTTAAATGACTATTCTGAGCTCACCAACTAATAAATGGTACAACTAGCCTTCAGTCTGAATCTAAATCTATTGTCTATGTTATTTTAGTCATATCCCTTAATTTCTCTCCAGTGTTACTAAAAATAAGTAAATATTAGCAAAACATAGAGACAGTGGTCAGAAAATGTTTAAAAATAATGTTATTTCCCATAGAAGATGATAAGCTAAACAATTACAAGTATTACCTTTCCATTCTAAGATACCACTAAAATGCTATTAAAGAGATTATATAGGTAGACTAAGTAACCAGAAAATGTCTCACTACAACACATCTAGGTATGCTTAATAAAATACAACAGATATGCTCTTAATGCATGGCTGAGCTCAAAGCATAGGAAGAGAATTTCCCCAGGATGGAAATAAAGCAGTAACTAAACACCAAAACAGTAGACAGTAGGCTGATCTTAAAGTTGATTTGGGATAGTTTATTAGTCTTAACAACCCATGGGAAGGAGCTTATTGTCTGTCTGTCCTTCTTGATGGAATAAGAGATGAAGTCTTGGACCAACAGAAGGCCAGGAATTAGGTGTCTAAATAAAGTAGGAAAGTTCATATCTTCTGTGAAAGAACAATGTAGAAAAAGTTCACATATTGATAAAAGAGGGCAGCATGAAAGTTTGCCTTTTCAGAGTGGAATCTGAAATCTTTGCAGAGAATTTGTCACCTCTGTCCTCCCTTCACTGGGGTTTGGCTTTTGAATTTACTTTACTTGAATGAGCCAGGAATTCCTAGGCCAGGAAATTAAAGTCAGTTTACTGAAAACTCTNTCAGAGTGGAATCTGAAATCTTTGCAGAGAATTTGTCACCTCTGTCCTCCCTTCACTGGGGTTTGGCTTTTGAATTTACTTTACTTGAATGAGCCAGGAATTCCTAGGCCAGGAAATTAAAGTCAGTTTACTGAAAACTCTAGCTGAAGATGATACTAAACATGTCTTTTGAAAAAACATATTTAAATCTAGAAGGAGATTTACAGATTGGGTTTTACAAAGAACGGTGAGCACAGAATTGGTGATTGTGTGAGTAAATCAGAATAGATTTGTACTGAATAAAAAATATCGAGAGGGAATAACCTCATAGGAACAATCAGAATGGGAGGGGAGGTGAAATTTCAGTTGATTTTTGGAAGTCAGGTATCAGATAAAGGTGTTACAACTGATTCATCAAAACAGAATAAACCACTGTCTAAAGGAGGTTTGGAAATGGGATAAAAATAAGAACTCTAGAGACTCAAGCCTTGGTGGTAGCTGATACAGAAAAGAGTGCATTAAGGATAATAAAATAGGGTATTCAGTTGTCTCTCCCCGTGTGTACAGCCCTAGTAACCAAGCACTCACTGCAAGTCAAGGGAAGGTATGTTCTTAGTGNAGTGACTGAGCATGGTATAACATAACCTAACATCACACTTTCCACCTTGTCATTCTTCCTGCTGCATCATGCTGACTCTCCTGTTATATAAGAAAGCTTGAGCACATTTTAATTTGAGTTAAACTTCATTTATAATTTTTATTTTATATTTTTCTAGTTTGATAATTCGTAATAGAAGAAAATTTGAGCATCTTTAGTTATTAAAACAGCACACTTATTTAACCCATGTTTACATTCTGTTCAGTTGGTAAAGAATCTGCCTGCAGTGCAGGAGACCTGGGTTTGAGCCCTGGGTAGGGAAGATCCCCTGGAGAAGGAAATGGCAACCCACTGCAGTATCTTGCCTGAAGAATTCCATGGACAGAGAAGCTGGGCAGGCTACAGTCCGTGGGATTGCAAAGAGTTGGACGACTGGGCTTTACTTTATTAAAAGGTGGTACTGACCACATACATCTTCAAAAAAAATGTCTTTCATTCCAATGATTGGACCAACACCTCCAAAAGAAAGTTGCCTGTTTTCCCTTGTAACATCTGGATGTGTGTATGTGTATGTATTTATACAAACAGATCTACACACAGAGGCATATATGTAAATGAAGCCACATCTGTTCTAAAATGTGAGAGATTTCATTTCTGAAGCCTCATAAACAGTAAATAGTACATATGAACCTATTTTCAAAGCAGAAATAGAGACACTAGACATAGAGAACAATGACACCAAGGAGAGAGAAGGTGGGATAAATTGGGAGATTGGGTTTGACATATCTACACTGCTGCTGTGCTTTACTCAATCATGTCTGACTCTTTGTGACTCCATGGACTGTAGCCTGCCAGGCTCCTCTGTCCATGGGAATTCTCTAGGCAAGAATATTGGAGTGGGCTGCCATGCCCTCCTCCATTTATACACTGTGATGTATGAAACAGATAACTAATGAGAGCCTACTGTATAGCACAGAAGAAGAAAAGGTACAATCTCTTCATAGGACATATATTAAGTTAACCTTAAAAATGCATTTCAGTATACATTAGGTTTGATTCCACTTAAACAAGGTACCTAGAATAGTCAAATTCAGAGAGTCAGAAAGTATACTGGTGGGTGCCTAAAGAACCTGGGAGTAGGGAGGGAAAATGGGGACTTGGTGTTTAATGAGGACAGAGTTTCCGTTGCAGTTCCGTTCAGTCGCTTAGTTGTATCCGACTCTGCGATCCCATGAATCGCAGCACGCCAGGCCTCCCTGTCCATCACCAACTCCCGGAGTTCACTCAGACTCATGTCCATCGAGTCAGTGATGCCATCCAGCCATCTCATCCTCGGTCGGCCCCTTCTCCTCCTGCCTCCAATCCCTCCCAGCATCAGAGTCTTTTCCAATGAGTCAACTCTTCGCAAGAGATGGCCAAAGTACTGGAGTTTCAGCTGTAGCATCATTCCTTCCAAAGAAATCCTAGGGCTGATCTCCTTCAGAATGGACTGCTTGGATCTCCTTGCAGTCCAAGGGACTCTCAAGAGTCTTCTCCAACACCTCAGTTCAAAAGCATCAACTCTCCGGCGCTCAGCCTTCTTCACAGTCCAACTCTCACATCCACACATGACCACAGGAAAAACCATAGCCTTGACTAGACGGACCTTAGTCGGCAAAGTAAAGTCTCTGCTTTTGAATATGCTATCTAGGTTGGTCATATCAGTTTAGGAAGGTGCAAAATTCGAGATAGATGATGGTGAGAGTTGCACAACGATGTGAAGGTACTTATTGCCACTGAAATGTACATTTCAGTATGGTTAAAACTGTATGTTTTATATTGTGTGACTTTTAACACAATTTTAAAAAAAATTAAAAAATTGGAGCAGGGGCTACTCTTTGTTGCAGTTTGTGGGTTTCTCATTGTGCTGGCTTCTCTTGTAGAAGAGGGCCCCTGGAGTGTGTGGACTTCCGTAGTTGTAGTGCTAGGCCTCAGTAGTCATGGTGTACAGGCTTATTTGTCCCGTGACATGTGGAATCCTCTGGGATCAGGGATAGAACCCGTGTCCCCTGCAGGCAGATCCCTAACCACTGGACCACCAGGGATGTCCAAGAAATCTAATGTATTTCTTAATCTTATTTCTCCATAGGTATTTTCTTTTCTCTGACTTTAAGATTCTCTCTTTGTCTTCAGTTTTCTGTAGTTTGGGCATACTACGCCTCGACTTATTATTTGGGGATTTATCTGGCTTAGTGCTCTCTGTGTTTCACGGATCTGTGGTTTGACCTTTATTATATTTTGGAAAGTTGTGCATCAATATTAGTTTAAATATTTCTTCTGGCCTCTTGTCTTTCTTTCCCATCTGGTACTCCAGTTACTGGTATGCTTGTTGCATGTTTTGAGATTTTCCTATAGTTCTTGGATGTTCTGTACTTTTCATTCATTTTTCTCATTACATTTCAGTATGGGAAGTTTCTATTGACTTATCTTTAAAGTCATTGATTCTTTCCGTGGTCATGTTGAGTCTTCTTATGATCTCATTAAATTTATTCTTGATTTCTGTTATGATATTTAGCATTTCTTCTAATTATTCCTTAGAATTTCTCTCTGTGTACATTATACATGTGTTCCTTCATGTTGTCTATTTTTTCCATTAGAATCTTTAACATGTTACTCATAGTTTTTTCGTTTCTTTTCTAACAGTTATAACGTGTTTCATGTTTCAGTATCTTAGTATGGCTCTGACACTAACTTTGCCTTTTGGGACTCTTTTCTTTCCTTTTGTCATGCTATGTAATTTTTTTGTGGGATGTTGGATATGTTGAATTCATCATAGAGTATATTTCACAAAGAGTATTATTCTTTGCCTGCCCTCACCAGGAGGGGATCTTTTTTTTTTTTTCTTTACTGTGAGAACCTCATTAGTTTCTTTGGAAATTAAGCCCATGAAAGAGTGGGAACCACACCCTCCACCCAAAGACTGGCCTTCAGGAGTTTCTCACTTTCAGGCTAATCCACAGTTGGCTTCCAGCAAGTCATCAAAAGTACCACTTAAAGTGTACCCATCAATTCATAGCTCCTAATTTGATGAAGACTGTTTGGGAAGTTGANAAGTTTCTCACTCTCAGGCTAATCCACAGTTGGCTTCCAGCAAGTCATCAAAAGTACCACTTAAAGTGTACCCATCAATTCATAGCTCCTAATTTGATGAAGACTGTTTGGGAAGTTGATATCTAATGAGTTCTATGAAGCCTTCATGGCACATTTTTCCAGTCTAGAACAAGAGGTCCTGAGATGTTGACAGTGATCATTTAGACCTGAATTGAAGACTATTAAATAGTCTATCTAGAGGCAGAGAAGTTCAGACTTCGTATTTCCCATCTCTGTGTCACCTCTGTACTTGATTTTTTTGCTGTTTAGTGACCCACATTTTCCCATTATCTTACACATTTTCTCTTAAGAGAGAGAGAAAATATTCTGTAATAATGCTAAAACACCCATGTGTGTATGCTTCTCCTTGCACACTCTGCTGAGACTTGGGAAGGATCCAGTTTGGAGATATGCTTGTCATACGCATTTATACATACAAACTCATTCTCCTGGTAATGTGCCAGTCTCTGACCATTTACTGTGTGTGTATTTTCCCTTTTTGCCTGGATTAAATGTTCCTGTAATTGTGTATGTACTATCTCTGGTCACTTCACACTCTGGAAATTAAAGTGAATGAGCTTTGCTTACTAAACAATGCTTATTAAACATTATTTAATATTTAATTTCAATGTCTCTTTCTTTGTAAGTCACAGAAATTTATTATTCACAGAAGGTGACTCAAGAATCATTAGACTAGCAGAAAGTAGAAATTTAGTAACTTACGTTGTTAACTAACCTTAGTTTTTCAAATACATGGGTTTTGAGATGGTTGAGATCAAATGAACCTTTGTTAGCTTCAGGGCCTTTTAATGGTGTTAAAACAAGGAACGTTTTCCCCGTTAGACTGACTTTCTAAATAATTTCCTGAATTTGGATATTGTAAAGAGAACTTGTAAGCCACCAGCACTTGGACTGAGCAGGTAGCCTGTTGTCTTGATGCTTGACCAATTTTTTCTCTGTCTATGAACCAGCTGAATTATGATACCTCCTTTTTGAGCTTTCCCTTCATTGGACTTGCTCAGACGCAGTAGATCCCTTGGTTTCTGTGTTCTCCTTAGGTACTATGTACAGTGAGAGCCCTTTTAAGTATGATCTTGCAATTGGTAAATGCCCATTTCCAGAGTCACTGTGGCATTATTCAGTCTATAAGAGCAGGAGTCATCTCATAATCCATTGCCTGACACTGCGCTTGGCATACAGTGGATACTCTCTGAATCTCTGCTGAGGGATGGGGGTGGACGAGCACATGAGTGTATGGGTGGACCTACTGTGTAAAGCCCATCTTTAAATAGCATAATGATTCCTCATAATACACATCTGGACCAGGTCAATAATGTAATACCTTAACTGTGAAACCATATTGTCTCTGTTTGAACCCCAGTTCTGATGAATCAAGCTTTTGTGCCTTGGACAAAGTAGACTAATCTCACTGTCCCTCAGCATCTTATTTTGTAAAACAGATAATAATAATATCTCAGGTGTAATACAAGGATTTAGTATGACAATACACAGAAAGTGCCTGTAATAGCACCTGGCACGTAGTAAGCTGCTCTTAGAGTATTTCTGTTCTTCTCATATAACCTGTAAAAAGAAAGTAGAATTGCAATGTGCTAGGACAACAGACTCCCAGAAAAATCTGTCTTGGGGAAGCAGAGATGAATGGAAACTTAATTACGCTTGACAAAGATCAGATGGCCTTGTGCTGTAAAAGGATATCTTTGTTCATGTATTCTTTGTTAGGAGTGTGGCAGAAATAAGAAGCTGAGGTCACAGTAAGACCTCACCAATGCTGCTTTTGGAGTCTCCTGGTTTCAGCTGATATTGCAATGTCATTGCAGTTGCAATGCAATTCAATTTGAATTGTTGACTTGTCTGATTTAGGTGAATACTTATGAGAGGGAAACAAGAATTAGGGTAACTATAGAATAATTCCTTCCTGGAGAAGGAAATGGCAACACACTCCAGTACTCTTGCCTAGAAAATTCCATGGATGGAGGAGCCTGGTGGGCTGCAGTCCATGGGGTCACAAAGAGTCGGACACCGCTGAGTGACTTCACAACGATAGAATATTTGTTCAAACCAGGAAGGGATGGCTATTATTTTTACACTCTAACAGTAGACATAGAGTAGTTTCAGGCAAACCAGAATTACTTCTGAGAATTACTTACAAAATGAGAAGCACACTAGACTATTTCAATATGCATGTGGTCTGGTTTGTATAAGAACCTTTCTAGGACATTATGGCTTCCCTGATAGCTCAGTTGGTAAAGAATCCTCCTGCAATGCAGGAGACCCTGGTTTGATTCCTGGGTCAGGAAGATCCACTGGAGAAGTGATAGGCTACCCACTCCAGTATTCTGGCCTGGAGAATTCCATGGACTGTATGGTCCATGGGGTCCTAAAGAGTTGGACACTACTGAGCCACTTTGACTTTCAGGACATTTTACCTTTGATAGGCATCTTTACCTTAAAGTCCTTTCAGAAGAAAATAAGGGGTCATTCATTCCAATTCCATTTAATTTTGTTTGTTAGTAAATTAAAATACAATGGAGTTTAGGTCTTGGCTACTTTCCCCAGTCTCAGTGTTAGCTGGCTGGATCTAGGAGAAAAGGAGCTGGCATTCCTTTTCTCTGTCATGGATTGAAAAGCAATGGAAGCAAAGGAGTATGATGTGAATTAAGAGCTTAACTTTCTCTAATCTGAATTTTTAACCAATGATGACTTCCCTGAATTGAACTCCACTTTTTAAGCCAGTATAGTTTAATCAGTCCGTATCCTTTGATTGACAATTGACAAAAGCAAAACCTATTCAAATTAGTGGATTTCCTTGATGATTCATCTTCTTGGTATCAGAACCAGACTAGATTTCAGGTTCCTGGTACACTCAGATGGTAAAGAATTTGCCTACAATGCAGGAGACCTGGGTTTGATCCCTGGGTTGGGCAGATCCTCTGGAGAAGGAGATGTCTACCCATTTTAGTATTCTTTCTTGGAGAATTCCGTGGACAGAAGAGCCTGGTGGGCTACAGTCCGTGGGTCACTAAGAGTCAGACATGACTGAGTGACTAACACTTTCTCTGACTGAATCCAGTGCTTTTATGCAGTACACTGGTTCAGTCATCAAAGAAATTCACATCTAAATAAATTAAATAACCCTCTCTATCCTTACTGCTGAAGATTTCGACCAAAAAAAGGTATGAAATTAGGAAATTATTTACATGTGGCTTTATCTTCTTGTGAGAGCATTTGGATTTTAGAGTTGTGGCAGCCTGCCAGTGGCAAATGGAGGTGCAGAGATCGCCTGCCTTTTATGGTGTCCAGGGATTGCTTGTTCTCCTCTGCGACCCAGCTGCAATGCAGCTGTTGTTGGCACTCCTGCTTCTTCACTCTCACATTGCAGCTTTCCTATCCATCCCCATGGGGTTTAACTTCTGAGCACGAGTGTCAGCTCTGAGCTCTGTGAGCCAAGGCTGCCTCTTGGGGACCAATCAGCGTAGCAGCTTTCCATGTCATGGCTAAACAGTTTGGGATGGAGCAATCCAGCAATTTCTCATGACAAACAAGAAGCACCCATTTGCACAAACAGTGCAGCCCAATG
>SJYW01015070.1:722751-742690 GCA_006410735.1 Raphicerus campestris
TTCTCCTTAGGTACTATGTACAGTGAGAGCCCTTTTAAGTATGATCTTGCAATTGGTAAATGCCCATTTCCAGAGTCACTGTGGCATTATTCAGTCTATAAGAGCAGGAGTCATCTCATAATCCATTGCCTGACACTGCGCTTGGCATACAGTGGATACTCTCTGAATCTCTGCTGAGGGATGGGGGTGGACGAGCACATGAGTGTATGGGTGGACCTACTGTGTAAAGCCCATCTTTAAATAGCATAATGATTCCTCATAATACACTTCTGGACCAGGTCAATAATGTAATACCTTAACTGTGAAACCATATTGTCTCTGTTTGAACCCCAGTTCTGATGAATCAAGCTTTTGTGCCTTGGACAAAGTAGACTAATCTCACTGTCCCTCAGCATCTTATTTTGTAAAACAGATAATAATAATATCTCAGGTGTAATACAAGGATTTAGTATGACAATACACAGAAAGTGCCTGTAATAGCACCTGGCACGTAGTAAGCTGCTCTTAGAGTATTTCTGTTCTTCTCATATAACCTGTAAAAAGAAAGTAGAATTGCAATGTGCTAGGACAACAGACTCCCAGAAAAATCTGTCTTGGGGAAGCAGAGATGAATGGAAACTTAATTACGCTTGACAAAGATCAGATGGCCTTGTGCTGTAAAAGGATATCTTTGTTCATGTATTCTTTGTTAGGAGTGTGGCAGAAATAGGAAGCTGAGGTCACAGTAAGACCTCACCAATGCTGCTTTTGGAGTCTCCTGGTTTCAGCTGATATTGCAGTGTCATTGCAGTTGCAATGCAATTCAATTTGAATTGTTGACTTGTCTGATTTAGGTGAATACTTATGAGAGGGAAACAAGAATTAGGATAACTATAGAATAATTCCTTCCTGGAGAAGGAAATGGCAACACACTCCAGTACTCTTGCCTAGAAAATTCCATGGATGGAGGAGCCTGGTGGGCTGCAGTCCATGGGGTCACAAAGAGTCGGACACCACTGAGTGACTTCACAACGATAGAATATTTTTTCAAACCAGGAAGGGATGGCTATTATTTTTACACTCTAACAGTAGACATAGAGTAGTTTCAGGCAAACCAGAATTACTTCTGAGAATTACTTACAAAATGAGAAGCACACTAGACTATTTCAATATGCATGTGGTCTGGTTTGTATAAGAACCTTTCTAGGACATTATGGCTTCCCTGATAGCTCAGTTGGTAAAGAATCCTCCTGCAATGCAGGAGACCCTGGTTTGATTCCTGGGTCAGGAAGATCCACTGGAGAAGTGATAGGCTACCCACTCCAGTATTCTGGCCTGGAGAATTCCATGGACTGTATGGTCCATGGGGTCCTAAAGAGTTGGACACTACTGAGCCACTTTGACTTTCAGGACATTTTACCTTTGATAGGCATCTTTACCTTAAAGTCCTTTCAGAAGAAAATAAAGGGGTCATTCATTCCAATTCCATTTAATTTTGTTTGTTAGTAAATTAAAATACAATGGAGTTTAGGTCTTGGCTACTTTCCCCAGTCTCAGTGTTAGCTGGCTGGATCTAGGAGAAAAGGAGCTGGCATTCCTTTTCTCTGTCATGGATTGAAAAGCAATGGAAGCAAAGGAGTATGATGTGAATTAAGAGCTTAACTTTCTCTAATCTGAATTTTTAACCAATGATGACTTCCCTGAATTGAACTCCACTTTTTAAGCCAGTATAGTTTAATCAGTCCGTATCCTTTGATTGACAATTGACAAAAGCAAAACCTATTCAAATTAGTGGATTTCCTTGATGATTCATCTTCTTGGTATCAGAACCAGACTAGAATTCAGGTTCCTGGTACACTCAGATGGTAAAGAATTTGCCTACAATGCAGGAGACCTGGGTTTGATCCCTGGGTTGGGCAGATCCTCTGGAGAAGGAGATGTCTACCCATTTTAGTATTCTTTCTTGGAGAATTCCGTGGACAGAAGAGCCTGGTGGGCTACAGTCCGTGGGTCACTAAGAGTCAGACATGACTGAGTGACTAACACTTTCTCTGACTGAATCCAGTGCTTTTATGCAGTACACTGGTTCAGTCATCAAAGAAATTCACATCTAAATAAATTAAATAACCCTCTCTATCCTTACTGCTGAAGATTTCGACCAAAAAAAGGTATGAAATTAGGAAATTATTTACATGTGGCTTTATCTTCTTGTGAGAGCATTTGGATTTTAGAGTTGTGGCAGCCTGCCAGTGGCAAATGGAGGTGCAGAGATCGCCTGCCTTTTATGGTGTCCAGGGATTGCTTGTTCTCCTCTGCGACCCAGCTGCAATGCAGCTGTTGTTGGCACTCCTGCTTCTTCACTCTCACATTGCAGCTTTCCTATCCATCCCCATGGGGTTTAACTTCTGAGCATGAGTGTCAGCTCTGAGCTCTGTGAGCCAAGGCTGCCTCTTGGGGACCAATCAGCGTAGCAGCTTTCCATGTCATGGCTAAACAGTTTGGGATGGAGCAATCCAGCAATTTCTCATGACAAACAAGAAGCACCCATTTGCACAAACAGTGCAGCCCAATGGTTGGAGTTGTTGCAGTAGATAAATCTGGGGGCTTTCCAATGACACTGATTCCTGAAACAGAGATCACATGGACCGCTTTGTCCATCTAAACTGTCCTATTAGTGTCTCTTTTCTGTGAACTTGTGGTGGCATCTCATGGCCCACGGAAGGCTAGTTGAAATGGTGGTTTCTTTTTTTCCTCCTTGTATAGAGGAGGTATTGACAGAAGCGGCAGGAGTGACATTCTGGGCATCACTCAAGCCTCATGATGTTGTCGGATTTACCCACGAAAGCCTGCACGCACTATCATGGAGGCAGCAGGACTTCCCAGTGAGATATGAAGTGTGTTTTCAGTATTTTCTTTTCCAATACATTTAAAGTTTTCATGCAGTTATGACTACTTACCATGCACCTGGCAGCTTTCCAGGTGGTGCTAGTGGTAAAGAACCCACCTGCCCAGGCAGGAGATGTAAGAGTTTCAGGTTCAATTCCTGGGTTGGGAAGATCCCCTGGAGGAGAACATGGCAACTCCCTCCAGTATTTTTGCCTGCAGAATCCCATGGACAGAGGATCCTGGAGGGCCACAGTCCATCGGGTCACAAAGAGTCAGACATGACTGAAGAGACTTCATGCACACAGCATCTGGCCCTTGGCTAAAACTGAAGTTGCTCAGTCGTGTCCAACTCTTTGGGATCCCATGGACTGTAGCCTGCCAGGCTCCTCTATCCATGAGATTTTCTAGGCAGGAATACTGGAGTGGGTTGCCATTTCCTTCTCCAGGGGATATTTCCAACCCAGGGATTAAACCCAGGTCTCCCACACTATAGGCAGATGCTTTTGCTGTTTGAGCCACCAGGGAAGCCCCAGCTTTTGGCTAAGTGTTGACTAAATCAATCTCCTACGGTGGCTGATGATTAGAAGAGATCACAAGTGGGAATAAGAGTGCATCTGGTAAGGGTCTGGTAAGGGTCACAACAAAAGCAGGAATCAAGTGTTCTCTTAGGGGACCCAGAAGGAAAAGACTCACTTTAAAGAATTCATTGGAAAGTTAACTAGAATTTTTAGGCTTTCTTTTTAAATTTTCAATTCAACTATGAAAAAGTAAATCTACACATTAGTCTTTATTTCCTATTCCAATTTATGTTTTCATTTTCTATGTTCTTTTTCCAAACACCCAGTATGTCTCATTCTCTTCTACTGACATGATCACGTCCCCTCTCCTTCAGAGCCAGACATGTTGACTGAGGGCATCCGTTTCCTCAAACCTCTCCCCAGACTTACCCCACTCCTTCTGGCTTCCAGACCTATTATTCTGTAAAAATACACCTTACTGAACTTACTTGGTTCTGATCTCTTTGTCACTAAACCCACTGGGAGTTTTCCAGAAATTGACATAATTGACTACTCGTGTCTTCTTGAAATACTGTTTTACCTTACCTCAGTTGTCTTGATTCAGCCTGACTAACAAACCACATCTTTGACAGCTCAGATGTCTCAAAGGTACTGTGTAATTCTCAGAACTGAGCTTGTGATTTTCCTCCCTTAACCTGGTCTTTTTCGATTATTTACCTACTTTATCTCAGTTTCAGGATCAGAAACCTTGAGGTCATCTTTGTGACCTCCATCTCACACCTTCTCCCTCTCCTATCCATCTTGTAATCCTATCCGTATTACCTAAATATCCCTCCTGTCAGTCCACTAATCTTCCTCTCCATTATCAGCCCATCACTCTCTTTTAAAAGCCTGGATTAATCTGCCTGCATCCCTTCTGCTCCCATTACAACTGTTATCCACACAACCCTCAGAGTGATATTGACAAAACAGATAAGGACAAATTCCTGCCTGTACTCTATCTGAAGGTGGCCTCTACCTTCAACCTCTTCGAATAGCCCGCCTCTCTTCCTTCTCTCTGGCTCCCTCGCCATGGGTTCATGCAGTGTTTTCGCTGCAGAGATTTTACCTTTGTTGTGTCTCTACTTCACGTATTTTTGTCTCCTTTCAAGTAGTTAATCACACAGCTCTCAGATTTTTTAGAGCAAGCAGCACTTCCTTTGGAAGACTTTCCCAAGTACTTCAACTAATTCTAAGTGAAATTCACTTAGAATATTATGTTGTATGCATGACACCTACAGTTTTGGACTCTTGATGAAGGTGAAGGTTGGCCCTAATTCACCAGTCTCATCCCAGTGCTTAGCACTGCTGCTGCTACTGCTGCTAAGTCGCTTCAATCATGTCTGACTCCCAGTAAATATTTGTTGGATTAAGCAAATCAATGAATAAACTTAATGGATTGCTGAAAGTTCATTGTTTTAATTACAAACACATATTTTTCTATTTAATTTATAAGTCAAAGAGAAATTCTGTGTACTATTCTGAAGTCTAAAAATAGCTGATTTTTATATTTAAAAATGATTTCATAATTATAAAGTAAAATTTTAGGATATATGTATCTTCAATTTAATTGTAAATGTACTTAAAGAAAATTTCTACTTCACCACAACATCCTCAGACATTTTAATAATAAAATATTCTCATAAATTTGTATTATAGATGGAGAAGAGTTTTAACTGAGTTTAGAGTAGCAATGCAAAACACCCTAAGCAATTTGCTCAGATAGAGCTTAAGATGTGGTTGTATCCTATCAAATTAATTATCCCCTACTGAAATGTTATTGTAGTATGTGTGGATGACCTCTTTAAGCTTGAAGGGAAAATATGCAAGTGAACAGAAGTAGAAAGGAAGTAAAAATTTGTTATATAACAGGATATCTAAATAAAGCTAAACATCTTTCATTATGTAGTATTTTAGAAATTGGCTATTTGTANCTCCTACTAAAATGTTATTGTAGTATGTGTGGATGACCTCTTTAAGCTTGAAGGGAAAATATGCAAGTGAACAGAAGTAGAAAGGAAGTAAAAATTTGTTATATAACAGGATATCTAAATAAAGCTAAACATCTTTCATTATGTAGTATTTTAGAAATTGGCTATTTGTATTCGTACCTTAAAATCTTAAGTTTTTTTAACTCATAAATGTCAAAGCTGTATAGAAAACAACATATACTTTTTTACTAATAAAATATTTAAAATATTGGTGAAAGTCAAGCTACTTATTTTAAACAGTAATTTAATATATTTTTCTTCTCTTTTACTGAAACCATGCTTTAAATAAAGTCTTGTTTTGTTTTTGTTTTTGTGGTGTTTTTTTTTTTTCCCCCTTTTCTCTGTTTTTGCTTTCCTCTTGGCATTCTTGCAAGTTTTCTTTTAACTTCTTCTCAGGGAAGCTACCAGATAGCCAAGGCTTGATCTGTGACTTCCTCTCTCGTCAGGCTTTCTGATTTAGTCCTCCATACTCTCCTGCTGTAGCATCTCAGTCAAATAGGAATTGATTGCTCCACTACACATGTACCTTTCTACCTACCTTCCTACCTACACTTGCTCTCAAGAAATCTTTTTCATGTGTGTAAATGACACCNGTCAGGCTTTCTGAATTAGTCCTCCATACTGTCCTGCTGTATAATCTCAGTCAAATAGGAATTGATTGCTCCACTACACATGTACCTTCCTACCTACCTTCCTACCTGCACTTGCTCTCAAGAAATCTTTTTCATGTGTGTAAATGACACCTGCATTCACCTAGGTGCCACAAGCCAAAGCTATGGAGTCATCTTGGACTCCTGTTTTTATGTTATACCCATATCCAGTCTTATCACTCATACATCTACAAAATACTCCACATCTAACCACATCTCACTGGATCCACTGCTTTTACCCTAGTCTTTGCCATGGAGTATTAACAACCTCTTAAATGGGCTCCCTTTTTTCTGTGCCTGATGCAGTCAGTTTTCTGGTCAAGATCTCAGGGATTTTTTTGTAAAAATACGTGAGCTCATGTTGTGCTTCTGTCTGAAATCCTCCATGGTGTTCTGTTCTAGTTAAGAGAAATTCCAGGGCTTGCTGAGCAGCACATACACTGAAATTGAAATGAGGTTATGGCCCTCACACAAGGATGACACACATTCGTGAAGTGTTCCATATTTTGTGTAGTTCCCAGAGGCTGTTTGGTGGCTTTGCTGGTTAACACCAAGGAAATGCTATGAGTCAAAGCAACATGTGGCATCCAACATTGAAACTGTGACTTTTACTACAAAAAAAAAAGTTAACTCCAGACTCCTTACAGTGACTGCTTTACCCTACGCACCCTGATCACTGCAGTCGCTCACACTCATTTCCTGTGATTCTTTGTGGAGTTTACTCCCCTGCTGCAGTATTGGTTTTATTGTTAGACTCTGACATTCCAAACGTGCCATGTCTTTGCATGGTTCTCTCACTTCCTTTACTTAGGTTGCATTTCCAGCGTCAGCAGAGACGTTTCTTGACGACTTTCTCAAACTCCATCATCCCACCTCCAGTGTGTGTTGCTTTCTCACATTAGCCTGTGTTATTTCTTTATATATTTTTTTACCAAACTACATTAGACCGACAGTGTCACTGCTCCTGTGTGAACCACCATTCCACCACTGGAGTGTGAACTGCAGGAGGGCAGGAACTTCATCTTGATTACCAGGACTGTAACACAGTGTGGTCCATAGCAGGAGCTTCATTTGTTTCTGTGTAGTGAAATATCACCTCACTGAAGAATTCTCTTTCCAGTGGATGAAGTTGTTCTGTGTTCTCAGGACACTTAGTTTGACACTAACACAGCAGTATTTTTTTTAATAGTTTACTTTAGGTGTGTACTTCCCTCTGCATCAGTCTTAAGATACCAGAGAACCAACCCTCTCATTCACCTTTGAAATCCAGTANTTTTTAATAGTTTACTTTAGGTGTGTACTTCCCTCTGCATCAGTCTTAAGATACCAGAGAACCAACCCTCTCATTCACCTTTGAAATCCAGTAGTAAAATGAGCCAGTGATAGAGGTAGTGCTAGCCTCCTCTTTAAAATATTCTTTCATTAAAAAAAAAGTTAATTAGAACATAAGCAGCATCTTGCAACCTGCTTATTTCATTTAGCAATGGATCATGAAATATCTGGTGGTTTAAATACTTTCTACAAAATCATTTTAATAGATACATATTTTCTTGAAATGGTGTGTGGTTGACCAAGTCTGTGCTGGTAGACACTGAATTTGTATAAACAATGCTGTAATGAAAATAAATAGCTACCTCTTGGAATTTACAGGTATTTCCTTAGGACAAATAACTAGAGATAAAATTGTTTAGCAAGTGTATCTCTGACTTAAAAGTTTTCAGGCATATCAAATTACTCCCAGGAATATCTTACTATCTTTTTCTATACTTTAGCTATGTGTTAGCTGAGTGCAGTTTCTAATAGCCATCAGGAATACTGAGTTCTGTAATTTAGGAGAAACGTTGCTAATAGATGAATAATAACATCTCAGTGTTTTAATTTACTTTTTAGGTAAATTGGATATTGAGTAAATGTAACATATCTTTTTTAGGNGCAGCACAGACCTTGGCTCGTGTGACAGTTTCCACATGTAAAGTGGAGAAATTACTGCTTTATTCACAGCTCTGTAGTTTACTGAAAATGTGACCATGTGAATAACTAAAGAGTTACTATATGCTATTAAGTTATGTATGAGAAAATAGTGGTGGCCTGTTTATTTGTTGACTGATAATTATAGAATATTTGGATGGCTATAGATGAAAAAGTAAGGTCTTAAGGGAGTAATCTAGTTTAAGAGAACAAGATTAGTTTGCAACTTACATTACAAATATATACATACAAGAATGTAGAATCTTGATATTTTCAGGTCATTCAGTAAAATAGCACTTCTAAGCTGTGGCATCAAAACACANAGATGAAAAAGTAAGGTCTTAAGGGAGTAATCTAGTTTAAGAGAACAAGATTAGTTTGCAACTTACATTACAAATATATACATACAAGAATGTAGAATCTTGATATTTTCAGGTCATTCAGTAAAATAGCACTTCTAAGCTGTGGCATCAAAACACACTTGTGTGTAGGGTGGTAGATGTAATGAGTGATTTGCTACTAAAATTAAGTTAAAAAAAATTGGTGTATGGTTAACTTTTAAAAATGAGACAGTTCAAGCTGAAGCCATTAATAGTATATAGTTGTCTCATGTTTTAGTATTCCTGAGTGTGTCCTTAAGTCCTAGTTTGTCCATAAGTCCAGGTTTGAGAGGAATTGTGTATGTGTAAATATTACTATGTAAGTATCTATTTTTATATTCCTTTATTTTGTAGTTGGGAAAAGCATTGATCAGCTGTTGAAAGAGATACTGTTTACCTTGTATACCTGCTCAGGTGGGCGCCTGTTTCTGAGCAGGGAAGGTAGCATCCAGTTTAATTAGAAAACAGAATAAATGTGCTGCGGACTAATCATATGCTGTAGAACAGGCTACCTAAACTTGACTGAATATTTATGTTAATGTGTATGTTTTACTGCTGCCAGTCAGAGGAGGACNGCCTGTTTCTGAGCAGGGAAGGTAGCATCCAGTTTAATTAGAAAACAAAATAAATGTGCTGCGGACTAATCATATGCTGTAGAACAGGCTACCTAAACTTGACTGAATATTTACGTTAATGTGTATGTTTTACTGCTGCCAATCAGAGGAGGGCCTGGCCAAGACTAGTTCCGATTGAGAATACTTTTTTTCATGAATTTAAATGACACTAATCTTGAGTCTGTGCTTTTCATACTCAGTAAAGTGCTGCAAACTTGACAAGTCAGGAAATCTGAAATCTATAGTAACACTGAAGATGTGAGCTGGAAGAGTCTTTTATTGGAGGAAGGGGAAAGTGATAGGAATTAGGTGACATTTTATAGGAAAATTGGGAAGTTTAGTTTCTATCATGACATAAACTTCTACAAAGTATTTTTGAATTTTGGTAATTAGGAACCAGATAGTGGCCTTCAAGGTGAAAATAATGATTTTTTTTTTTTTGAGGAGATAGGAGAAAAATCAAAGAATATCAGAGCTTTTTATGCCACCAGGTAAAAACCCATCTTTCTCTTTTGATCACTGTTTACTCAAGTGCCAAATTATGAGGAAAATAAAAATCTCAGACGATTATATAAAATTGCTGAAACCAGTAATTTCCACTTAACGATTTTTAGCAACCCCTCAAAATTGGTATTATGTTCATTTTTCCTAGTGAGATAAAAGAGGTTCAGAGATGTTACAAAAGATACTCAGAGTCACACAGATAAATAAATAGAGGCAGCAAGATTCAAACAGAGGCTCGTTTGGCTCCAGGCCAGATCCCTCAGTGAGAATCAGAGAAAGTCATTGTTAGCACTCAGTTCTCTAGCTGACTCCCTTGCTTACTGGGTTACTTGTTTTCTATGTACTTCCTGCAGCTCAGACTTGGAAGGGACACTCTGTGTGGTTCAGTTGAGTATCCTTACTACTTAGTACAGCACAAGGAATTCAATAAAATTTTAACTTAAAAAACCAAATGAATATGCCAATAAGTCATAGACCTGGCAGTGGAAACCGAGCCACTCCACTCACATTTCCCTTATTTGTCACACTGACCACACTCCCTTTCTCTTGGTTTTCTCAAACACCCCAAACAATACACACAGTGAGTAAGGATGGTTGATATGAGGGGTTTTGTATAACCAGAGGCTACTCCATAATGCTTGCTTGTAGAAATGCTGACATAATCTAAACGATGCCAAGAAAAAACCTGCTGAGACATGATTTTTTCTTCTTCTCTACTTAAACTGAAGTCCCTCGAAAACAGTAATAGTGAAAAGAGTAAACTTAATTAAACTCAGTGTCACCTCCCTACTACCCTTCCTATGATCCAGTGATGTGTATGTTTCGTTGGCTTATGCATCTGGTTGAATCTTAAATTTTATATACTCTCCTGAGACTTTTATTTTCCACATAATTTGGCACTTGACTAAATCGTGATCAAAGTAGAAAGATGGGTTTTTACTTTGTGGTTTGCTACTTCCCACAAAAAAGAATGTTCTGGCCTTCGATATATTTGTTTTGCATCTAGGAGGTGGTAGGGCTCACTGTCTTTTAATAACTTGGTTCATTTGAGTAACCTGAGATGACTGGCCTTTGAATTTTGATTTATTTTTTAAAGCTATATACTGCTGCTTTAGCTCAGTCAGTAAGAATCTTCCTGCAATGCAGGAGACCTGGGTTCAGTCCCTGGCTCTGGAAGATCCTCTGGAGAAGGAAATGGCAACCCCCTCCAGTATTCTTGCCTGGAAAATCCCATGGACAGAGGAGCCTGGTGAGCTACAGTCCATGGGGTCACAAGAGTCGGTCATGACGTAGCAACTAAACCACCACCACTGCTGCTTTGCCAGTGGATTGTACACATAAGGATTTTACTACACTGTTTACTGTGACAGTGATAAGTGAGCCACTGTTCTTCCCTTCTGTCCTTAAAACTTAAGTGGAATAAAGTTCACAGACATCTTTATATTTTTGTGTGAAACATTTGTCCAGGCTCTTTACCAATGATAGTTTTCATGTTGTTTCTTTCTTTTATTATCTTGTACAAGTTCTTCGTATATTATTTTCCAGTGATGGTTTAAAGACTGACCATGTGTTCTGAGTCTTTGAATAAAGCAAGATACAGTCTTTGTCATTCAAAACTCTGTATTTTATTGCATACTATGTATGTATATATATGCAGAGTACATCATGTGAAATACCAGGCTGGATGAATCAGGAGCTGGAATCAAGGTTGCTGGGAGAAATATCAACAGGTTCAGATATGCACATGATGCCACTCTAATGGCAGAAAGTGAAGAGGAACTAAAGAGCCTTTTGATGAGAATGAAAGAGGAGAATGAAAAAGCTGGCTTAAAACTCAGTATTCAAAACACTGAGATCATAGCACCCGTCCCATCACTTCATAGCAAATAGAAGGGGGAAAAAGTGGAAGCAGTGACNAATCAGGCTAGTCTGAGGACCACTTTTTATGGTTTATAGGAGGCTTGGGTTCAATCCCTGAGTTGGAAAGATTCCCTGGAGGAGGGCACAGCAGCCCATTCCAGTATTCCTGCCTGGAGAATCCCCAAGGACAGTGGTGCCTGGCAGGCAATGGTCCATGGGGTTGCAAAGAGTCGGACACAACTGAGCGACTAAGCACAGTGCAGCACAGACCTTGGCTCGTGTGACAGTTTCCACATGTAAAGTGGAGAAATTACTGCTTTATTCACAGCTCTGTAGTTTACTGAAAATGTGACCATGTGAATAACTAAAGAGTTACTATATGCTATTAAGTTATGTATGAGAAAATAGTGGTGGCCTGTTTATTTGTTGACTGATAATTATAGAATATTTGGATGGCTATAGATGAAAAAGTAAGGTCTTAAGGGAGTAATCTAGTTTAAGAGGACAAGATTAGTTTGCAACTTACATTACAAATATATACATACAAGAATGTAGAATCTTGATATTTTCAGGTCATTCAGTAAAATAGCACTTCTAAGCTGTGGCATCAAAACACACTTGTGTGTAGGGTGGTAGATGTAATGAGTGATTTGCTACTAAAATTAAGTAAAAAAAAATTGGTGTATGGTTAACTTTTAAAAATGAGACAGTTCAAGCTGAAGCCATTAATAGTATATAGTTCTCTCATGTTTTAGTATTCCTGAGTGCTTCCTTAAGTCCTAGTTTGTCCTTAAGTCCTAGTTTGTCCATAAGTCCAGGTTTGAGAGGAATTGTGTATGTGTAAATATTACTATGTAAGTATCTATTTTTATATTCCTTTATTTTGTAGTTGGGAAAAGCATTGATCAGCTGTTGAAAGAGATACTGTTTACCTTGTATACCTGCTCAGGTGGGCGCCTGTTTCTGAGCAGGGAAGGTAGCATCCAGTTTAATTAGAAAACAGAATAAATGTGCTGCGGACTAATCATATGCTGTAGAACAGGCTACCTAAACTTGACTGAATATTTATGTTAATGTGTATGTTTTACTGCTGCCAGTCAGAGGAGGACCTGGCCAAGACTAGTTCCGATTGAGAATACTTTTTTTCATGAATTTAAATGACACTAATCTTGAGTCTGTGCTTTTCATTCTCAGTAAAGTGCTGCAAACTTGACAAGTAAGTCAGGAAATCTGAAATCTATAGTAACACTGAAGATGTGAGCTGGAAGAGTCTTTTATTGGAGGAAGGGGAAAGTGATAGGAATAGGTGACATTTTATAGGAAAATTGGGAAGTTTAGTTTCTATCATGACATAAACTTCTACAAAGTATTTTTGAATTTTGGTAATTAGGAACCAGATAGTGGCCTTCAAGGTGAAAATAATGATTTTTTTTTTTTTGAGGAGATAGGAGAAAAATCAAAGAATATCAGAGCTTTTTATGCCACCAGGTAAAAACCCATCTTTCTCTTTTGATCACTGTTTACTCAAGTGCCAAATTATGAGGAAAATAAAAATCTCAGACGATTATATAAAATTGCTGAAACCAGTAATTTCCACTTAACGATTTTTAGCAACCCCTCAAAATTGGTATTATGTTCATTTTTCCTAGTGAGATAAAAGAGGTTCAGAGATGTTACAAAAGATACTCAGAGTCACACAGATAAATAAATAGAGGCAGCAAGATTCAAACAGAGGCTCGTTTGGCTCCAGGCCAGATCCCTCAGTGAGAATCAGAGAAAGTCATTGTTAGCACTCAGTTCTCTAGCTGACTCCCTTGCTTACTGGGTTACTTGTTTTCTATGTACTTCCTGCAGCTCAGACTTGGAAGGGACACTCTGTGTGGTTCAGTTGAGTATCCTTACTACTTAGTACAGCACAAGGAATTCAATAAAATTTTAACTTAAAAAACCAAATGAATATGCCAATAAGTCATAGACATGGCAGTGGAAACCGAGCCACTCCACTCACATTTCCCTTATTTGTCACACTGACCACACTCCCTTTCTCTTGGTTTTCTCAAACACCCCAAACAATACACACAGTGAGTAAGGATGGTTGATATGAGGGGTTTTGTATAACCAGAGGCTACTCCATAATGCTTGCTTGTAGAAATGCTGACATAATCTAAATGATGCCAAGAAAAAACTTGCTGAGACATGATTTTTTCTTCTTCTCTACTTAAACTGAAGTCCCTAGAAAACAGTAATAGTGAAAAGAGTAAACTTAATTAAACTCAGTGTCACCCCCTACTACCCTTCCTATGATCCAGTGATGTGTATGTTTCGTTGGCTTATGCATCTGGTTGAATCTTAAATTTTATATACTCTCCTGAGACTTTTATTTTCCACATAATTTGGCACTTGACTAAATCGTGATCAAAGTAGAAAGATGGGTTTTTACTTTGTGGTTTGCTACTTCCCACAAAAAAGAATGTTCTGGCCTTCGATATATTTGTTTTGCATCTAGGAGGTGGTAGGGCTCACTGTCTTTTAATAACTTGGTTCATTTGAGTAACCTGAGATGACTGGCCTTTGAATTTTGATTTATTTTTTAAAGCTATATACTGCTGCTTTAGCTCAGTCAGTAAGAATCTTCCTGCAATGCAGGAGACCTGGGTTCAGTCCCTGGCTCTGGAAGATCCTCTGGAGAAGGAAATGGCAACCCCCTCCAGTATTCTTGCCTGGAAAATCCCATGGACAGAGGAGCCTGGTGAGCTACAGTCCATGGGGTCACAAGAGTCGGTCATGACGTAGCAACTAAACCACCACCACTGCTGCTTTGCCAGTGGATTGTACACATAAGGATTTTACTACACTGTTTACTGTGACAGTGATAAGTGAGCCACTGTTCTTCCCTTCTGTCCTTAAAACTTAAGTGGAATAAAGTTCACAGACATCTTTATATTTTTGTGTGAAACATTTGTCCAGGCTCTTTACCAATGATAGTTTTCATGTTGTTTCTTTCTTTTATTATCTTGTACAAGTTCTTCGTATATTATTTTCCAGTGATGGTTTAAAGACTGACCATGTGTTCTGAGTCTTTGAATAAAGCAAGATACAGTCTTTGTCATTCAAAACTCTGTATTTTATTGCATACTATGTATGTATATATATGCAGAGTACATCATGTGAAATACCAGGCTGGATGAATCAGGAGCTGGAATCAAGGTTGCTGGGAGAAATATCAACAGGTTCAGATATGCACATGATGCCACTCTAATGGCAGAAAGTGAAGAGGAACTAAAGAGCCTTTTGATGAGAATGAAAGAGGAGAATGAAAAAGCTGGCTTAAAACTCAGTATTCAAAACACTGAGATCATAGCACCCGTCCCATCACTTCATAGCAAATAGAAGGGGGAAAAAGTGGAAGCAGTGACATTTTATTTTCTTGGACTCCAAAATTTCTGCAGATAGTGAATGCAGCCATAAAATTAAAAGATGCTTGCTCCTTGGAAGAAAAGCTATGACAAACCTAGACAGCATATTAAAAAGCAGAGTCATCACTTTTGCAGATGAAGGTATATACATTAAAAATTATGGTTTTTCCAGTAGTCATGAATGAATGTGAGTGTTGGACACTAAAGAAGGCTGAGCACTGAAGAATTAATGCTTTTGAACTGTAGTGTTAGAGAAGACTGTTGAGAATCTCTTGGACAGCAAGGAGATCAAACCAGTCAATCCTAAAGGAAATCAAATCTGAATATTTAATGGAAGGACCAGTGCTAAAGCTTAAGTTCCAGTACTTTGATCATCTGATGCAAAGAGCCAACTCAATGGAAAAGACCCTGATGCTGGGAAAATGTGAGGGCAGGAGGAGAAGAGGGCAACAGAGGATGGGATGGTTGGATGGCATCACAAACTCAATGAATATGAATTTGAGCAAACTCCAAGAGATAGTGAAGGACAGAAAAGCCTGTCCATGGTGTCACAGAGTTGGACACAACTTAGCAACTGAACAATAACAACGCTCTACAAATAAAATAAACATTTATTATAAGCATAGAATATGCCTATCTACTGTAACAATATTTCATGTGTATCCTTTCAGATAATTCTGTAATCACATGAAATAGATTTTATTATCATCATATTAAAAAATAATAAATGCTCATTTTAGAGAAGTTTTAGGTTTACAAAAAAAATTGAGCAGAAGATGTAGAATTGGTATATAGTCTCTTATCCTCCTACACTTCTCTGGTTGTGTTACCACTTGAACTTGTCTTGTACATGTTACAACTGATGAGCCAATACTGATACATTATTATTAATTAAAGGCCATAGTTTACATTAGGGTTCACTCTTTGTGCTGTGTATTCTATATGTTTTTGACAACTGTAGAATGACATGTTATCTGTCACTACAGTACTATACAGAATAGTTTCATTGCCCTAAAAAATCTTCTGTGCTCCACCTGCTCTCTTGTTTTGTAATAAAGTTATAGATGAAATTATTCTCCAAAGATCATTTAGCTACAAAAAGTGTGAGAGCGGCTCTGCCTCCTGAAATCTGTGCTCTTAACTCATATTGTAGACTGCCTACATCATCACAGTTATTTAATCATTTAAGGGATCCTATCTTGGTAAGATTCTTGCTAATTCTTACTAACTTCAATAAAGGGTAATATGTGTAGCAAGTATTTTGGTTTTGCTTTCCTTTGAAGTTAAAACACTGTGAGAAATATCGCAGGAGAATTTTTAACATTTAATTATTGGATGTTTGGCAAAATGTTTCTTATAAATTAAAGAGGAGTTATTGACATTAGTACCANGATTCTTGCTAATTCTTACTAACTTCAACAAAGGGTAATATGTGTAGCAAGTATTTTGGTTTTGCTTTCCTTTGAAGTTAAAACACTGTGAGAAATATCGCAGGGGAATTTTTAACATTTAATTATTGGATGTTTGGCAAAATGTTTCTTATAAATTAAAGAGGAGTTATTGACATTAGTATCATTAGTAAAATGAAAGAGAAAGTCAGTGGTCTGATCGTATAGTTATCACTAGCTGCTGGAATAATGGGTGAGTAAAAGAGCCACAGAATGAGCTTTTTAAGCAAAATGAATAAACAAAAAGGAGAGGTCTTTTGGAGACATGAGTCAAAGTTACATAAAATGTAGAATATTGGGTTAATCATATACCTCTATCTTTGGAATAATTATCTCCTTAACAGTGGTTTAAAAAATATGTATGTGAAGGGGAAAGAAAAACATCACATGAAGATAATGTGGTAGACAGTGTATGAATTAGAAGGAACGATCAGATGAAATTGTTTCTCTTTTCTTTAGACCCACAGCTTCCAGGCACCACCCATGACTTACTTCTACCCAGTTAACATAGATCTTCATTTTACCCTTGCCATACAGGACAGGGCTTTTTTAGGAAGGGTCTTCTTTGGACTTTTCTCTTACCTTGAGTCACCCCCTTTTTGTTACTCTGTAGGCAGTTTTGGTTCAGAAACTACAACACAGCAAAGAATGTCTAGTTTTAGAATCTGCGTGGATTATGCTATTAATTCATGAAAAATCAGTTTATTACATATAAGCCTTTGCTCCTACTTTTTGCTTATTTTCTTCTGATATTGATGCTAATGTTTTCTTAAAACTGTAGCTAGGGAGAAAATCTAGCTTTAGACTAAATCTTGATTTATGTATGTTGTAGTCCTGAGTGACAACAGCAAGGATTTGCTTGAGATTCAACAAATTGTGACTTGGTTTCTTTCTATATAAAGTAAACATTAGGACAAAATCATCTCAAAAGCTAAAATGATCATCATTCCTTACAAGGAAGAATGAATGAATGAATGTCGACAATGTAAATTGAAGGGAGAAAATGAAAACACATTTCCCACCATTCCTGAAAACTCTCTCATCCTTTTGGTTTCCGTGAAACCATTTTTTCCCTATTTTTCTCCTGCTCCCCTGGTTCTTCTCTGTGACATCTTTGATGAACTCACTCTGTCTCTTCTAATCTTGATGTTTTCCAGGATTCTGACTTCAGTCTTCTCTCTCAACACATTCTGCTCGATCATCCCATTTAGATAAGAACAAAGCACTGCTTTTTGATGATGCACACCAGGTAGACATCAGTCTACCTCAAATGGGCTCAGGAGGTGAAGAATCCCTCTCGATGTGCTGCTGAATCATCCATTTTCTCTGTTTTTCAAGGGTCGTAAGAGTGAGGCTGAAAAGTTCTTCTTGAAGGCTATTGAGCTGGACCCCACCAAAGGAAACTGTTACATGCATTATGGTGAGTGGTTGATAGTTTTTTTTTCCATGTCCCCCACAATTACAATGAATGCTGATATGAGATTCAGGTTGCACTGATAAAGAACACTTTGAGAGGACATTGACTTCGCCATGGCAGATATAGCTTTGAGCTGTATTCTTGCCTTCTTGTTCAAAGCAGTCATGATAACAAGGGCTATGCCTTATGTTTTAGTTATTTTCATAGGACTTCAGTGGTGAAAGGTATTTTCAGTCTCTCCCCATCCCCCCAGTTCAGTTTGGAGTTTAAATGAGATCTCATCAGCAAATCATCACACTCCTTGCCTGATACATGGTATATAATTAAAATATTAGTATTAGTTCTCTTTTCATTCTAAATGATAATATATTGCTTACTGAATGTAATATTTTGAAGTTTTAGAGGCTTATATTTTGGCCACAAAATCTTGCTTCCTGGAAGCCTCTAAAAACCTGAAATTGGGGTCAAGGATAAAAACTGTAGACTATAAAGGATGTGTCTTTCACTGGGTTTGCCCTCAGTTTATCTTAACCAGTCCAGAATGAACTTACGTAACAAATTTGTTACACTCCACATTGTCCTTAGTAGTGAATCATGTATTCCGTNTCTTGCTTCCTGGAAGCCTCTAAAAACCTGAAATTGGGGTCAAGGATAAAAACTGTAGACTATAAAGGATGTGTCTTTCACTGGGTTTGCCCTCAGTTTATCTTAACCAGTCCAGAATGAACTTACGTAACAAATTTGTTACACTCCACATTGTCCTTAGTGAATCATGTATTCCGTGAGGCAATGGATATAGCTGGTTTGGTGTCGGGTAAGATGTACTGATTTCTACCTTATTTGCATTTACAATAGCTTTCAAGGAACTGAGAAGCATTTACTTTTGCTGATCCCTTGGAAAAAGAATTTTTTTGACCACTATTGACTTTGATGTGTTAAGTTATTATCAGGTAATAAACTTAAAGATGAATGGGAGTGAAATATCTTGAGGAAATAAAACTAATACATTTGTATTATATTAAATTCCTTCTCCCATTTTCCAGCTAGTAAAAATGATCAGTGCTGGGCTATGAGTGTGGAAAATGAAAAATTTTAAATGGAGGATACACTTAATTAACCATCAGTTCATTTGTTTATTTATATTGTGTGTATATGTTTATAAACGTAGGGTTGTGATGATACTTTATCTTTTCAGCATAGCACAGCATGTAATTTCATGCAACTAACTGCATCACCACCTCTGACTTTCTTTCACAATGCAGTTTTATTGCCATGTTAAGATAGTAGTCAACTAATTTAAGTTTACTGCAGAATTTATGTTTTCAAGTTTTCTTATATGAAGTGTTTTAAATTAGGATTTTCACATGCATACTATTTTGGGTTCCCCTACTGAGCTAAAGTAATTCCCTGATTATTTTCTTGGAGTGCTGAACGACCGCTTGTCATTTCGTGAAATAGGTTTTTTTTTTTTTTTTTTTAATCCTATCTTTCTGCTTGCATTTTGTGCATCTCAAACTGATTCTACCTACGGCATCGTCTAAGCTTCTTTCCTATAATTTTATTATATACTTTAGATCTTTCACAACCAATTCCTTCATCGCTGCTTCATTTGAAATGCCACTAGAAAAAAATACTATTAATTAATTTTAAAAGTTAGCTCCCTTATTCTGACTTTTCTGTCTTTACCCACTACTAATCTTTTAATTTATTTTTTATGTTTCAATATTCTCCTAAATTGTTCTTTTTCCTGGAGTGGTAATAGGGAGTATTACTTGCAGGAGAAATTTTTGGATGTACTTTTAACAAAAAATGCAGTAGATTCTTTATTGTGTAAGTTATTAGAAAAATAGTGATAAATGTTCTGTAAATGAATGTGTAAAACTAATTTTTCTTAGTACTCTGGTTTTTAAAAATGTTTTGGCATATAGCCATTATTAGAAGTACGTTTGTTTTCTAAGGGAGGGATGACTGCATAATTAAATATGCTTTTATGAATAGTTTCAGTATTTTTCCCCACTCTAGAATAGGAAATGGAAAGGAGTCAAAAAATGAGGCATCAAAAAAAAGTAGTTAAGACAAAATAACTACAAACGGACAGGACCCATAACTGAGTGCCTGATATTCCTTTCTCACTGTGCTCAAGTTATTTTAAAATGTACATTTAAGGGAATATTAAAGTTTTTATTTAGAAGAAGTCTTCAAATGAGTAAAATTTAGAACTGAAAAGTTCTTTTAAGTTTATCTAATGTAACCTCTGATGTACAAATCA
>SJYW01015071.1:0-11674 GCA_006410735.1 Raphicerus campestris
TGGTTTGGTTTGGTGGGTTTTTGTCACATTCCTTCACCTGATGAATATTTCTCTGCCTTTTCATTTTGTTTAGATTGCTGTGTTTGGGGTTTCCTTTCTGCAGGCTAGAAGATTGTGGTTCCTCTTAATTTTGAATTCTGCTCCCTGTGGGTGGGGTTGGACCAGTGGCTTTTTGGGGTTTCCTTGGGGGCATTTGTGTCTGTGTTCTGATGGGTGGAACTGGATCTCTTCTTTCTGGACTGCAGTCAAGTGTCCAGTAGTGAGTTTGGGGATGTCTGTGGGTTTGGTATGGCTTTGGGCAGCACATCTTTTAATGTTCAGGGTTGTGTAACTGTTTTTCTGGAGAATTAGTGTGGTGTTAATTAGCTTGGTTAGCTTGTTGGCTCTTGGGTGGAGCTTGGTTTCAGTGTAGGTATGGAGACTTTTGGTGGGCTCTTGTCTATTAATGTTCCCTGCAGTCAGGAGTTTTCTGATATTCTAAAGTTCTGTAGTTGAGCCTCCTGCCTTAGGGTTTTGGTCCTCTTCCTACAAGAGTGTCAATACTTTTCCATCCATACAGTGCAGAAGATAAAACTCCTAGGTTAATGGTGAAACAACTGTCCACAGCCAGGAACACCCAGAGAGATTAACAGAGTTTTATAAATAAGATAAGAGGGAGGAAGGAGATAGAGGTGACCAAGAGGAGAAAAGGGAGAGTTAAAAGGGGAGAGAGCAGTCAAGCCAGTAATCAAGTACCTCAGTGAAAATGGATACTGAAGATTTGATTTCTAAAGGTGCAAAATTGATAACAAATTTTAAAAAGCAAAGATTAAAAACTAGAATAGAGATTTAACTCTCAAAAATTCAATATAAATAATACAAAACAAAATCAGTCAGAAAAATGAAAAAATATATATATAATTTATTTTAAAAAATAGGTCTTTTTTTTCTCCAGAAAAGTAATAGTAGGCTATAAAAATGAAAGTTAAAGGAGTAATAAATAATTTTTTTTAACTGCAAAGTGATAATAGTAAAATATATCTAGGAATTTCTCTGGCACTGTTATGGGTAGTGTGGGGTCAGTTCAGTGTCAGATAGTCATTGTTCTGGCTTGTACTTCTCAAGATCTACAAGTGAAGTCGGTCAGTCGTGTCCAACTCTTTGTGACCCCATGGACTGTAGCCTATCAGGCTCCTCTGTCCATGGGATTTTCCAGGCAAGAGTGCTGGAGTGGATTGCCATTTCCTTCTCCAGGGGATCTTCCCGACCCAGGAATCAAACCTGGGTCTCCTGCATTGCAGGCAAATGCTTTACCGTCTGAGCCACCAGGGAAAAATGTGCAGTCCCAGCATTACCTGCAGGGTTTTAGTCTATTGAAGGAGTGTCCCCCTTCTTTGTTTATTTTGGCTTCTTTTGCAAGTCTCTTCAGTGTCTGGTTTCTGCCCTGATACGAGGGGATGAAGGTAGCCACTTATTTAGGTTCACTTGTTTAGTTGTCCTGTGGAGAGGGAGGGACACTGTAAACAGATACCTCTGGCACGAGTTGGGAGTGCTTGCAGTGGATGGACCACAGTTGGTTTGCCACAGGCGAAGGCGGCATGCACTTTGCAGTCCGCACTGCTCTGGCTCCAGGATGCTCTGTAAGGGCGCTGTCCCAAGTGGACCTTGTGTTTTGTACACGTCCCAGGTCTGAGCCACTGAGGTTCTCGGGTGCTCTGCAAGGGCACAGACACAGTTGGTTTATACGTTTTGTGCCCTTTCCAGGTCCAGGCAGCTCAGGTGACTGGTTGCTTGGTGCGTGCACTGTCCCAGGTGGGCCATGTGTCTTATCACCTCCCTGGTCCCAGCCGCTCGGTTTGCCGGGTGTACCTCCAAGACACAGTCCCAGGTGTGCTGTGTGTCTCCTCTGGGGAGCTGATCTCAGGCTCGACCCTCCTGGCAGATGTCAGCCATCCAGGATCCCAGGAAGATGTGGTTAGTAACTGGTAGCCTGTTCACAGTTTGGTGGAAGATGTGGTCTCTGCCGCTGAGATTGCAGTGGCCCCTTGCCTTCTGGCTCTGGCTGTCACACTTGCATCTCTGCCTCCGGGGGGAGGGCCCTTAACAGCAGCTGGCTTGTTTTCCTTTGGTATTTGCTAGGGCACAAGCCTTTGTTCTACAAGTGTGCCAGGGGTCACCGTAAGGAGTCAGAACCTTTAGAGGGAAAAGTCCTTTTTCCTTTTCTTTGTCTCCCTGGCAGCGGCATGGTTTGGGTTGCTATGTCACATCAGCCCCCTCAGATTGTCCTCAGGGCATTCAAGCCCAGTCCTCACCCTAAGGATTGACGGTGCAGCCCATGCCTCCCTGCCCAGCTTCCACTCACTGCTGGCAAATGCAAGTGTCTGAGCTGCTCCTCCACTGGTATTTGTGATTAGGCATGTATTTTATGTGTGTGTTTTTTTTTTTTCTTCCTGTTACATTGCCCTCAGATTCCAAAGCTCCCCACTGACATGCCTGTGAGAGGGTTTCCTGTAGTGTGGAAACTTCTTCATGACTCCCTCCCCAGGATGGATCTCTTTGCCTAAATCTTTTTTCTCTGTTTTTGCCTTTTATATTTTCTCCTACCTCCTTTCAAAGAGATTGGGCTGCTTTTCTGGCTGTCTGGGGTCCTCCACGATCATCCACAAGTTGTTCTGTGGAAATTGTTCAACATTCAAATGATCTTTTGGTGAATTTATAGTGGAAAAAGTGGTCTCCCCATCTTATTTCTCTGCCATCTGGGGAGACCCCATCCCGAGAGTATACTTTAAACTTGATACTTTTGAACAGAAAACAGTCCTTTCCACTGCTGTGAAGTTGATATCCCTTTAAAAATTGCCAATGTCTTTAATTCCAGAATGTCTGTTAATGTACACAGGTGGAAAAGGGAGGCTATATGTGAACAATTTAGAGCACATAAGATGAAAAACATCTTTTAATATAACATTAATTCCGAAAATAACTTTTTCCCTAACATTTTTTCCTTTGTTTTCTGAAAATTAATTCAGAATTATATTTTTAAAAGTCCTTCAAAACACAGTTTTGAAGTTCTATCTTTAGATAAAAACCCTGATGTATGTAACAGTTTAAATTCTGAGCTTATTTAATTGAAATATCATTATAAATAATAAAATACAACCATTAAGGAAAAGAGAAAGATTAAAGTGAAAACAGTGCTGTGGCTAAAGGTGATATTTATTCCTTTGTCTTCTGACAGCTTGAAGGTCCATGTGTTTTGCAAATTCAAAAAATTCGCAATGTTGCTGCACCAAAGGATAATGAAGAATCTCAGGCTGCACCAAGGATGTTGCGTTTACAGATGACTGATGGTCATATAAGTTGCACAGCAGTAGAATTTAGTTACTTGTCAAAAATAAGGTAATTGGCTCTTTATTGTGTATATTTGTTGTGTTTAAAGGTACAATTCACAATGGATTTTGTTTTTAAGACCTTTGAAAAGAAGGAGTCAACTCTTAAGTACATGTTACAGTTTTTCAAGATAAATTAGAGAGTTTGTACTATATCTGTAAAGAGAAATATTTTAAATTAGATTTAGTTGCTTTAGTATTAATAACAAAAACAGAAATTTAAGGTGTTCTTACATGGAAAGTAATCTCGTCAATTTTATCACTAAATTTTAGATCGTTAAAAATTTTCAGAACAGAAAGTGAAAGTGAGGTCACTTAGTCGTGTCTTGACTCTTTGCGATCCCATGGACTGTAGCTTATCAGGCTCCTCCGTCCATGAGATTTTCCAGACAAGAGTACTGGAGTGGGTTGCCATTTCCTTCTCCAGAGGATCTTCCAGACCTAGGGATCGAAGTTGGGTCTACTGCATTGTAGGCAGACACTTTACAGTCTGCCAAATTTCTTTAAATTTAAATTTAAATATGTTACAGTTTCTTCCTTGACAGTTAGTTGTGTCCATCACACTGTTTAGTGGTTTAGAAAAGTTATAGGCAAATGAGTTTTCTTGGGGGAAATGATTGAAGCCAGAGAGATTTGTATGTTGCTCCACTTTCTCAGAGGAGGAATAACTGTAAGGAAAATTTTCCAAATCCTTCTTTTGCCTGTTTTTATAATAGGCTTTTAGAGTCATGCCTGTTGGAATGGAAAAAAGCAGTGAGAAGCAAGGGAAAGTGTCTCCATTATTCTCAGTGTCTCCATTAAATCTGTTCGAACTCTTTTCTGAGATGGGAATTTTTACTGGACATTTGCAAACAGTCCCCCTCCCTTTTTCCTTTTCTTAATCATTTTATATGCTTATGTCTGCTGCTCAGGGTCTTTTGTGCTTTTTCCATTTAATATTAATACTGAGACCATACTTCTTTCCTGCCCAAACATTTGTTCCAACATTTTTAATCTGGTGCTGGAGGGTCAAAGATAAAAAGAATTTAGATTTTGCCCCTAAGTAGCTTGTATTGTGGAGAAAGCAATGGCACCCCACTCCAGTACTCTTGCCTGGAAAATCCCATGGACGGAGGAGCCTGGTAGGCTGCAGTCCATGAGATCGCTAAGAGTTGGACACTGCTGAGCAACTTCACTTTCACTTTTCACTTTCATGCATTGGAGAAGGCAATGGTAACCCACTCCAGTGTTCTCTCCTGGAGAATCTCAGGGACGGGGAGCCTGGTGGGCTGCCGTCTATGTGTTCTCACAGAGTCGAACACGACTGAAGTGACTTAGCAGTAGCAGCAGCTTATATGGCAATGAGATAAGCACACAACATACAGATTATAATATATATATAATCTGAAATGAATGGGAGTTTAGGAAATTGCCTGTACCCAGGGCAGCCAGGAATAAGACTTAAAATATGAATAGATATTTTGAGAGAGATTTGGGTGAGGGATAGCACATGCAAAGACAGGGTACCTTGACAACAGATGAGTGAAAAGTTACACTTAGAGGAGCTTAGGTGATTGGCATGGTGGTATATGGGAGGAAATATGGTAGGTTGAGGCCTTGTATTCCACATTCAGTGGTCTCATTTTTTTTTTCTTCCTTCAGCTAGTGTCTGCCTTTGGTGAGGGAGGCTCCTTCCTTAGAAGATAGTATATATGTTTGTCTAAAATGCTGATTTTCGTATACAAAGCAGGGTATATTGACTTTGTGATTATGTTGTCTTTTCTTTGAAGAGTAGAATGATTCCTACTTTTATGGAGAAATACAGGCTTTCCTCCTTTGACACATTTAGTGAACTCCAAAGCCAAAGGAGTTCACAAATGACTGAGTAGGAAGACTTGCTATGTAATGGCTCATTCTCTCATTTTACTGCTGTATATTTTTCTGTGGTAAATGAAAGCACAAGATTGGCCTAGAGAAGAAGGTCTCCTATGCTGTTCACCATTTTCTTTTGTTGAATTTATTACATTTTGACAACTGAGAAAAAAGGTTGCTTCTTTCTCATTCACTCCTCATTGAAATAACATGACTATTTTTGGTTCTATAGAAACAATAGCTTACAGAAGTGTTCTCCCATGTGAACAAGTTGGGAAACTGTTTTAAAATAAGTTTGGTGGTTAGTGGTTGTAACTCACTAAGGAGGATAAACCAGGAATTGGTATAAAATGTGTTTTCTCCACTGGGCATTACATTTCTCTGGGGTGCTTCTTTCTACTCATCTATCATACCTCCAGCCTCATTTCTTACTGGTAGTTTTTTTTTTTTTTTTTAAATTTCAATGAAGAGAGAGAATAAAGGAACTTTGGAGTGCCAATCAAGTATTAGTTAAATTGCAATATGTTCTCTGAGTCAGTTATGACCCTGAAGGTGATATAATAAAAATTTTATTAAAATTTTAGCACCTTTTTATTCTTTTGTAGGAATAGAATTATAATTTGGTGACTATAACTCTTTCTCAATTATCCTAGTGAGACTGTATGTCTGACTCCAAATTATTCACTGTCTTTTCCCTCTTAACTTATTAGATAAAGAGTTTGGAAAAGTATAGTCATTGTACATAAAGATAACTCATTATCTGCTTTCACATTTGCTTTTGGTTTTAAAAATATATTATTATAATGAAAAGGCCCCTGTAATTTGCTTCCTACTTTTTAAGGTCTTATGTAGTTTCTTATATTGCTGATTTGTGATTTTTACATTTCATTACACTTTCAAATTTTATCAATATGTTAGAAATTGGCTAAAAATGGCTCTAAAGAACGCATTGGTTTTATGCAAATACTGTAATTCATTAATAATTTCTTTATAAGTTAAGAGTAGGGCAGCCTGGTATTCTTGGTGCTTATTTTTTTTAATTTATCCCTAAATGATGGCTATAGAGTTAGAAAATCTGTATCAGCTGTTTACCTGGAACTGGGAAAAACTTCACTTAGTGTATCTGTATTCAGTTTTTACTGATTTTGAAGTTTGATAGGCACTGTGCAAAGTTTCCTACATTTATTACCATATAGCTCTCTGCTGCTGCTGCTAAGTTGCTTCAGTCGTGTCCAACTCTGTGCGACCCCATAGACGGCAGCCTACCAGGCTCCGCCGTTCCTGGGATTCTCCAGGAAAGAACACTGGAGTGGGTT
The DNA here is from genome assembly GCA_006410735.1 of Raphicerus campestris. Taxonomy (NCBI): domain Eukaryota; kingdom Metazoa; phylum Chordata; class Mammalia; order Artiodactyla; family Bovidae; genus Raphicerus; species Raphicerus campestris. Next base: position 6,533 of record SJYW01015071.1, read on the forward strand.
GCCGTTTCCTTCTCCAATGCATGAAAGTGAAAAGGGAAAGTGAAGTTGCTCAGTCATGTCCGACTCTTCACGACCCCATGGACTGCAGCCTACCAGGCTCCTCCATCCATGGGATTTTCCAGACAAGAGTATTGGAGTGGGTTGCCACTGCCTTCTCCAATATAGCTCTCTACTTAAGAGTTAAGTTAGGCAAGGCTGTCCATGACCATTTCTTTTGTTAAGTTACGTAAAATGACTAAGAATGATTAAGCATGGGGTCCTCAGGATAATTTTTACCAATTAATGTTTTACTCTCTATGGGATCTTTGAAACCTTAAAAATAGGCATATTCTGTGTCTTCTTGTTAATGACCATTTTATCAACCATTTTTCTTCAAAATAAACCAGAGATAGCAATGCTTTCATTGATTTGCTTTTAAAAAAAATTAATTTATTTATTTTAATTGGAGGATAATTACTTGACAATATTATGGTGGTTTTTGCGATACATTGACATGAATCAGCAAAGGGTGCTCCCCATCTTGGGGAGTAACATGTGTCTCCCCGTCTTGAACCACCCCTCACGCTCCTCCCGTCCTCCACCAGTTGATTTGCTTTTGCACTATCACCCACTCCAGTGTTCTTGCCTGGAGCATCCCATGGAGAGAGGAGCCTGGCAGGCTACAGTCTGTAGGGTTGCAAAGAGTCAGACATGACTGAAGTGACTTAGTATGCACACACACATACCACATGGTGAATTTTATAAATTTTTGAAAATGTGACACTGTGAAAGCCTTTCAGCATGATTTTCTAATTTATCCTAAGTGCTTTAGGACTGTCTTCATTCCTCTTTGCAGTTCTTTACCCCTTGCTACTATGTTTGAAGAGATGCAGTGGGGTTTAGTATATATGTTTTTACTTTAGGACAAACCTGTGTGATGAAATGGATTTCTTCCATTTTTTCCTTTACTGAAAGACTGGTAGGAGGATAAATGATTTTTTCTCTGGTTTTTGTAAAAGGGGGTATGGTGTGATAATGTTTGTCCCAAATCTGATAATGTTAACCTATTATGGAAAAATCCTTTTGAAGTCAGTATGCTTAAGAGTAAATAACTCTCATTTGATCTTTAACTGGATGGTTAACAAAAAGAACATTGTTTTATGTGGATTACAGTAGTTTATATAGATGTTAAAGGTCTCGGTTTCTTACAGATTTGTTATCTCTTTTGTATTGGAATTTAATTTTTTAACATAGTATAAAATGAGGTTTGGAAAAATGGAAAATTCTTTCCATAACACATTTCTTTCCACATGTTAACACCTTGTAATTATCAAGGCAGAATTGTTTAACATGCTTTGAGATCATAGACTCCAAGTATCTTAAAAGAAGGAGCTGTAAACATTGCACTGAAAACTTGCTTTAAAGCTTTACCTGACCTGTTAGTTAGGGTAACTCTGGGAGTTGGTGATGGACAGGGAGGCTTGGAGTGCTGCAGTTCATGGGGTCGCAAAGAGTAGGACATGATTGAGTGACTGAACTGAACTGACCTGTTAGTTTGTAGATAAACAACTGATAATAAGGTTTGAATGGTGCTAATAAGAGTTTAGAAATTCTCTCTGTAAAAAATGGTTGCCCTTCCTCCCCAGGTGATGTAGTAAATTTAGACTATAATTCAACTGTTATTAGTAAATGACAGTGTTGTCTGCAAAATTTTGCTTTGTACTTCTTCAAATTTGATTATTTTTATTGTGTCATTATGAAGAAAAACCTTCAGATTTTTGATATTTAATATTCATTAAAAGACATTTTACTATTTGTATTGATAATACATTAAAAATTGTGATTAATAAAAGGCTTTTAAACACCTTAAAAAATGAAGTTTGTAAAGCTAAGGGGAAAAAAGAGCAAATCTTACATTTATACAATATGATAGAGTCAAGGAAGTACTTTCACATCTTTTGTTCTCTTTAAGTTCATGAGCTGTGATTTCCATTATCGATATATTTTTACATGTAGAAAAAAATTAAGGTAGAAAATGACAGTCTTGTACCTGGCCTTCTGACTTCTCCCTGATGACATGTTCACACTATATAGCCCATCACCTGAAAAATAGTTTTCACATTAGTACACTTTGAAGAATTATACTAGGTTGTAGTATGGGACTGGATTCTAGTTTGGGGAAGGAGCTTAAATGTGTTTTAACTCTTTTTTTTTCCTTTGCTTTAGCCTAAACACACCACCTGGAACTAAAGTTAAACTCTCAGGCGCTGTGGACATAAAGAATGGATTCCTGCTCCTGAATGACTCTAACACCACAGTTCTCGGTGGTGAAGTAGAACACCTTATTGAGAAATGGGAGTTACAGAGAGTAAGTGTAGACTAAGAAGAATGGTTTGAACTTTTAAAATATTATACCCTTTTAATTATAGTCTTTCTTTTAAAGGATCATCCTATAATGAATAGTAAAATTAGTTTTTTATGTCAGAATTGAATAGAGTGGAATACAGTGATCTGTATAGAAATAATCTGCCTTTGTTTAAGCGTATTGTTCTTCTAAGACAGATGCCATTTTTCAATATTTGTTNAGTTAGGCAAGGCTGTCCATGACCATTTCTTTTGTTAAGTTACGTAAAATGACTAAGAATGATTAAGCATGGGGTCCTCAGGATAATTTTTACCAATTAATGTTTTACTCTCTATGGGATCTTTGAAACCTTAAAAATAGGCATATTCTGTGTCTTCTTGTTAATGACCATTTTATCAACCATTTTTCTTCAAAATAAACCAGAGATAGCAATGCTTTCATTGATTTGCTTTTAAAAAAAATTAATTTATTTATTTTAATTGGAGGATAATTACTTGACAATATTATGGTGGTTTTTGCGATACATTGACATGAATCAGCAAAGGGTGCTCCCCATCTTGGGGAGTAACATGTGTCTCCCCGTCTTGAACCACCCCTCACGCTCCTCCCGTCCTCCACCAGTTGATTTGCTTTTGCACTATCACCCACTCCAGTGTTCTTGCCTGGAGCATCCCATGGAGAGAGGAGCCTGGCAGGCTACAGTCTGTAGGGTTGCAAAGAGTCAGACATGACTGAAGTGACTTAGTATGCACACACACATACCACATGGTGAATTTTATAAATTTTTGAAAATGTGACACTGTGAAAGCCTTTCAGCATGATTTTCTAATTTATCCTAAGTGCTTTAGGACTGTCTTCATTCCTCTTTGCAGTTCTTTACCCCTTGCTACTATGTTTGAAGAGATGCAGTGGGGTTTAGTATATATGTTTTTACTTTAGGACAAACCTGTGTGATGAAATGGATTTCTTCCATTTTTTCCTTTACTGAAAGACTGGTAGGAGGATAAATGATTTTTTCTCTGGTTTTTGTAAAAGGGGGTATGGTGTGATAATGTTTGTCCCAAATCTGATAATGTTAACCTATTATGGAAAAATCCTTTTGAAGTCAGTATGCTTAAGAGTAAATAACTCTCATTTGATCTTTAACTGGATGGTTAACAAAAAGAACATTGTTTTATGTGGATTACAGTAGTTTATATAGATGTTAAAGGTCTCGGTTTCTTACAGATTTGTTATCTCTTTTGTATTGGAATTTAATTTTTTAACATAGTATAAAATGAGGTTTGGAAAAATGGAAAATTCTTTCCATAACACATTTCTTTCCACATGTTAACACCTTGTAATTATCAAGGCAGAATTGTTTAACATGCTTTGAGATCATAGACTCCAAGTATCTTAAAAGAAGGAGCTGTAAACATTGCACTGAAAACTTGCTTTAAAGCTTTACCTGACCTGTTAGTTAGGGTAACTCTGGGAGTTGGTGATGGACAGGGAGGCTTGGAGTGCTGCAGTTCTTGGGGTCGCAAAGAGTAGGACATGATTGAGTGACTGAACTGAACTGACCTGTTAGTTTGTAGATAAACAACTGATAATAAGGTTTGAATGGTGCTAATAAGAGTTTAGAAATTCTCTCTGTAAAAAATGGTTGCCCTTCCTCCCCAGGTGATGTAGTAAATTTAGACTATAATTCAACTGTTATTAGTAAATGACAGTGTTGTCTGCAAAATTTTGCTTTGTACTTCTTCAAATTTGATTATTTTTATTGTGTCATTATGAAGAAAAACCTTCAGATTTTTGATATTTAATATTCATTAAAAGACATTTTACTATTTGTATTGATAATACATTAAAAATTGTGATTAATAAAAGGCTTTTAAACACCTTAAAAAATGAAGTTTGTAAAGCTAAGGGGAAAAAAGAGCAAATCTTACATTTATACAATATGATAGAGTCAAGGAAGTACTTTCACATCTTTTGTTCTCTTTAAGTTCATGAGCTGTGATTTCCATTATCGATATATTTTTACATGTAGAAAAAAATTAAGGTAGAAAATGACAGTCTTGTACCTGGCCTTCTGACTTCTCCCTGATGACATGTTCACACTATATAGCCCATCACCTGAAAAATAGTTTTCACATTAGTACACTTTGAAGAATTATACTAGGTTGTAGTATGGGACTGGATTCTAGTTTGGGGAAGGAGCTTAAATGTGTTTTAACTCTTTTTTTTTCCTTTGCTTTAGCCTAAACACACCACCTGGAACTAAAGTTAAACTCTCAGGCACTGTGGACATAAAGAATGGATTCCTGCTCCTGAATGACTCTAACACCACAGTTCTCGGTGGTGAAGTAGAACACCTTATTGAGAAATGGGAGTTACAGAGAGTAAGTGTAGACTAAGAAGAATGGTTTGAACTTTTAAAATATTATACCCTTTTAATTATAGTCTTTCTTTTAAAGGATCATCCTATAATGAATAGTAAAATTAGTTTTTTATGTCAGAATTGAATAGAGTGGAATACAGTGATCTGTATAGAAATAATCTGCCTTTGTTTAAGCGTATTGTTCTTCTAAGACAGATGCCATTTTTCAATATTTGTAATATTTTATTACATATTTTATAAGTCAGTCTTTACTGACAAGTTTTTATTTTTTATTTTTTTTTCTTATTTCAATTTTCTTTATTTTTTATTTTTTTTTAACATCATATACTTTTTTTTTCTTTTAATACTTTATTCTATTTTACAGTAATGTATTGGTTTTGCCATACATTGACATGAATCATCCACAGGTGTACAC
>SJYW01015075.1:0-15259 GCA_006410735.1 Raphicerus campestris
GGGGGAAGCTCGTGGAAGCAGGAAGCAGGGACCAGCTCGGTATGTGTCCACTGTCTGCACCACCCCCTGGGGCAGGGTTGGCGAGATGTGGGGGAAAGGGCAGATATGCAACATGAGGTGGTGGCCCTGTGTGGGTTCAGTTCTGCCTCCCAAATGGATGTATTGAAGCCCTCATTTGACTAGATGTGACTCATTTTTAAATGATCACATGAATGATCCACTTCTGGTGAACATCATGGCTGTTTATCCCAGTATGGCTGATGCTACAATAAAGATCGTGGGGCACATTATGGGGCTTTATGTCTTATGTGGATTCCCAGAAGGGAGACTGCAAGAAAAGATGATGCACAAGCTAGGACTTCCCCGGTGGTCCAGTGGTTAAGAATCCACCTGCCAATGCAAGGAACACAAGTTCGATCTCTGCTCTGGAAAGATTCCACATTCTAGTGAGGCTATTAAGCCCAAGTGCCACAACTACTGAGCCCACGAATTGCAACTACTGAAACCTGCACACCAAGACCCCGTGCTCTGCAACAAGAAAAACCAGTACAATGAGAAGCCCACACACTGCAACCAAGAGAAGCCCTTGCTCGCCGCAATTAGAGAAAGTCTGCATGCAGCAACGAAGAGTCAGTGCAGAAAAAAAAAAAGTATGCATAACGTAAAAGAGTATGCGTAAACTGCCCACGGACTTCCCTGGTTGCCCAGATGGTAAAGAATCTGCCTGCAATGCAGGAGACCTGGGTTCAATCCCTGGGTTGCGAAGATGCCCTGGAGAAGGGAATGGCAACCCACTTCAGTATTCCTGCCTGGAGAATCCCCATGGACAGAGGAGCCTGGCAGGCTATCGTCCATGTGGTTGCAAAGAGTTGGGCACAACTGGGAGACTGACTACAACCCAGAAAGGCTGCAGCAATTCACCTCCAGCCGGCATCGTGCAAGTCCACTTGCTCCCTGTTCCGTGCAGGCCCCGGGCACTGTCTCTCCTAAAAGTTTATTAATCTGATGGAGGTATCTGCATCTCGCTGTCATTTTAATTTGCATTTTCCTGATGATCGGTGACACGGAACACCTTACATGTTTAGCAGCTCAGAATTCTGATGGGCTGGCTGGGGCTCCCAGCAGAGAACAAAGAACTAGGCTGCCTGCTACACAGAGAAAGTCATCAATTCCATGGTGGGGGCAGAGAAGGTCCAAGTCTCAGAATGAGACCAATTCCTATCCTCTTGCTGAATGCAAAGAAGACACGTACGTGTGTGTGTGTGTGTGTGTGTGTGTGTGTGTGTCCGTCCCACAGCACCAGCCAATGATCTGGTAGCGCCTCTTACCTAAATCATCCCCTACGGAGACAGGAATGAGACTGAAGCCCCCAAAGCAATATATTTCCTGTTTCTTGCTTGTCTCTGAACATCTAGATAAAGCTATCAGCTATTCAGATCAAGGGTTTTGCTGGAGATGGAGCCCTAAACATTATTCTTATGTTCAGAGAACCCTGGAGGGTTTTATTGGTGTTTGAATATCAGCACATAGAAAATGAACTCCAAAACCTTAATTAAACCTGACAATGACTGCAGGCAGATTTGTATTCCTAGGTATAAGGAGGAATTTTTCCGCACAGATACGAGGAAAAGGGAGGGGCAGAAAGGAAGGAGCCGGAGATAAGGGAAGATTGATTGTCACTGTTTGAGTTACTTATGCATCCCAGATAATCGGGTGTTCATTAACACACAATAAGCCTCCGATTATCTGCATTGAAATTGACTAATCTGCTGATTGTGAGAACAAATCCTGGTCCTGGATACTTTTTCCTTTGTCTTTGAAGCATAAACTCTAACGGGTTAAGTTTAATTAATGAAAAATGTTTTTACAGACTTGGGTTAGATTTCTAGAAACTGCACTGCGTGCTGGTCATTTGACAGAAAGAGGGGTTGTGAAGGTTCCCTTGTGAACCTGCTGCCAGCACTTCAAAGTCAACAAAGTGCTCAAGGATCCTTGAAGTCAAGAAAAAGAACAGTCCTGAAGAAGTCGTGATTTTTTAAAATTAAATCAAAGTCAATGTTGAAATGCCTCTCTCCACAGTCTTAGCAGGAGATGTCTGAATACTTAAATGATCTGGGGCTTCCCAGTGCTGCAAGTGATAAAGAATATGCCTGCCAATGCTAGAGATGCAAGAGATGCAGATTAGTTCCCTGGTCTGGAAGATCCCCTGGAGGAGGGCATGGCTACCCACTCCAGTATTCTTGCCTGGGAAATCCCATGGACAGAGGAGCCTGGTGGGCTACAGTCCATTGAGTCGCCAAGAGTTGGACACACTGAGCATGCAAATTTTGAGTTTTGAGTGTGTTAGTGGGGGTGGGAGGGAAAAACACCCTGGCAGGAGTCTTTCTCTCTCTCTCTCTCTCTCTCTCTCTCTCTTTCTCTTTCCAGGAACCTTTTTCCAAAAGATAGGACACTTACACCTTCTGGGTGGATGTGAATTTAGAGGATGCTGTTCATCCTCCCATCACAGCTATCCAGCATCTTCTCCTAGGCTGTTGTTCCCACTGGGCTCCAGGACCTGCTCTCAGGCCCTGGGGATACACAGCTGCCTGCTTTGCTGGTCTCCTGTCTCACCAGCCCTGGTGCTCTTCCTTGTCTCTTGGCCCATGCCTCTTGAAATGATCTCAGTGTTGGGATCTCTTAGTTAAACACTTGGAGTGTGCCATCTTCCCTGCCAGGATGCTAATGCTGTCCTAAAATAGAGACACACATCTAACAAATGGAGCCATCTTTCGGGTCCTGAGAAAAAAGACACAGGAAAGAGAGGCAGGATGTGCTCTGGTCATACACGGAAAGGGAAATTCTTTTTCTGTTTCACTGAAGCTGTTNTCCTGTCTCACCAGCCCTGGTGCTCCCCCTTGTCTCTTGGCCCATGCCTCTTGAAATGATCTCAGTGTTGAGATCTCTTAGTTAAACACTTGGAGTGTGCCATCTTCCCTGCCAGAATGCTAATGCTGTCCTAAAATAGAGACACACATCTAACAAATGGAGCCATCTTTCGGGTCCTGAGAAAGAAGACACAGGGAAGAGAGGCAGGATGTGCTCTGGTCATACACGGAAAGGGAAATTCTTTTTCTGTTTCACTGAAGCTGGTAAGATGCTAAGGACCTGGACTATCCTACATATCCAGCAACAAGAAATTTACATGAAAAACACTAGGTTTTTGTTTTGTTTTGTTTTGTTTCAGAATCCTTGAGTCAGAGAGGTTGAAGAAAAAAATTGTTTGGTATACTCCCTCTTATCACAAGGTTAGACACTTGTGCCAAGACCTAACCAGAGGACTGTTGAACTTGGAGGTGGGGAGCTCCATGGTAGGGGGCATCCTTGTTTGACAGTTACCCAGCCTGGGCAAAGCAGAGGTTGGAAATCATAAACTCTTCAGCAGTTTGTCCTCTTGGGAATTTCAGTCTTTGCCAAAAAGAGGCTGTACTTGATTTGTGGCTGAATTTTTATAAAAGCGCTTGTAAGCCCCAAAGAAGCAATCTTTCTAGACAAGCTTCCTCGACCACAAGCCTTCATCTGCCCCATTATTCTTCACAATGACAGAAGGTGTCTATGGTAACAGACCATGTCAGTATCACATCGTCTCTCACGCATGCATTCGCTTGTGTGCTCATTAATTCTGCGGTTAATGCATGCTTATATTCATTAATTCATTAACTTGTGCATTCATCACTTCAGGCATTCGCTCATTCATGAACTTACTCAATCAACATGTACTCAGTGCCTTCTAGATGCCAGATCTTGTCCTACAAGCTGAAAGTCCCTCTCAAGGAGGTTACATTTTGGTAGGAGAAAACAAACAATATACAAGTAAACAATTAAAACAAGCAAGATAAGTTTTCTTGGAAAAAACTAAAATCAGAGGATGAACATTCACTAATTTACTCAATCAACATTTACTGAGTGCCTTCTAGATGCCAGATCTTGTGCTATAAGCTGTAACAAAGTCCCTCTCAAGGTTATATTTTGGTAGGAGTAAACAAAGTATATACAAGTAAACAATTAAAACAAGTGAGGTAAGTTTTCTCCGAAGAAAATTAAATCAGAGGATGTGATAGCAACCTCTTATCACAGATAAGATGGCCAAGAGAGGCATTAACAAGTAAGTGACATGAAGCCAAGACCTGATTAACTGACCCAGAGTCAGAAACACAAAGTGCAGAAAGAAACAGCACCAGAAGGTGGAAGAAGCAGTACGTGCAAAGGCCCTGGGGCAGAGATGAGTGCAGTAAGTTCCAGAAAGACAGGAATGGCCAGTGTAGCCGGGTCCAGGTTGTAAATGAGTTGTGGTAGGATGTCATGAGGGCTGAAGGATTACCTGGGGGCCAAAGAGCACAGGGTCCTGCAGGAAAAAGTTTAGACTTTCATCTCTGTGCAGTAAGAGGAAACGGGTGGGGCTAAGAAGTAGGGATGTGACTCAATTTTTGTTTTATTAAGGTGACTGTGTCTCCACTGGAGGGGACAGTCCATCTTAGGAAGGACATTTATGCTTGAAGGCTTTGCAAAGCTGTGGATGTACCTCTTGGCTACTGTACACAAAGCAGACTTGAGAATATCCTGGCTCCATCTCTCATTCATTCAGCCCACAAGCATTTATTGTGTGGTTTCTCTCTGCTAGATGGGCAGTGGTGATACACTGATAGGGAAAAAAGATACGGAGCCTGCCCACATTGTGCTTTCTGGGAGGGTGACAAGACCAAAAACGATCCAGAAAACAGAATGCAGCAAGTGCAAAGGCCCTGGGGTGGCTGGAGCATGGCCACTAGAAGAACCTAAAGGAAGCACTGTGAGGAGAGGCTTGGCCTTCCAGACCTCAAGCTATCTGACTCCTCAGGGTCTCCTTGGCCTTGTTGTCTTTGTATTCCCCCTTTCATTCTAGTTCTGCAATTCTGGCCTCTGCCTTGTTCCTCAAACATGTCAGGCACCTAGACTTCCATCTCAAGCCTTTGTACTTGCTGTTCCCTCTGCTGGAACATTCTTCCCCCAGATTTCTGCACAACTCCCTTTCTCCCTTCATCCAGCTCTCTATTCACATGTCACACTATCAGTGAGACCTTCCCAACTGCTGAATATAAAGTAATATTTTTATCTTTATCATGCTTTAAGCACTTGAGAAGGTTGAGACCTTCCCAACCACTGAATGTAAAGTGAAGTGAAGTCGCTCAGTCATGTCTGACTTTTTGCAACCCCATGGATTGTAGCCTATCAGGCTCCTCCGTCCATGGGATTATCCAGGCAAGAGTGTTGGAGTGGATTGCCATTTCCTTCTCCAGGGGATCTTCCTGACCCAGGAATCGAACCCGGGTCTCCTGCATTGCAGGCAGACGCTTTACTGTCTGAGGCACCAGGGAAGTATTTTTATCTTTATCATGCTTTAAGCCCTTGTCGTTGTCATCCCCTGACTTATACATAAATCTGTTTATTAATTCACTGCCAGAATCAAGGGCAACACCCAGGAAGTATTTGGCACATATTAGGTGCTCAATAAATTCAGTTGAGTGCATGTGTGTGTCCACAGGTGTGAGTTTTCATCAGGGTGATTACACTGGAATGTCTGCAGGAAAACTAGGATCCAAGGCATATGAGGTCCATTTTCTTTAAAAGGCAGCATATGCGGTCTTACTTTCCCAGCTATTCAAGTGCAAAGCTACTTGGCAGCCCCTGATAGAGCAGAAAGAGGCCTCTGAAACACACCATCACCAACTTAGTGTGCTGGTGGACTCCTGATTTGCATAACACCACACACCACCGGCTTCTCTGATAGCTCAGTTGTTAAAGAATTGGCCTGCAATGCAGGACACCCTGGTTTGATTCCTGGGTTGGGAAGATCCACTGGAGAAGGAATAGGCTACCCACTCCAGTATTCTTGGGCTTCCTTTGTGGGTCAGCTGGTAAAGAATCCATCTGCAAACCAGAAGACCTGGGTTCGATCCCTGGGTTGGAAAAATGCCCTGGAGAAGAGAAAGTCTACCCACTCCAGTATTCTGGCCTGGAGAATACCATGGACTTTATCGGCCATAGGGTCGCAGAGTCAGACACAACTGAGTGACTTTCACTTCACTTCACTTCACTTCACTTCACACACCTTAGGGAGAAAGCACACATTGTCTGTTGCAGCAGGGACATTATTTTACCGATAAAGGTCTGTCTAGTCAAAGTTATGGTTTTTCCAGTAGTCATGTATGGGTGAGAGTTGGATCATATAGAAAGCTGAGCGCCAAATAATTGATGCTTTCGAACGGTGGTGTTGGAGAAGACTCTTGAGAATCCCTTGGACACCAAGGAGATCCAACAAGCCAATCCTAAAATAAATCAATCTTGAATAGTCATTGGAAGGATTGATGCTGAAGCTGTACCTCTAATACTCTGGTCACCTGATGCAAAGAACTGACTCACTGGAAAAGATTCTGATGCTGGGAAAAATTGAAGGCAGGAGGAGGAGACGACAGAGGATGAGATGGTTGGATGGCATCATCGACTCAATGGACATGAGTTTGACCAAGCTCCAGGAGTTGATGATGGACAGGGAAGCCTGGTGTGTCGCAGTCTATGGGCTCACAAAGAGTCGGACACGACAGGGCAACTTAATTGAACTAAACTGAAACTGAATTATCTGCATGAAGACACGTGGCCCATCAGTGATATTTGGAAACAAAAGAACCAACACAGGAACGTGACCAATGGAGTAATTATCAGTTCAGACAGACGCTGAATGCATGTTGGACCAACTCCAGAGCTGTAATTACACCGCATTAACATAAAATGAGCGTTCTTCATTTACCGACCATGTGTCCCCTCTGCAGCCGTCACTGAGAACTCTGAAGACGGTGTCAGGTACGAGGTAATACACTTTAGTTGACAACTATGATCACCAGATGTTCAAATGACAGGACACCTCGATCACCCTGGGACCATCAACTTTAACCCTACTGAACTGTTCCTGCCTTTCTTATCATCTGATCACTGAAGCCACTTCTTGAGGATTAGCAGGTTGCTCCCCAGCATGAGGACAGAGGGTCTCCTGCACCAAGGATCCCATGGTCACAGTGTATTTCATCTCCAACATAAGGTGGTTCCCTGACCACCAACCCACACTACATTGATCCACATCACAGCCAATGACTCCATCTCTCATCCAAACACACTTCTGAGCCCTTGGCATCATCCTTGACCCCTCCCTGTCTGTCATACTCCATGGCAAATTCTTCAACAAATCTTGCTGATTTCACCTTGAAAATACACCTAGACCTGATCACTCCTCTCTCCCCATTACTCCCACCTTGGGAAAGCACCCACATCTGGTGTCTCGAGCATCACTCCTAATCTACCACCTTCCTTCCACCCCTGCTCCGCCTCTCTCATTGCGGCCACTGCAGTGACCCTCGACAAATGAAAAGCAGAAGCAATTCGTCATATCAGCTCTTGACCACCCTCTGAGGAGCATCGATCTCCCTAGATCCACGGGCTTAGTAACGGGACATCACAGCTCCTGCAAGCTGATGGGGGGCGGGGGGGATTGGTGGCAGGGACATGCACTATTCTGGCCTGGTCCTCACGGTCTTCCAGGGTGTCACTCTCTTTCATGGCCTGTTATACCTTGATTAGAAGCTTTAATTAGCCTGCTGAAACATCAGGGAACAATGCCAGTCAACCTGATCCAAACCATCTGACATCAACCAATAGCCAGCCAACTTCGTGTCCAGCCAAGTCCAGCCAAGATGACGGCACAGCTGAGCCAAGCCACAGACTCCCAAGCAGTAGGAGATATTCTTATTTTGAGCAATGGGTTTTGGGGAGGCTTGTTATGCAGCAGTATTATGAGAAAGGTGTGTCTCATTTCCAACTCCCGCCCTTCCTTCCCAGTTCACCAGCCATCTGGCTGATCCTTAGGCCTGTCTGGAATCCTCCCATCTCCCCACCTGCCTGGTGCTCCGCCCCTGGAAGTTGACAAGCCCTTCCCACCACTTCATTGAGAAGCCCTGCTCACTGGACATGTCTGAGACAGGACGCCTCCCAGCCACTCGTTCTTGTGCAGCTGATTTACAAGGCTGTGTTAATTTCTGCTATACAGCAAAGTGATTCAGTTATACATATATTTACAAACTTTCTCATATTCTTTTCCATGATGGTTTATCATAGGGTGTCGAATATAGTTCCTTGGGCTGTACACTAGAACCTTGTCATTTCCAGCTACATTTCTGAAAGGTTACTACGTCACTTCCTACTGCCTGGCTCTCATTTATTTTTCTTCTAAGCATTTATTATTGCTGCCTGACATCATGTTACACATGCTTGTCTTGTTCTGCATGAACTGCTCCCAGTGACTCGGTTTTATAACTACAGCAATCCCTGCTGTGGGGAACTGGGCCTGGAACACAAGCAGTGCTCAAGAGACAAGGGTGAATGAATGAACGAATGAATGGTGGAATGGTCATGCAACAAACACCCACAGGCCAGGGGTACCACGCTTTGTTCCAACTGTGCAGACCTCTGTGGAGATGTTCAGGTACGTCTTTTTCCCCTGATAAGGAGGCTGAGGGTGTGGCAATTCCCAACCAGACAAGAAGAATAGGCACAGGGGAGCCTTCTCATCTCACCTTTGTTCAGACTCTGATGTTTTCCATCTCATGTATTTTTTAAAAAATATTTTTACTTATTTGTTTGACTATGTTGGGTCCTAGACATGGCACATGTGGGATCTCTAGTTGCAGTATGTGGGATCTAACTCCCTGACCAGGCATTGAACCTGGGCCCCCAGATTTGGGAACTTGGTGTNCCCAACCAGACAAGAAGAATAGGCACAGGGGAGCCTTCTCATCTCACCTTTGTTCAGACTCTGATGTTTTCCATCTCATGGTATTTTTAAAAAAATATTTTTACTTATTTGTTTGACTATGTTGGGTCCTAGTCATGGCACATGTGGGATCTCTAGTTGCAGTATGTGGGATCTAACTCCCTGACCAGGCATTGAACCCGGGCCCCCAGATTTGGGAACTTGGTGTCTTAGCCACTGGACCACCACAGAAATCTCATCTCCTGGTATTTTTAATTCCATAGACCAGAAATGGGTCCAGGAACATTAATTTTCCTCTTCTTCAATTCCCACCACAAAGAACACTTCTTGGGTTCTTCCTAAGTGTGGGAAATCTGGCTTTAATGATTCTCCCCAGTTTTCCTTGCTAACAGCTCAAGACAATGGCCTGAGGAATCTACGTGTCTTTAGAAATAATAGGGACTTGCCCGGGTGGGGCAGCGGCTGAGACTCAGTGCTCCCAAGGCAGGGGGCCCAGGTTACTTCCTGGTTGGGGAACTAAATNGCCTTCTCATCTCACCTTTGTTCAGACTCTGATGTTTTCCATCTCATGTATTTTTTAAAAAATATTTTTACTTATTTGTTTGACTATGTTGGGTCCTAGACATGGCACATGTGGGATCTCTAGTTGCAGTATGTGGGATCTAACTCCCTGACCAGGCATTGAACCTGGGCCCCCAGATTTGGGAACTTGGTGTCCCACATGCCGCAACTAAGAGTTCACATACTGCAAACCCAACACAGTCAAATAAATCAACAAAAATTTTAAAATAAAAAGTAAAAATAATGGATGAATTCACTGTCCACATATATATTGTTTAATCATGCTTATTTCCAAAACCCCCAAAGAAAGGCAAGTGGGAAAATTGCCCCTCAGCTGCTATGAAGATGCTTCAGAAGATATTTTCTACTATATTGTTCTGCATCCTCCTCTAACATAACATTCTAAGTAAGACCATCACGTTTCGTTAGCCATGCTTTGCTTTCCTGGGGAAACAGTAGGTTCCTTTCTCTGAGGAATGCGAATTACATAATTGTTTCTATTTCCCTTTATATCCAGGCTGCATGGAGATGCAGGCCAAATTAGACTTTAGAGTAACTATGTCTAACTAACTCCCAAGCTGGTGAATTTGAATTCTCCTTTCTCTTTATCTCAAGTTTCTCCTTCCATTCATATTATCTGTGCATGTGCTATTACACGTGATGATTTTTTGTGATTTGACGATATTCTGGGAAATAAGCATGATAAAAAATATATATATGCAGAAAGTGAATTCATCAATTCTTATTTTTTATTTTAAAGTTTTTATTGATTTCTTGATTTATTTGTGTTGGGTTTGCAGTATGTGAACTCTGAGTTGTGGCATGTGGGATCTAGTTTCCCAACCAGGGACAGAACCTGGGCCCCCTGCATTGGGAGCACAGAATCTTAGCCACTGCACCACCCAGCGAAGTCCCTATGATTTTTAAAAGTATAAAAATCAGAACAAATTCAAATCTGGTAAAAGATTATCTGCTTCGTTAGCGCAGTGGGTTCTAGACAGTTTCAGTATTATTCTAATTGGATTGTCTTAGAAAACAGCTACATATTCAATCTCATCTTAGTTTCACAAATAGCTTTTGTATTTTGAAGGAAAAGATAGGTTCCATTCACAATTCGGAGAAAGAAATGGCAACCCACTCCAGTATTCTTGCCTGCAAAATCCCATGGACAGGGGAACTTGGCAGGCTATAGTCCACAGGGTCACAGAGTCAGACACGACTTAGCAACTATATATTCACAATTTCGTAAAAAAAAAAAAAAAAAGGATGAAGTGATTCTGTGAGCTGGTCACCAGTTCCTATTTCAAACCAGCGGCACAGCAGCTTTGCTTCTCCCAGATGAGGGTCAGGGGTCAGCCATGTGGTCCAGGTTCTGCTTCAGGTACGCTGAGGCTGGAATCCTGCACCACCCAAATTTCCCTCACTGGGCAAGTTTTCTTTGTGTGTTTGTGTTAAACTGCTTCAGTCATGTCTGACAAGGGCATGGCAACCCATGCCGGTATTCTTGCCTGGAGAATCCCATGGACAGGGTTCTCTCTGGTTCTCAGCAAATGAGGTTGACCAACACCAATCTGGGGATTCAACTGAATTCAAATCAATGACAACCTCAGACCGTACATCACACTCCAGGAGTTGTGGGGATGTCCAGAAACTTCTGGAAATGCAAGGTCATCATTTTACCGGAGTTAACAGAAATGATAGCGTTTTCTAAGCCAAGTCAGCTGCATCTCAGCTCAGCACGACAATCGCTTCTTCCCTTCTCCATTGCCCGCTGATGGTCTTTGCTGCTCAAGGGGGAAAGAAGGCTAAAGGTGGGGGTGGGGTGTGTGGAATGGATTGAGAGTTTGAGGTTAGCAGATGCAAACTAGTATATAGAGAATGAATAAACAACAATGTCCTACTATACAGCACAGGGCACTCTATTCCATATCCTGTAATAAACCATAATGGAAAGGAATACATATGTATAACTGAATCACTTTGCTGTACAGCAGAATTTAGCACAATATTGTAAATCAACTATACGTCAATTAAATAAAATTTTAAAAAATAATAAAATGGGCTTCTCTGGTAGCACAGATGGTAAAGAATCTGCCTGCAACACAGGAGACCCAGGTTTGATCCCTGGGTTGGGAAGATCCCCTGGAGAAGGATTGGCTATCCCCTCCAGTATTCTTGCCTTGGAAATCCCACAGACAGAGGAGCCTAGCAGGCTACAGTCTATGGTGTTGCAAAGAGTCGGACACTACTGAGCTTTAAACACTTTCACTTTCACCAAATTGGCAAAAAGGCTAATTTTGAATAGCCCTTTTATTACCATGACCAAATTATCAGAAGAAGACCATGGTGTTTTCAACTGGTCCAAGCTGAAGCAATGCTGACAAAACATGGAGCTTCCTGGCTTGAGAGTGGTTCTTTGAAAGCAGCAAAGTTTAGCAGGTTCTGTCCAAGAGCCCAGGGATTTCAGCAACTCTACCTGGATCACCACCTCCCTGATTTTTTCCCTCCTGTTCTCAGCCCAAAAGGCTCTCAGTGCCCGGTGTAAGAAAAAGGCAGGTCCCATAGGGTTTTGCAGATTCACAAGATACGCGTTTTCCTTCAACTGCCATGGAATCAACTCCCTCACAAAGGACATTCCTCTTCTAATCTCCAGATCGTTTTTGTCTCCCTTTTTTGCATGGAGCACAAATCTGCTGAGAAAGAGCCCCGTTTGCCTCCAATAAGGCCCCTGTCCCAGGCCAGCCTGGTTGGGCATGTCCTGCATTTCAGCCTTCCCACAGGGGCCCCATGGTTCATCTACTCATTACACGGGTACTGAGGAGAAGAACTTTATGAAGGAGTTTGGGATCGACATGTACACACTGCTATATTTAAAATGGATAACGAACAAGGATCTCCTGTTCCTATATAGCACCGGAAACTGCTCACTGTTATGTGGCAGCCTGGATGGGAGAAGAGTTGGGGGGAGCATGAATACATGTATATGTATGGCTGAGTCCCTTTGTTGTCCACCTGAAGCTATCACAACATTGTTAACTGGCTATATTCCAATATAAAATAAAAAGTAAAAAAAAAAAAAAAACTCAGTGCCTGGATTTGTTCCAGAAATAGAGCTGGNTGAGTCCCTTTGTTGTCCACCTGAAGCTATCACAACATTGTTAACTGGCTATATTCCAATATAAAATAAAAAGTAAAAAAAAAAAAAAAACTCAGTGCCTGGATTTGTTCCAGAAATAGAGCTGGGAGTGGATGGCATCAGGGCCAAGAGTGGAAAACAGGGGTCCGAGGATGTGAGGGTGACCACGTGGCCTGGGTAAAGGCACCAGGCTTTGGGTAAGTGAGCTGGGGCGGGAGGAAGGGTCATGTGAATGGTTTGAGGATGGTGCTGGGATCTGATTTCTGTTTTCACAGTATTGCTCTGTGCCAAGTGAAGAATAGGACAAAACAGTAGTGGGAGCTGCTGATCAAGGGGAGGCGGTGACCAGAATCCCAGGCCCATAACACTGTCACTTGTCCCCATGGACCCCTCACAGCCTCTAACCTCTCCTGCTCTTGCTGCCTTCCTGGTGACAAAGATGACCGTGTCCACTGATGGCTGTCCATGGCCTGCTCATCAGCTAAAGTCTCATCACCCAATTCCACCCTTAGAAATGGAGCCAAAGGGAGGAGCCCAACCAGACCCCACACTCTCTCCTTACGGACCACAGTCCAGCTCCCCAGACCCTGGGATTCCACACTCCAAAGTCCCCAAGCTCACTCTCAGCTCCTGCACAGTCACCCTCCCCAGTCTAACCCCTCACCAAACGCCGATGACAGCCCTGGTGTGCACTCCCTGGACCAGAGGGCAGCCAAGGAGAGGGCTGTTTGCAGGGCACCACAGTCAGAACCTGGATGTGAACTCAGGTGTCTCCATGTGTGCAAGGCCGTGATGATGAAGCTCAAACTCCAGGTCAGACAGAAGGGTGGTGGGGCCCCGAAAGCTGGGAATGCACAGCCCTTCACCCATTCTGCATGAGAGGAAACACTGGCCTGAAATCCAGCAGGCAGCCAGGAGATACAGAATGGAATTTCACACCCCAAAATTATAAATGGGGCTTCCTCTGCTCACAGGTAGCATCGGTGCTATTGGTCACCTCCTCCAAACACTCTAGGATGGAGCAGGCTGAATAATGTTCCCCAAAGATGTTCACCCCTCAAGCCCTGGGTGGCCTGGGACTATGTCACCTTACAGGACAAAGGGATTTTCACTGGGATTAAGCTGAGGATGTTGAGATGGGGCGATTGTCCAAGTGGAACGAGTGTCATCACATGTTCCTGACATGAGGCAGGCAAGAAGTCAGAGAAGAGGGAAGATGCTAATTGCTGGCTTTGCAGGGAGGGGCAGGGACCAGGAGCAGCTGTCAGAAGGTGGGGACAGCAGGAAATGGTCTCCCCATAATCTTCTGCGAGGTAGGCAGTTCTACTGACACCTTGATTTTAGCCCATGTGACTCACTTTGGATCTGACCTCCTGAAGTGTAAGAGAATATATTTGTTGACTCACAGGCTTGGAGAATGAACCTACGGTTGCTAAAAGGAAGGATAGGGGGAGGGCATAGTTAGGGAGTTTGGGATGGACATGTGCACACTGCTTTATTTAAAATGGGTAACCAACAAGGACCTACTGTATAGCATCCAGAACTCTGTTCAAAGTTACGTGGCAGCCTGGATGGGAGGGGGGTTTGGGGGAGAACAGATACATATATATGTATGGCTGAGTCCCTTCACTGTTCACCTGAAGCTATTACAACTCTGTTTGTTAATCAGCTATGTGTGTGTGCATGTGCTAAGTCGATTCAGTCGTGTGCGACTCTCTGATCCTATGGATCATAGCCCACCAGGCTCCTCTGTCCATGGGATTCTCCAAGCAAGAATACTGGAGGGAGTTGCCATGCCTCCTCCAGGGGATCTTCCTGACCCAGGGATCTAACCCACATCTCTTAATATGTCTCCTGCATTGGCAGATGGGCTCTTTACCACTAGCTTGGGAAGTCCTAATCAGCTATGTGCTGTGCTGTGCTTAGTTGCTCAGTTGTGTCTGACTCTTTGCAATCTCATGGCCTATAGCCCACCAGGCTTCTCTGTCCATGGGGATTCTCCAGGCAAGAACACTGGAGTGGGTTCCCATGCCCTCCTCCAGAGGATCTTCCCAACCCAGGGATGGAACTCAGGTCTCCTGCATAGAAGGTGGATTCTTTACCATCTGAGCCACTAGGGAAGTTCCTATACCCCAAAAGAAAATAAAGTTTTTTAAAAAAATAAATAGCTTTTGCATATCAAAAAAGAGAGAAAATACATCTGTTTCATTTTGCACTGTGACAATTTCTTACAGCAACAATTAGAAGTTAACATAGATTCTCAACCTTGGTGCCAATGCCATTTTGGGCCACTTAATTCTCTGCTATGGAAGTGGCCCTGTACATTGTTGGGAGGGTTAGCAACATCCCTGGCCTCTGCCCATGAGATGCCAATAGCTCCCTCCCCAGTCATATGCATCAAAAATGTCTCCAGACTGTCAAATTCCTCCTGCAGGCATAGTCACCCAGGAGGCACAGTCACCCAGGACCTCTACCCTACACTGTCCTTCAAGGTGACTTTTCTCCAAGAGACCCTCAACAAAGCCCCTAGGTACACTCTCCTTTTCCAGCCCATCCTCCACTGACTCCACCAAACACCCAACACCACCTTTCCCAACCTCTATGGGTAGAAAGTTGAATGAAACACAGTTTGTGCCCTCAGAGAACTCACAGTGGTCCAGGTAGCTCCTGAAATGAATAATTACATGGCATCTCACTCCATTAGGGCTATGTTCTAAATTCAGAGC
>SJYW01015080.1:12244-40195 GCA_006410735.1 Raphicerus campestris
AAGGGGACGACAGAGGATGAAATGGTTGGATGGCATCACAGACTCGATGGACATGAATCTGAGTGAAATCTGGGAGTTGATGATGGACAGGGAGGCCTGGCGTGCTGTGATTCATGGGGTCAGAAAGAGTCGGACACTATTGAGTGACTGAACTGACTGAATATTATGTCACCAGTAAAGAGGACTAATGTGATTTTTCACAGACTATCTAAGGTTTTTAGATCTGATATAAGATAAAACATAACAATAATAAGGGACCTACCATAGACGTGATACTTTACGGGTTTTAGTATTTCTGTGACACCCTGGATATTATTTGCAAAGTTAAAGACAAGATAAATTAGTTAGTACTTCCTATCACTGTAAAAAGAACCCAACCCATGGTAGACTCCCTTGAGGTTTTTAGGGCATATATGTAATGCTTGGTGAAAAGTCTGAAAGTGAGATAATTTACCAAGCTACATGAAGAGCTGCTTATTTTGAGCATGGTTCTGAACATGAAAGGTCTCTTCTGAAAGTCAACACTTCAGGAAAGCAGCTTTTCCACTTCTGCCATGTGAATAAACTGATTTCAAGATATTGAGGGTAAATGTAATAAGCAATAAGGCTGGTGAAACCAATGACAAGGCCTAAAAAGATATTCACTCACTGAATATCTTAGCGTTCTGGCTTAGAGTTTTGGCTCAAAGACCTTCAGAAGACAAGTATGTACCATTTGACAAACGAATCTTTACTTGAGTTTACCCAAAAGGCAGCATTGACGACTGAGTTTAAGTTCAGGTGAGCCCAGAAGACATCCACTATAGACTGGAAGTGGTCAGTTTAAAACCAGGCAGGGGTTCCGGAGGGCACATGTAAACCACACAAAAGATGATCAAGTTCCCGTGTTATCTTCCACTATTGCACTGAAAATTCTTTGGCAAATTGCAACTATGGCCTTATTGAGATTTCCTATATCTTCATAATGGAGAATGGAAAAGCCCAAGGTTAAATCAAGGATAAGTTAGCTTGGTATGTGTGTGCATGTCATGGTCTGCTTATGTTCTGTAGTCCTAAGCAAGATCAGCCTTGAAAGACAGTTTTGCTTTCTCTCCTAAGCAAGCAGAGTTTAGGCAGTGTTGCTGATAATCCACTTTGTATAGAAAGAGCATTAGCCTGAGGAAATGTATACAAAAAGCTTATGGATGGGCCTATAAGATGCAAAATATTCTGTGTGAATATTTTCATCAAGAGTTAATGCCCTTCAGAGAGCATCAACTGAAGTAGAAGCATAAACCACCAAGTGCATGATACAAATTAAATTAAATGTCATTAAATGTCAGCCAGTCTTTGTCACTTGACATACCAGTGCTTATGCTATGATCATGAAAGGAACAGCCATGGGAGTACAGATGGAGATCCAGGAGCATGTTATCTTAAACCAGGGTGATATAGTTCTTCCTGGTGCTGAGTATATGATATGTCAGTACCAGAGATCAATGCTGAGCCCATTGTAAAGTAGAAGGTCCAGTTATGCTGTGTGTGCTCAGTCGCTCAGTCATATCTGCTTCTTTGTGACACCATGGACTGTAGCACTCCAGGCTTCACTGTCATGGAATTCTCCAGGCAATAATATTGGAGTGGCTTACCATTTCCTCCTCCAAAGGATCTTCCCAACCCAGGGATTGAACTCTCGTCTTTGGCGTCTCCTGAATTGGCAGGCATATTCTTTACCACTGCACCACCTGAGGAGATATTTGGTGGCAATTTGGCTACAATAAACTCCTTAGAATCTGGAAAGGACAATGACTTGTCCTGAATGGTCTTGTATTCTCAAAATAGTTTTGCTTTCCATTTGTGCCATGGCTGCCAACCCTACTACTTAAATACCTACCAATGTGGGATCTCCTATAACACATTCTTAAAAACAAAGGACCCTTACCAGCAGAAGTATGGCAGCAGTATAACACATAACCTTGGTTTATCCTCAAACTTTACTGTCCTGAAGCTGTTTGCCTCATAAAGCAGATTAATAGCCTCTTGAAGAAACAGCTGAAGTGCCAACTTGAAGATGACTGTTTGAGAGAATGACATTCTTTATTCAGAATGTGGAAAAATCCTTAAAGCAATGGCTGTGATACAGTATCTTGTTTGCAATAAATGGAATGCATCTTCCAGGGAATGAGTGGAAGTACCAGTGGTTCCATTCACCAGCATCCCAGTGACCAATTTGTGCTTCCTGTCTCCTCTAGACCAAATGTTTAGTGGATCACTTTCATAAGGAGATGAACTAAGATTATCATATTTACCTAAGGATATTACCTTTGTGTATTTAAAGCTGTAATTGCTACCTGGTATCTTTGCATTGATCAGCTGGTTCAGAAGGATGCTACTATATTGGCAAAGGTGATCATCATGAGGACTGCTGTACCATAATAGGCCAAGGTAAAATGTTCTTGGCAGTCAGGAGATCCTGTGGGTATTTCTTAGTACTTTTTTGTTTAAAATCACTGCAGATGGTGACTGCAGCCATGAATTTAAAAGATGCTTACTTCTTGGAAGAAGTTATGACCAACCTAGATAGTATATTCAAAAGCAGAGACATTACTTTGCTGACTAAGGTCCGTCTAGTCAAGGCTATGGTTTTTCCAGTAGTCATGTATGAATGTGAGAGTTGGACTGTGAAGGCTGAGCGCCGAAGAATTGATGCTTTGAACCGTGGTGTTGGAGAAGACTCTTGTGAGTCCCTTGGACTGCAAGGAGATCCAACCAGTCCATTCTGAAGGAGATCAGCCCTGGGATTTCTTTGGAAGGAATGATGTTAAAGCTGAAACTCCAGTACTTTGGCCACCTCATGCAAAGAGCTGACTCATTGGAAAAGACTCTGATGCTGGGAGGGATTGGGGGCAGGAGGAGAAGGGGACAACAGAGGATGACATGGCTGGATGGCATCACTGACTCAATGAATGTGAGTCTGAGTGAACTCAGGGAGTTGGTGATGGACAGGGAGGCCTGGCGTGCTGCAATTCATGCGGTGGCAAAGAGTCAGACACGACTGAACGATTGAAATGAACTGAACTGAACTTAATTGTACATGAGTCAGTAAACAGACACAACTTGATACAAATACAGTAACCAAGGTTGGAATCCTTAGGGATCAGAATTTCCACCACACAACAACGTATAGTAGAAGCACTACTTAAAAGTAATAGGGGTGGGCAGTAGAAAAGCTAGACGATGTGTATCAATGACCTCCTTAGATCAATTCTAGCAGCATGCACTGCAGTTCTTTGTAATAACCTTTCTATTATAAAGTTTCTCCTAAGTTGTGGCCAACCTTTGGCCTTGATGCAATGAAGCAAATGTGAGAACAAAGCAGATCTGAGCAATACAACGTGTTGACCATGGTGGAGACTAAGGATGTCCCATTTAAGTCCCTTTTATTAAGACAATGTATCTTAGCCTTGAGAGTTACCTCTCCCTAATTCACAGTTCCCTCCCTTTCAAATGGTTACTGTTGTCTAAAAAGGATACGTTATGCTCATTGCAGGCAGCAACTTACAGTCAATGATTGGTTGACAAGGACTGAACCACAAAACTAAGCTAAAGTCTATTCCTGGCATTGCCTTTTTTCCCAAATGTGTTGCCAAAATGTGAGAGAATCATACTACTGGGGAGTTCATCCCTGGGAGAATCATACTACCAATGAGTTCATCCCTAGGCCTGAAAGTTATGGAAGCTGTTCCTGTTCAGTTCAGTCACTCAGTCATGTCTGACTCTTTGCGACCACATGAATCACAGCACGCCAGGCCTCCCTGTCCATCACCAACTCCCGGACGGAGTTCACTTAAACTCATGTCCATCGAGTTGATGATGCCATCCAGTCATCTCGTCCTCTGTCATCCCCTTCTCCTCCTGCCCCCAATCCCTCCCAGCCTCAGGGTCTTTTCCAATGAGTCAACTCTTCGCATGAGATGGCCAGGGTATTGGAGTTTCAGCTTCAGCATCAGTCCTTCCAATGAACACACAGGACTGATCTCCTTTAGGATAGACTGGTTGGATATCTTTGCAGTTCAATGGACTCTCAAGAGTCCTTTAGAAAGTGCTAAAATGCTGGATGAGAATGTCCCAGAAAGCACATGCAAAGATACTTGTCACTTATGGTATAGTCCTAGAGGCACTGGTGTCCAGGGTGCTGACTCTTCTCATATCATCAGTGTTCCAGAACAGAGTTTTTAAAACTCATACCTGTTCTTCCAAAGACTATAAAGATATCTCTTCAAGGTAGGAGAGTTGAACCTTATTTACTTAATAGCTTTAGCTTGTTTATGTATTTTAATTATTTAATCAAATATATATGAGTTTTATACTCTTCAAAATGTTGGGTTGGACTTAGCATTGCAATAATTAGTTTAGACCTTAATTTCTATAGCTGAACCCAGGTAGCATCTTTGTATAACAGAGAGCATTACAATATGTCTAAGCATTCCACCTGCACATTTTTTTCTCCTTATTCATCTTCTTCATCTACACATTTTTATACTTACATGCCCCTGAATTGTGAAATGCACATTAACTCATCTTTTTAATAAATACATTTCATTTTATTCAATACTGTCCCTGCTACTAACCTCATTATGTCTATTTGTATTATTTCTCTGTTTTTGACATAGTTTTTAACACCTCTCTACTTTGTATCATATGAGAACCTTATTAATATTCCATTTACTTGCTCTTCTAAAATTCTTAATTAAAATGCTAAACAGGATATTAAATCAGATGGAGTCAAAGAATGACCTCTGTGACAGACCATAAGACAACTTCCTCAATGTAATATATTGCTATTTATCATGCTTCTTGATATATTACTTTAGATACTTTTCCATGACTATGAAATCAATTTAATATTTTCTTAAAATACAGTTCTACTTTAAAACTTTACTTATGGATCTCAAAGTCATCATTATAACCTGTAAGAAATAGAATTCTTTCATTTTGTTATTTTAAAAAAGCATTAAATAAATACTTGTCTTAATCAGGATTCACTTTTAAAAAAAATTTTATTTTTCAAAGCACTATCATGAGCCATAATTAAAGTAGAAAACATAGACTTTTGCTTTAGTATAACTAAACAGTGGGATTGTTGTAGGAAAATATGAATACTTTGTAAGAACTGGTTCAACGCATATCTATAATGTCCATTCTTTCCTTCTAAGCTCATTTTATTAGGGAACTGAGGTTTCTACTTGACCACCAGAGGCTTGCTGAACATTTTTAAAAATAGCTGTTATACAGTTCACTCACTAACTCAGAAGATACTTGGAAAATTCTGACAATCATTCAAGATGATGTGGAAATCATTATTTCAAAACAATGGAAAAATTAGAATTGTTTTACACATTCATACAATTTACTTGAAGCACTGAACACAACATTTTTTAAGGCATATTGTCAGTCGTGTCCAAATCTTTGTGACCCTATGGAATGTAACCCACCAGGCTCCTCTATCTATAGCATTCTCCAGGCAAGGCCACTAGAGTGGCTTGTCATGCCCTTCTCCAGTGGATCTTCCTGACCCAGGGATCAAACCCACGTCTCCTGTGTCTCCTGCACTGCACACTGATTCTCTACCCACTGAGGCATTTGGGAAGCCCCCTCCTTATTTAAAAATACCATGTTTTTCTAAAACCATAAGAGAAGTGGTTACAAATGTCATATTTTCTTTGACAGTTGTTAGTCTTTCTTTATATATAATTTGGGGTCATTTGGTACTTCGCAACTTTTCTTTTTATATATTCCAGTGTGTATTACTGTGTGAATATACCTAAAATATATCAAGCATCCTAACATGTACCAAATACATTTAAAGGGACAGGAGTAAGAATAAAAACGTTACAAGGCACCCCATAAGAATCAAATCTGGAAACATGTATTCAAAAATATTTAAACATTCACAAAGAATAATCATATAATCAAAATGACTATAATTGAATTGTTTTAATAAACCATAAAACCTATAAAATTTGAATATAAACTATAGGACACATTTTAGGTCACAAACACTGGAGATTATGAATATACATCTTTTCAAAAGCTTATGCTTAGCATTGTGGAATGCTGTTAACATTCCCCAGTTTTATATGTCACTAATTGAACATATATTTGTTGAAAATCTATGATAGATGAGGCTTTTAAAAGTAAATAATGGGCACAATACTGAATAATGAAGGACAATGTTTTTGTCCTCATACCAAAGTGGGCAGAATTTTATAAACTATTGAATATTATGAGCATTCCAGAGAGTGAAAGTATTGGAAATATAAGCAGCATAATTGGAGAGACTGATTGAGAGACTGTAGAATTAGGAAAACACATATGTCATCATGATTTTTGCAAAACTTCTGGAATTTAATGAGTTGTATGTGTATATCTTACAATGAATGTCTACAGGCTTATGAAGTATTCCAAACTGGGCCTCTAGAGCAGAGGGAGAGACTCCAGAACTCTATCGTGTTTCATGCTGAAATAATTCAGTACTTGGCAAAGACTAGAAATAATTTTAGTCATGTTAATACTTTAAGTTGTGAAAATTTATTTTCTATAATTAAAATGGGTGACTGAACTGAACTTTACTGATAATGAAAAATAGTATGACAATGACAATGCTGATTATTATCTATATTGAATTATGGATTAAGATACTATCATTCCCATGTCTGTTATTATATGCAAAGCACCATTGTATATACATTTATAACATTTCTTTCTTTAAAAAAAAAAAACTATATCAATAACCTCAGATATGCAGATGACACCACCCTTATGGCAGAAAGTGAAGAGGAACTAAAAAGCCTCTTGATGAAAGTAAAAGAGGAGAGTGAAAAAGTTGGCTTCAAGCCCAACATTCAGAAAATGAAGATCATGGCATCTGGTTCCATTACTTCATGGGAAATAGATGGGGAAACAGTGGAAACAGTGTCAGACTTTATTTTTTGGGGCTCCAAAATCACTGCAGATGGTGACTGTACCCATGAAATTAAAGGATGCTTACTCCTAGGAAGAAAAGTTATGACCAACCTAGATAGCATATTCAAAAGCAAACACATTACTTTGCCAACAAAGGTCCATCTAGTCAAGACTATGGTTTTTCCAGTGGTCGTGTATGGATATGAGAGTTGGACTGTGAAGAAAGCTGAGCACCGAAGAATTGATGCTTTTGAACTGTGGTGTTGGAGAAGACTCTTGAGAGTCTCTTGAACTGCAAGGAGATCCAACCAGTCCATTCTGAAGGAGATCAGCCCTGGGATTTCTTTGGAAGCAATGATGCTAAAGCTGAAACTCCAGTATTTTGTCCCCCTCATTCGAAGAGTTGACTCATTGGAAAAGATTGTGATGCTGGGAGGGATTAGGGGCAGGAGGAGACGGAGACAATAGAGGATGAGATGGCTGGATGGCATCACTGACTCGATGGACGTGAGTCTGAGAGAACTCTGGGAGTTGGTGATGGACAGGGAGGCCTGGCGTACTGCGATTCATGGGGTTGCAAAGGGTCAGACACGACTGAGCAACTGAACTGAAGTTAGCTGAACTGAAACATAGATAACTTTTTCAATTTCATCTTAACTCTATTAAGTGTCTTCAGTCAGTGAATAGTATATATAAAAATATATGTGTGAAAAAAAATTGAAAATAGGTAATACAGTAAAATCAAGCAGAAATGCAGTAATAATGTAAGATATAGTCTAAAAGTATCCCTCAGCATCTTCTCTTTATTTTTGGTTTATCTTTGTTTTGCCGCAAAAAATAAGAATTATGTAATAATGATTTGTATTTGTGTGTATCAAAACTAGAGCCTTTAAATAAAGTTAAATAGTTACAATTTCAACTTATTGGTTCCAAACTATTTTGCCAACCCCATTAAATTCCTTTAATCAGGTACCTAATTAAAGTCACAGACATTCTTTCCAGGGGTTCAGAGTCGCCAGTTATTTCTTCAAAGAGATGACCAGTTGTTGAATTATAGATTTTTGCTGTGAAAATTATTATATTAGTGGTGGTCATGTATTCATTGACTTTATGTCTAAATGGAAAAACTGAAGGCTATTATACATACTAAAGTATAGTGGAAAAAACTATAGAGCTTGACCATTCTCTTAAAACCAATATTTACTTCATCTTTTCATTGTGCGAATATAGTACCCATAGACGGTATCTGGACCTAAATGTCAATTTAACCTTCAGGCTTCACAAATTTCATCCACATTAAACTATATCTCATAAGTGCAGAATGTCACAGAGTCCAAACGCATGCTCTAGATCTTTACTAATAATCACTCTACTGTTCAGGGAAAAAAAAAAAATTAATATTACAGTGTTTATATTCTGGACTCCTAGAGCATAAGTCAATTTTATTTCATAGATGAGTCACTTAACAAAGGAGCTTGTTCAAGAAATACTGGGGAAATAAAATGTGTGGAATGGAATCAGGGTATGGAAAGATCAAAAGGAAAGTTCACTCTAAATGATGCCTCTTTTCATTCAAGTAAATGTCAGCTATCAGTTTCAGCACACTGTCCTGATTTTTAAGAATTGAGCTATGAATGCAATGGAGAATATGATGAAAAATAAAGATCATAAAAATTTGGGAATTAATAAAATCCTTCATTGCAGGAAAGAAGGTGATTACTTTTAGCACACAGGACACAGGGGTCATTTTCAGAGGATGTCTTTGGAAATGTAGCCCTTTAAGTGGCATTTCACTCTGTAATATTAAAAAGTAATTTTTATAGACCAATTTTTTAATCTGAAGTGAAGTGAAATGAAGAAATATTATTTTATCTCTTTACCTTTGGGATAGCCACCCAAAAGATTTTATTGATCTAAAACTCAGGGACAATTTGATGGTCCCTAATCAGAGAGTTACAATGAAAACAATTGAACAATAAAAAAAGGTTATTAAACTATACTTTACTTCCAAATCATATGGCAGGTTTCCTGGAAATAATCATTTATGAACCATCAATGTCAAATAGTAAGTTACATAGGTATAGAAATCTCCCCTGACATGTGAATTTTATCTCTGAGGCTTCTAGAAATGATATGTTATGTAACATGCAATCCTGATGGAATCACTAATATTTGAGATAACTTTGATCTAATAGAAATGTTCAGTTTTATAATTCATTTAATTCATTTTAATTATTGGATAATCTTTTTTACTGTATTATTTTAATCAAAAATGGCAAAAGAAAACAAACCTGAAGACTGAAATGTACTTTGTAATTAAGGGTTATCTATCACACACAGAAATATAAGCTTTACTTACATAAGAAAAATTCTTAAGTAATTGCTTTCATTAGAATACTTTTATGTCTGAAGTAAACACAGTTTAAAAATCTAAAAATAACATAACTTTATGTTTCAACTTGATTTAATATAAAATTTAATATAAATTTAAAAGAAGATGGACTAGTTTATTACATTTTGGCCACATGGTCTTACTTGAACCCAAATGTTCACAACAATTCTTGGTTAATAGTATCAGTTTANTGACTTTATGTTTCAACTTGATTTAATATAAAATTTAATATAAATTTAAAAGAAGATGGACTAGTTTATAATTATTACATTTTGGCCACATGGTCTTACTTGGACCCAAATGTTCACAACAATTCTTGGTTAATAGTATCAATTTAGGGTACTGACAGATGTTCGTATTAATATCCCAACTCCAAATGCTGTGACCAGTAAGACATTCATTAGCCCACTTCAAAACTGGAAAGCGTGACTATTTAAAGATAGGTTAAATCAGCATCATAAAAAAAGATATCCACTACACAGGATTTTTTCAACCTCTACTCTGCCTTCCTCACAGTTTGACTTTTGTGCCAAGGTAGAAATTTTCTCCAGAGATCCCCTTGCAGATTCCACCTTGTGTCCTTCAGTTAGAATGACATTGTATGCCTGTTCTTAAATGAACCACTAGCACCCAGAAAGGAATGATGGTGGTTATTTAAACTAATGCAAATTAATCACTACCCATGGGGAGGGCTGGGGGAAAAGGTGTGGACATGTTCCCCAGAGAAGAAAGAAACCAATTATTAAGCAGGTAACCAAGTGTATTTTTTACACTAACAATATTGGGAACAGTTGACTTATTAAGAGAAGCTTTGTGAATCAATAAACTGATTCAACCCCTCCTGCAAACCCAAGGGAAGGAAAAGAGAATTATTCAAAAAGAGGAGATTACATATATTTTCTGAAAAGATAGCCTAGCATTGATTTTTTAAAGCTAGTTGGTAACAGAAAGTAGGGCA
Source organism: Raphicerus campestris (assembly GCA_006410735.1). Classification (NCBI taxonomy): domain Eukaryota; kingdom Metazoa; phylum Chordata; class Mammalia; order Artiodactyla; family Bovidae; genus Raphicerus; species Raphicerus campestris. The sequence goes on from SJYW01015080.1 coordinate 22,540, forward strand.
GGATTTGAAGATATTTTTAATAATATTCTGTCTGTCATGAATTTGAAATAAACAGTACTAAAATATATTTGAGTGATTTGAACAGTGCTGACATGCCTCCTACTTTTTTACTTTAAATCATGACTATCTCTTTTAACCTTTGGTTTTAAGCCTTTAAGAGAATCACTTTATATTTACATAGCATATTCAGTTTGGGGAACAAGAAGCAGTCCATAAATTGATTTACTAACTATAGACCATGTTCTGCACTTAATTATTCACCATTATATTCCTCTTTGGAGTCTTAGGACAAAAAAAAATATAATTTCTCCCAATACTGAAATAAATTCAGTCATGTCTGCTGGGCTATTTGGAAACTATTCAACAGAATAAATTAACACTCAGTAACAGCTTAGAATTGCTACCAAACATTTTAACGATAGAAATACATCAAAAGTCTCTTGCTGATATCTAACTATAGAGAAGTAAGAGAGGCAAGGAAAAGAGGACATAGGAGAGGAAAAAAAGATAGGAGAGGAGAGGAAAGGGGAGTACAGAGAAAGGAAAAAAAAAAAGAGTCTTAGGAAAGAGAATAAATATTTTAATCCATTTTTAAAAGCTTAGTGAAGTTAAATTAACTGCTTTATTTAGAAAAAAATCAAGTATGTCATTTTTCTGGTGCTTTAATTACAGAGCCCCAAAATGTATATTCAAAAATAATAGTCAACTTTTAGATAAGAAAAACATAATATTCATCATTATAGTACTACAACCCTCATCTTTCTTCAAATAATCTCCTGCAATTGTTTATATGAGCAATAAATTCTAATACAATGAAGTCTTTGAGATTGAAATAAGATCCTATAGTGTTTGAATCAATCAGAAACTAAACCGAATATTATCTCAGATTTAACACAGATGTGATTTAAGAAAAGGCAGTGAAAGACTCTTCTTAACAGGCAGAACTTGGCTTGAATGTACTGCTTACTTTGTTAAAATTTTGTTGTTATTCAACAAATTTAAATTTCTTTGATTTATCTGAAGAATAGCAATGATAAAGCATATCTTTGTTAAAACATCTAGATGTACATATACAGGTATTGTAGATTGTGTGTGAGGCTAAATATGTGTGTGCTTCTTGTACAGACAGGTTTGTACATCTACAAAAAGCATAAAATTTAAGCCAAAATATATTATTACAACAACTAAAATTGGCTGTGATTTATATTAATAAGTAACTTAATATCTCAGTCTGTTTTCACTAGTGCCAAATCATTTTATAAAGCCTTTTACAGAATATGAAAATATGAATTCAAAGTTTATTTTAAATGACTAATATTATCTGAAATTTGCTACATATATGCAGAAAGAAACAAAAAACTAGTACTCAAGAAGAACAAACTAGAAACAAGCAGTTTGACATAATAAACTATTTTACCTAGTTCATTTACATTTAATTGCAATATAAATTGAAAAATAATAAACTAAAAGCCATGCTAGTATGTTTACCACAAGTGTGAAAATTTGTAAGTAATATTTCTGGATTTAGAGAGCATTAGAATTGATTAAATACTAAATATAGATGTCTACATTTGAGAGGCTTTTTAAAATAAATTTTGGTTTAAATCTAGAGAACTTGATTCATAATCATTATAATTTATCCGGGCAACATGTACAAACAATATGTGCATTCATTATTTATTGATGATCTTAAATAGATACAATTTGAAATTCAGATAATTTAAGTGCAAAACAGCCATTGAATTGTCATCCTTTCATTAAAATTGGTGGATATAATGACCAACTCTGAGCTATCCACAGCTTCTTGTTGCCTTCTTGTTGCCTGTTGTGCTAATATATGGAAAGGCCCACTTTTGTATTCCATGTGTAATTATCTGGTTTAAGCTTATTACTCATAAGTTTGGTGAACATATACATAAACTCTGAATTTATTTTTTGTACTATAAACTGATTTAAAGTGTTGAATTTTGTAAGTATGGTTCTCATGTTAAGACATTTAGTTTAAAAAGTCAACACTCTCCTAGAACACTTATGAAGAATATGGTTAAGTACTCACTATAATTTCAGATGCCAAAAATAATTCCTAGTTTTATCTGCATATAACATTTTCTCCCCTGAACTAGAATGAACTTCACAGAAATAAATCTGAATAGCTTAGGTAAGGGACAGGGAGCCCTGATACTGATCTTTTCCCTTGGAAGATCTTTCTGAGTTCTGTATGACTTAAACCTAAATAGGACCTTCTGTTACTAGAATTGTGGAACAGCCTATATAAGTTATTTGTTGTCTTCATCTTTTTCTTCCTTTCCTTCTTCCCTCTCCTGTCTCCTCCTTTCTCTCATGTATTCATGCAGCACACCTTACCTGTTTAACATGAACATGTGGCTAAAAGTTGATAGATTCACCATGGATACTTTGAGAGAACCATAAAGTGTAATAATTGTTTGGCCAGTTGTAGAAATCTATTTTCCAAATTTCACATTGTCATAGACAGCCGTGGTCTGTTTGACAATCAATGCATAGTTAATGGGCTATTTTATTGGCTTCTATTGACTCTTATAATTTAGTTAGAATCTATGACAATTCTTATCACCCCCATAGAATCAAACCTGCATGTTGACTATGTAATATTGGTTGTTTGTTTGTTTGTTTTTTTTTGAAAAGTTAGTTCTGTATTCATACTGATAATTCCTATTTTTCTCATAACTTACAGCTATCATTTCATGCTAAAGAGAGGACTCCTTAAACTTTTAAAACTTCCTGAAACTTCCTAAAGTGATTCTAAACTTGTTCAAATAAATATTTTTTGTTCTCTAAAATCTGAAATTAAAAATTTAGACTACATACAACTCGAGTAGATTTAGATACTTACCCAAATAATTTATTTATACTAATAAATCTATGTACCTGAATAATTTTGCAATAAGAAGTTCATGATCTGAGACAAAGTCAGCTCCTAGTCTTTTTTTTTTTTTTTTTTTTTTGCTGACTTTTCCATTTCAGCTGCAAAGAATATAATCAGTCTGATTTTGATATTGACCATCGGGTGATGTCCATGTGTAGAGTCATCTCATGTGTTGTTGGAAAAGGGTATTTGTTATGACCAGTGCATTCTCTTGGCAAAACCGTTAGCCTTTGACCTGCTTCATTTTGTACTCCAAGGTCAAACTTGCCTGTTACTCCAGGTTATCTCTTGACTCCCTACTTTTTCTTTCCAGTCCCCTATGATGAAAAGGACTTCTTTTTCTTTGGTGTTAGTTCTAGAAGCTCTTGTAGGTCTTCATAGAACCATTCAACTTCATCTTCTTTGGCTTTATTGGTTGGGCCATAGACTTGGATTACTGTGATATTGAATGGTTTGCCTTGGAAATGAACAGAGACCATTCTGTCATTTTTGAGACTGTACCCAAGTACTATATTATGAACTCTTTTGAGCATTACCGCATTTCTTCTAAGGGATTCTTTCCTGTAGTAGTAGACATAATGTTCATCTGAATTAAATTCACCAATTCCCATCCATTTTAGTTCACTGATTCCTAGAATGTCAATGTTCACCATTGCCATCTCCTGTTTGATCACTTCCAATTTACCTTGATTCATGGACCTAACTTTCTGGCTTCCTATGCAATATTGCTCTTCACAGCATTATAGTTTCACCACCAGAAACATCCACAACTGGGCGTTGTTTTATCGTTGGCTCTGCTTCTTCATTTTTTCTGGAGCTATTTCTCTTCTCTTCTTCAGTAGCCTGTTGGATACCTACCAACCTGGGGAGTTCATCTTTCAGTGTTATATCTTTTTACATTTTCATACTCTATATGGGGTTCTCAAGGCAAGAATGCTGAAGTGGTTTGCCATTCCCTTCTTCAGTGCACCACATTTTGTCAGAACTCTCCATCATGACTCATTCTTCTTAGGTGACCATACACAGCACAGCCCATAGTTTCACTAAGTTACACAAAACTGTGATCTGTGCGATCATTTTGGCTAGTTTTCTGTGCTTGTGGTTTTCATTGTGTCTACCCTCTGATGGAGGAAAAGGGGCTTGCAGAAGCTTCCTGATTGGGAGGGACTGGGTGTGGGGAAAACTGGATCTTGCTCTGGGGAGAGGAGCCATGCTCAGTAGACTTTTAATCAAATTTTCTGCTGATGGGTGGGGCCATGTTCTATCCCTATAGATTGGCCTAAGGCCTTACTATGGAGGAGTAATGATGTCCTCCTCCAAAAGGACTTATGCCAGCATGCCTTGCNTGGGTGGGGCCGTGTTCTATCCCTATAGATTGGCCTAAGGCCTTACTATGGAGGAGTAATGATGTCCTCCTCCAAAAGGACTTATGCCAGCATGCCTTGCCTCTCAAAATTGCTGCTAACAGTGTTCCTGACCCCACAGCAGGGCACTGATGACCCATTCCTCCCAGGTGACTCCCAAACACTCACAGGCAAGTCACCTTACTTATTTAATTGATATACAGAGCACATCATGTGAAATGACAAGCAGGATGAACAAAGCTAGTGGAGGTGATGGAATTCCAGCTGAGCTATTCCAAATTCTAAAAGATGATGCTATTAAAGTGCCACACTCAATATGCCGATAAATTTGGAAAACTCAGCAGTGGCCACAGGGCTGGAAAAGGTCAGTTTCCTTTCCAATCACAAAAAGTAACTGACAAAGAATGTTCAAACTACTGCAGAATTGCACTCATTTCACATGCTAGCAAAGTAATGCTCAAAATCCTTCAAGCTAAGCTTCAACATTATGTGAACTGAGAACCAAGGAATTAAAGAGCCTCTTCATGAAGGTGAAAGAGGCAAAAGGAAAGAGGAGAGTGAAAAAGCTAGCTTAAAACTCAATATTCAAAAAACAAAGATCATCGATCGGGCCCCATCACTTCATGGCAAATAGATGAAGAAACAATGGAAACAGTGATAGACTTTATATACTTGAGCTCCCAAAACACTGCCAACAGAGACTGCAGCCATGAAACTAAAGGATGCTTTCTCCTTAGAAGAAAAGCTATGATGAATCAAAACAACATATTAAAAAGCAGAGACATCGTTTTTCCGGTAAGCGGCCTGAGTTGACCCCTAAAAAATGGTGCGCTATTCACTTGACCCAGAAAATCCCACAAAATCATGCAAATCAAGAGGTTCAAATCTTCTAGTACACTTTAAGTACACTCGTGAAACTGCCCAGGCCATAAAGGGTATGCATATCTGAAAAGCCACGAAGTATGTGAAGGATGTCACGTTAAAGAAGCAATGTGTGCCATTTCGTCATTACAATGGTGGAGTTGGTAGGTGTGCACAGGCCAACAGTGGGGTTGGACTCAGGGTCAGTGGCCCAAAAAGACTGCTGAATTTTTACTACACATGCTCAAAAATGCAGAGAGTAAAGCTGAACTTAAGGGCTTAGATGTAGATTCTCTGGTCATTGAGTACATCCAAGTGAACAAAATCCCCAAGATGCAGTGCAGGATTTACAGAGCTCACAGTCGGATCAACCCCTACATGAGCTCTCCCTGCCATATTAAGATGATCCTTACTGAAAAAGAACAGATTGTTCCTAAACCAGAAGAGGTTGCACAGAAGAAAAAAACATCCCAGAAGAAACTGAAGAAATAAAAACTTATGGCCCAGAAATAAATGCCACAAAAAATAAATGCAAATAAAAATAAAAAGCAGAGACATCACTTTGCCAACAAAGTCTAGATACTCAGACCTATGGTTTTTCCAGTAGTCATGTACAAATGTGAGAGTTGGCCCATAAAGAAGGCTGCACATTGAATAACTGATACTTTCAAAATATGGTGCTGGAGAAGACTCTCAAGAGTCCCATGGACAGCAAGAAAATCAAGCCAGTCAATCCTAAAGGAAATCAACACTGAATATTCATATGAAGGACTGATGCTGAAGCTGAAGCTCCAGTACTTTGGCCAACTAATGTGAAGAATCAGCACACTGGGAAAGGACCTGATGCTGAGAAAGATTGAGGGCAGGAAGTGAAGGGAGTGACAGAAGATGAGGTGGTTGGATGGCATCATTGACTCAGTGGACATGTGTTTGAGAAAATTCAGGGAGATAGTGAAGGATAGGGAAACCTGGTGTGTTGTAGTGTATGGGGTCACAAAGAGTCAGACATGACTGAGCAACTGAGCAGCACAACAACAATAATAATGTAATCTGAAATAACTCACTCTGAAAGTTTGAATTAAAATTTTGTTCACTATCATAGTGTCAAATTCTACCTTATATAGCTATTGGTTTACTAACTATATGATTCCAAATCTTATAACCAGAGAAAGCTGGGAAACCTGTATTGGTTTAGTGCCACATTTCAATTACTGAGTAATATACTCAATTTGTTTACATTGATATAATACCCTGAAAAACATCAACACATTTCATATGATCAGTAAGTATACTCTATGTTTTANGAGAAAGCTGGGAAACCTGTATTGGTTTAGTGCCACATTTCAATTACTGAGTAATATACTCAATTTGTTTACATTGATATAATACCCTGAAAAACATCAACACATTTCATATGATCAGTAAGTATACTCTATGTTTTATTGAAAAGTAGTTCTGAGATTCAGTCATCCATTCATATAATATATACACAATACTATATTATCAGATATTATGATATTATAGTGAGATATATAGTAACTGTTACAGAAACCCAATGTCTAATGAAGATTGAGGAATCATCACTATCATATCAGCAGATTTCTAAATGCTCATAATGTAAATAGGGAAATATCTTATTGTCTCTGTAATAAAACTTTTTTCAAATGCCTACATTACAATAAACTTGTAGGAAACTATCATCATATGCACTTTTCACTGTAACTATCTCTCATAAGTATATATGTTTTATTTCACCAAAATTATAGATCATATTATTGGTAAAATAATGTGTTGATACAAAGATAGATTTAAGAACTGTTCTTTTAAAGACTCTGGTGGGCATTGATTTTCTTTGAGTAATAATGATAATAAATCAAAAGGGCAGGAGGAAATGTTTGGAGGTGATAGATATGTTTATGGTGATTGGAATGGTGGTTGGCCAGAGATGGGGTAGGGAAAATAAGGATTATTTTCCAATGGATGTAAGCTGTCTCTTATACACATCNCCCGAATTGAAAGAGACACATGTACCCCAATGTTCATTGCAGCATTGTTTATAATCGCCAGGACATGGAAACAACCCAGATGTCCATCAGCAGATGAATGGATAAGAAAGCTGTGGTACATATACACAATGGAGTATTACTCAGCCCTTAAAAAGAATAAGTTTGACGCAGTTCTAATGTTGAGAGTTTTAAGGAAATCATGTCTTTCATCCATTTCCCTACTGTTCTACAATTTATTTATATTTTAAAGTTTATACATCTATTTCTGTTTATACTTTAAGAAAGATATTACACTTGATTAAATAACTTGTTCAGTGTTTCACAGAAAATAGGAGACAGATTTGGTCTGGAAGCACAAGGCCTTGACACTATTCTTTTATTCTTTCTATTGTCCCTGACTGTCACATTTATATTTTTCTGAAATAGAATTAAGTAATCAGAAATAATGAAAACTGTCAATACTTTGGTTTTCAAATAAAAGGCATAGAGATATGTTTTGATACAATTTAAAATGTTTTATGGTTTTATTTTTCATTCATTTCATATTATCTTCCTTAGTGATAGTTTGAATAGCCTAAAATTTATTGAAATAATTATATTGCTAAATTGTTTTATTATATTATGTGACCAAACAGATTTGCAACATATTTATTTCTTATAGTTACAATTAAACTGCTNTGTTTTATGGTTTTATTTTTTATTCATTTCATATTATCTTCCTTAGTGATAGTTTGAATAGCCTAAAATTTATTGAAATAATTATATTGCTAAATTGTTTTATTATATTATGTGACCAAACAGATTTGCAACATATTTATTTCTTATAGTTACAATTAAACTGCTTTCCTTCATGAATGTATCAAAGTATACTTATTTAGTTATAAAGTATATGAATGCACAATTTACAGCAAACACTTGCTATTTTATAATAGAATCGATAAGTAATGAAATACCTGAATAATTACAGGATTTACAATGTTTAAACTATAAAATATACTTGCTACTATTTAGAAAAGATATAGGAATCATTTGCATAATTTACACTCATATGATTCACTTCTAAGTATAATATGATGCACAATACTAGGCTGATTAATTTTTCCTGGGTTTACTATCCAGAATGTGGTCAGAGTTTTAGTGAATTAATTTGACCACCATTATGTGTAATGGGCTGAAGTTACATTAATCTACTAAGTGATAGACCCATCAAAGCTTATGAAGAAGTAATTCATCTGAATAAGAACTAAAAAAATTAATTATATTTTCAACACAAGGAAAGAACACTACATAGTTTTATAACTTAAAATTAAATTTTAGGCCATATAAAGATACTTTTTTTTTTCAAAACATCAGTTAATTTTTCATAGGATGATAGTAGTTGAAACGTGGTGGGTAGCATTTATTAGAGAGTACATAATTATATTAACCCAGGTGTAACAAATGTCTAAAATGTACTATTATTAATTTTAATGCATAGTAAAATATAAATTACAACTCCATGAAGAGAATTAAAACTGAAGATTATAAAAGATCATTATAGATTCAATTTGGTAAACGTTTCTTATTCATTAATAATCCTCCAAGTGAGAAATCATAAGCATTGGGAATGTACCCTTAGCCAGAAAAAATTAAATTTTCTACATTAGATCTTAATTTTTATATAAATATAAGTACAAACACATATAAACACACCATACATATACCATACACACAAACACCCCACATAATTTACTTAACATGAATAATATTCTAAGGAATATATACATTAAATATAAAATTATTTTTGATGCTTTTATCAAAATCAATTTTAGATTTCTGATACTCTTACTAGAATTGATTCTGATAAGAGCATATTTTTTTTTTTAATTTCAGGGGTTATTTAAACAATTTTTAGAATTTTAAAGTCTATGGCATATGTGATGAACTGAATGTTATGTCCCCTCACAAGTGTTTTGTTGAAATTCTAATCTCTAAGGTGATGATGAAGTGGGGCCTTTGGGGTATAATTAGACTGTGAGGCTGGAACCCTCATGAATGGACTAACTACCTTATAAAAGAGACCCCCAGAGTCCTCTTGTCCTTTCTGCCACGTGAATANTGATGAACTGAATGTTATGTCCCCTCACAAGTGTTTTGTTGAAATTCTAATCTCTAAGGTGATGATGAGGTGGGGCCTTTGGGTTATAATTAGACTGTGAGGCTAGAACCCTCATGAATGGACTAATTACCTTATAAAAGAGACCCCCAGAGTCCTCTTGTCCTTTCTGCCACGTGAAAACACAGCAAGAAGACAGCTGTCTATGACCCAGAGAGGGGATCCTTAGCAGGTACCTTGATCATTTCCTTCCCGACCTCCAGAACTGTGAGAAATAAATACTCATTCAGAGTTTCCCTGATGGCTCAATGATAAAGGATCTGCTTGCCAATGCAGAAGAAATGGGTTCAATTCCTGGGTCAAGAAGATCCACTGGAGGAGGAAACGACAACCTAGTCCAGTATTTTTGCCTGGAAAATTCCATGGACAGAGGAGCCTGGTGGGCTACATTCCATGGGGTCACAAAATGTCAGACACAACTGAGCATGCACAATTAAAAAAAAAAAAAAACTCTATGGCAGTTTGTTACAGAAACCTGAATGGACTAAAATAGCATATATTTGATCAGTGAGAGATACACGATTTAAGTTTGAATGAGTTTGATTATTATGAAATGATGTTTATAATAATGCCACTTGAATGCAGGGAGTATACAGATTTGATACAATTACTTAGTGTCAAATATTAGTCACGTCTTTTAACTTATGCCAAACAAATTCAACTTTACAACACTAATATTGAACTAATTTGAAGACATATTAAAACATAAAATCCAAGCAGAGAATGAAACTTGACAGATTTGCTGCAGAGAAATTGAAAGATTCTATATCACCAAGAGCATGAATAAAGCTAAAAGCAAATAATAAAGTCAAGAAAATATTTGAATTATTTTTATATTCTCACATAATCTTTATTAAATTATAAAAACTAAATATTAATTTGGAATTGAATAGCTGTCTACATACACTTCAAACATGATAATTTGCCAGCTTTCTCTTACTTTCCCACCAAGAAAATCCACTTGTAGGGTCTGAAATTTATTGCCTGCAACTTTCTTTCTCTCTCTTTCACTTTTCACAGACACATTTTTTTATAAATACATAATTATATGTATAAAGTATNAAATATTAATTTGGAATTGAATAGCTGTCTACATACACTTCAAACATGATAATTTGCCAGCTTTCTCTTACTTTCCCACCAAGAAAATCCACTAGTAGGGTCTGAAATTTATTGCCTGCAACTTTCTTTCTCTCTCTTTCACTTTTCACAGACACCTTTTTTTATAAATACATAATTATATGTGTAAAGTATTATTCTTTCAACTTGTTTCTTTGTGCCACTGGGGAAAAATAACAGACTTTTTTTGTGTGTTGACAGATAATGGTAAAAAGCTACTATATATGCTGTGTAATTCTTCGTATATCCTCACAGATGTGGACAAAATTATTATCTATCTCTGTATAGTTCTCCTTTCACTGTTCAGTTCAGTTCAGTCACTCAGTCATGTCCAAATCTTTGTGACCCCATGGACTGCAGCACACCAGGCTTTCCTTGTTCATCACCAACTCCCAGAGCTTGCCCAAATTCATGTCCATTGAGTCGGTGATGCCATCCAACCATCTCATCCTCTATCATTCCCTTCTCCTCCTGCCTTCAATCTTTCCCAGCATCAGAGTCTTTTCCAGTGAGTCAGTTCTTCACATTAGGTGACCAAAGTATTGGAGTTTCAGCTTCACATCAGTCCTTCCAATGAATATTCAAGACTAATTTCCTTTAGGATTGATTGGCTTGATCTCCCTGTAGTCCAAGGGACTCTCAAAAGTCTTCTCCAACACCACAGTTCAAAAGCATCAATTCTTTGGCACTCAGCTTTCTTTATAGTCCAACTCTCACATCTGTACATGACCGCTGGCCAAAGCTTTTACTAGACAGACCTTTGTTTGCAGAGAAATGTCTCTGGTGTTTAATATGCTGTTTAGTTTGGTCATATCTTTTCTTTTAGGGAGCAAGCGTCATTTAATTTCATGGCTGCAGTCACCATCTGCAGTGATTTGCGAGCCCCCCAAAATAAAGTCTCACTGTTTCCATCGTTTTTCTATTTGCCATGAACTGATGGAACCAGATCGCATGATCTTCGTTTTCTGAATGTTGCACTTTAAGCCAAATTTTTCACTATCCTCTTGCACTTTCATCAAGAGGCTCTTTAGTTCTTTTTCGGTTTCTGCCATTAAGGGTAGAGTCATCTGGATATCTGAGGTTATTGATATTTCTCCTGGCAATCTTGATTCTAGCTTGTGCTTCATCCAGATGGGCATTTTGCATGATGTATCTGCGTACATGTTAAATAATCAGGGTGACAATATACAGCCTTGATGTACCCCCTTCCCAATTTGGAACCAGTTTGTTGTTCTGTGTCCAGTTCTAACTGTTGCTTCTTGACTTTCACTGTAATTTACTCAAATTTTGCCCAGGTGATGGATATCCACAGTTTTTCTGGGGTGAATATAATTTNAGCCTTGATGTACCCCCTTCCCAATTTGGAACCAGTCTGTTGTTCTGTGTCCAGGTCTAACTGTTGCTTCTTGACTTTCACTGTAATTTACTCAAATTTTGCCCAGGTGATGAATATCCAGTTTTTCTGGGGTGAATATAATTTTATGATTTCTGAGATAGGTGAGGCCCGTCCTGATTATTGTCTGGTTTCCTGAAAGGAGGGCTCCTTTTGTAATAGATCTGTGACTTATTTCCATACTGGACTCTCTACCACTGTTGGCTTTGGCCTGTCTGTGTCACATTTCTGCTTCAGATCCTGAAACCACACAACAGTTCTGCTTCCTGAAGCACAATTATCTTTCTCACATCATCCCATTATTCTCTTAATTAATTTCTTGTTCTTGTGCCACACAAGTTCAGAAACTTTTGCTATGTTCTTTGTATTGTATAATACCTGTATTGTGCTGACTATGAATATGGTCTTACTTTCCCTGACTTTGAAATTCTGATCCTTGATTACCAGCAAAATAAACTATAATACGTAAATCTATTAATCGGAGTTGATCACACATAAATTTAATGAAAGTTTTAGGATGATTAGGACTTACTGAAAATGACTATATTGATTTAATATTGACATGATATTTTAAAAGCATTAACCCTGTAAAGCAACAACTTGAATATAATTCTGAAGCATTCTGTAGCTTATCTAAGCTTGTAAAATTCTGTGTAAGTATTTACATGAATGTGTTGATGAGATTCCAACAAAATTCCATGCTGAATTTTGATCTGATTTAAAACTGATTATGCTTTGAAAATATTTCAAAGAAAAAGAGGACAGGTTTTCATGTGTTCAGTCACTTACAACCTGTGTGACCTTGACAAGCTGCCAATTCTCTTTGAATTTTGTTTTTCTCTTCACTCAAATAGGAATAATGCCTAGAGAATTCCAAGGACAGAGGAGTCTGGCAGGCTACAGTCCATGAGATTGCAGAGGTGGACACAACTGTGTGACTACCTTTCTTTTCACTTTCCTTTGTCTCACTGTATGTTATTAGAATTATAAGGCGTAACTTTTTTAAAAAGATATATTAAATGCTATAAATTACTTCTTAAAAAATAACATTATCATTTTCTTTAAACTTCCAACTAAGGTAGAAAGTCTCCTCTTAAGCATGCTTCAACATTCAGTGTCATTTTATTTGGAGGAACCACCGGTAATTAGTTAAGATTTGGAATTCATTGTCACAGCTTGTACTTTCTAAGCTCTCACCCATATGAACTGCACTCATTTCCTTTGCACAGCTTGACCTTTTCTAATTAATGCACAGGATTGCCTAACTGCAACTTGCATTGATGTACTGTGCCTATCAGAAATTGAAAAAGTTCCAGTTCTATAAATTTCCAAACACTCGCACNATGAACTGCACTCATTTCCTTTGCACAGCTTGACCTTTTCTAATTAATGCACAGGATTGCCTAACTGCAACTTGCATTGATGTGCTGTGCCTATCAGAAATTGAAAAAGTTCCAGTTCTATAAATTTCCAAACACTCGCACTTAAAAAAATATATATCTTTACAACTGTAGTATGTTGGATAGTATCCAAATTATTCTTAGTTCATTATTTCCTAGATTTCAGAAGTGAATATTATGGAGTATATTTCTTATAATTGCCAAATTGATGTTATATAAGTATTTTTTATTCTTTAGCCAATTGTTTAGACAATTCGAAACAATTTTAAGTAATATATCTCAAGCATTTTCTTTCTTAATTTCTCTTAATAATATATCCTCAGTGCAGAGCTCATCTTTTATTTCACAAAGCAGCAGAGGATAAGATTTAATTTTTAAAGAAAATTGAAGGTTCAAAAGAAGATAAAACAGACCATAAANAAAAAAAAAAAGACAACTGAAATAGATTATGGGATTTTTAGATGATGAGAAATAGAGCATGAGATTTTTGGCCATTATCTGAATATTGTTTCTACCTATTTTTCTTATCCCTTCTCTCTGACATTGCTATAGTGGATATATTGGTGCACTGAAGAGTATCCCTCAGTTCATTTTTTTCTCCTGTGATTCAGAATGCATAACAGACAAGTTTGCTGATTCTTTTGCCAGTTCAAATCTACAGTTGAGTTCCTCTAGTCAGTCTTGTATTTAAGTTATTGTACTCTGCAACTACTGGAGAAGGAAATGGCGACCCACTCCAGTACTCTTGCCTGGAGAATCCCGTGGATGGAGGAGCCTGGTAGGCTGCAGTTCTTGGGGTCGCAAAGAATCAGACACGACTGAGCGACTTCACTTCACTCACTTCACTCACTTAATACTTTATCACTGGTGAAGGAAATGCAACGCACTCCAGTTCTTGAATGGAGAATCACATGGACAGAAGAGCCTGGCTTGCCATAGTCCATGGGGGTCACAGAGAGTCCAACACAACAGAAGTGGCTAAGCACACACTGCAACTACAGAATTACAATTTATTTCTATTTCTTCATTTATATTTTGTATTTAAGGAGACATTATCTTCATACTTCCCATTATGTCTTTAAACATTGCTTTCTTTTGCTCTTTTGAACATACTTATAATAACAGATTTTAAGTTTTTTCTCCTAATTCCACTATTCATGCCCCTTAAGAGGCAGTTTCTATTGTCTACTTCCCATGAATCACTCTGGCTTTATAAGCAAGGTGACTGGTAGGAGCTTTAGCTCTTCAGCTTGCCTCTTTCAAAACAGAAAATGTGCACTCCTACAGGATTGGGGCGATAGTGATGGGAGTCCGAGTATTCTCACCATGTCCTCTCTAGGATAGGGTATTCACCCTTCATAGAGGTAGAAAATATGGACCTTTTAATTGCTGTTTCCTGGAACAGTATCTCTGCAACACAGAGCTAGGGAGATGAAAATTACTGGCAGTTTATTCCTTCTGAGGAGAAAATGGCTTAAACAAGGGGCTGACGATCAAGGAAGACCTGTATTCTCATAGGAAACTATCAGGGGTATAGCTTCAATCAGATTGAACTGGGACAGGGTGGGAAGGGAGTGGGTCATGGCTCCCATGTCACACACTCTTACTGTTTCTACTGAGATTTAATATTTCAGGAAAATATTTCTACATTATGCCTATATGTCCTTAGGATACCATTCCAGAATTCATCACAGCACAAGCATATGAAATGTAATATTGTTTCATTAAATTATTATTATTAATATCATGTTCATAATTTCAGGCTTTTTTCTTGAGATATATCATGAATATGCTCACTATTATGATAAATGTAACCTACTTCTGTAATAACATTCAGAGTATATAATTTTAAAAATAATAAAGTCACAGTTTTTAAAATTATAAAATTATGGTTTTATGATTCAATGTGAATTTAACATTTTCCTAATACCTGATTATTTTTCTTCTTTTTAGAAAAGGAAAAGGAAACAGTAAGTGAAAAAAATGAGCTGATTATGTATTAAAAGAAAAAGAAACAAAGGGAGTATAAAAAGGTAAGTAAGTTGGGGTAATTTTCTCCTTGAATAATTAATATTAAAATTTCTGAAATCTGAATGAAGTCATACCTAATTGGTGTAACTACCGTAAATAGACGAGCTTCCCAGGTGGGTGGCTCAGTGGTGAACAGTCTGTCTGCCAATGCAGAAGATACAGGTTTGATCCCTGGGTCGGGAAGGTTCCCTGAAGTGGCAACCCACTCCGGAATTCTTAGCCTGCGAAATCGCATGGACAGAAGAGCTTGGCAGGCTATAGTTGCAAAAGAGTCAGACATGATTTAATAACTAAACAACAACTCTAAGTAGACACCTTTTTTAGTTAATATTATATGATAACAAATATATAGCAAATGTAAATACATAATATAATAATGCAAATATAAGTATTGCTCTTTGTTTACAATCTAGCAATCCATGTTTCATTTTAATGAATTGCTTTTAGAGTCATTTGCTTCTGTCAATTAAACTTCAACTCTTTAAAGTTTCCACTTTTATCTTGGTCTACCTTATCAGATATAGGCCATCAGCACTATGGATATTTTTAATATAGTAAATAAGGTGGTCATTTGATAGAAATAAGGGTATCTATATTTTTACCATACAAATAAATTCTAGTGTACTATTTTAAATAATAATTGCTAGTTTATAAAACAATAATGCTAATTATTAAAGAAGAAGCATTTGCGTTTGAAAAATATACCATCAGCATTGTACTGTATAATTTTTAATTTGAAACTCAAATTTAATTTGAAATTTCAATAATCATAATAATCAAAACTTTATATCATATCCATCTAAGTAGCACATATTTTCTAGTGTTGTCTAATGTAGCACATATATGGAGTGAAAAATAGTTTTGAAAGTGAAAGTGTTAGTCACTAAGTTGTGTCTGACTGTTTGCAAACCTGTGGACTGTAGCCTGCCAGGCTCCTCTGCCCATGGGATTCTCCAGGCAAGAGTACTGGAGTAGGTTGTCATTTTCTTCACAGGTGGATATTCCTAACCAGGAGATTGAACCCAAGTCTCCTTAATTGTGGACAGTCTTACTGTCTGATCCACCAAGGAAGCTGTAAAAATAGTTTCAAGGATTTATAAGTCTCTTTTCTAAAGTTTATAAATGGAAGACCTATTTTTCTATTGGTAATTTATTGCTAAGGAATTGGGTCAGTTATTTAAAAGTTATTCTTCAACATAATAAATGTTGTCATTTTATGTAACATAATTACATAAAATGACAATTCTGACAAATAAAGTCAAAATACTTTCATGAAAACTAGGTAAAGCTTCAGCTGAATATTAATTGTAAATGTCCGTTTTCTACTTTAAGATAGCTGAAGACTTTATAGGTAAATATTTTGCAATGTGTTTATTAAGACTGTTCAGAGAAAAGCCTAAGATAGAACATGGCTATAAACAAAACCATAAGGTATGCATTTTAAAATTATTTTTAGTTTAGAAAATACAGAATATTATGCTATTGAAAATTTTAGAATCTTATAATCTGTATACATACTCTTCTTTTGGTGACAGCACAGATACAAGAAGAGAATATCCTAGACAGTCTATAGCTCCCAGGAGATGAGAGACATGTGAGGTGGAGCTAATCCTGAAGACCTATAGCATGAAGCAGAGCTTCCTAGAAACCCCAGCCTGAAAAATATACCAATCCTTTGTCCACCTGAAACTCTATAAAAATGCATAATTTGTTTTCCAAGACAATGAATTTCAGGTAGATTTTATGCACTATTATTATAGAATTAGCTAACTAATTCAAGCTCTCTTTCTAAAGCTAAAATCCATTCTTCAAATCATCATGATATGTCCTTACACCAATTATTCTATTAGATCCATCTTCCATAAGGAACTCAGTAGAACAAAGGAAACAAATATTTTTTTCAGTTTGTATTTATATTTCTACTATATAGGCTTGATATAAGCCAACTTTGCCTCAGTAGGATAAACAAGCCCAAAGCTCTCCATCTACCTTGAAAGCCTTTTTCAAACAGTTTCCTTACCTGGCAATGGCCTTCTCAATCCCTCTGGTGGAGGATATCTCTATAAGAGTACCATCAGTTGACATAAAAGATAAATCAGAAGTATTAATGTGTCAACTGATAAGGGATACATGACTATGGACACAACTTTGTTGCTTTGCAGAACAATTCTAAGTTGAGATTTTACACATTCCCTCAGAGGTTTTTTGTTTTAAATTTTCCTCAGAGAGTGTAAAGTAAGGTTAAATCCTACTTTCCCATAGCATAAACCTTTTTTTTCATAATGTCCTTAACTTTCTCAATTCTCATCTCACTAATTATTCTTCTTGAGATTACCTCCTAAAGGAACTATGTGGACAATTATCTCAGGATCTTCTTTGGGAGAATCCCAAGCTAAGAGAGTTGGTGCTGATAAACAAGGCT
>SJYW01015080.1:41223-59289 GCA_006410735.1 Raphicerus campestris
TTCACCCTTCATAGAGGTAGAAAATATGGACCTTTTAATTGCTGTTTCCTGAAACAGTATCTCTGCAACACAGAGCTAGGGAGATGAAAATTACTGGCAGTTTATTCCTTCTGAGGAGAAAATGGCTTAAACAAGGGGCTGACGATCAAGGAAGACCTGTATTCTCATAGGAAACTATCAGGGGTATAGCTTCAATCAGACTGAACTGGGACAGGGTGGGAAGGGAGTGGGTCATGGCTCCCATGTCACACACTCTTACTGTTTCTACTGAGATTTAATATTTCAGGAAAATATTTCTACATTATGCCTGTATGTCCTTAGGATACCATTCCAGAATTCATCACAGCACAAGCATATGAAATGTAATATTGTTTCATTAAATTATTATTATTAATATCATGTTCATAATTTCAGGCTTTTTTCTTGAGATATATCATGAATATGCTCACTATTATGATAAATGTAACCTACTTCTGTAATAACATTCAGAGTATATAATTTTAAAAATAATAAAGTCACAGTTTTTAAAATTATAAAATTGTGGTTTTATGATTCAATGTGAATTTAACATTTTCCTAATACCTGATTATTTTTCTTCCTTTTAGAAAAGGAAAAGGAAACAGTAAGTGAAAAAAATGAGCTGATTATGTATTAAAAGAAAAAGAAACAAAGGGAGTATAAAAAGGTAAGTAAATTGGGGTAATTTTCTCCTTGAATAATTAATATTAAAATTTCTGAAATCTGAATGAAGTCATACCTAATTGGTGTAACTACCGTAAATAGACGAGCTTCCCAGGTGGGTGGCTCAGTGGTGAACAGTCTGTCTGCCAATGCAGAAGATACAGGTTTGATCCCTGGGTCGGGAAGGTTCCCTGAAGTGGCAACCCACTCCGGAATTCTTAGCCTGCGAAATCGCATGGACAGAAGAGCTTGGCAGGCTATAGTTGCAAAAGAGTCAGACATGATTTAATAACTAAACAACAACTCTAAGTAGACACCTTTTTTAGTTAATATTATATGATAACAAATATATAGCAAATGTAAATACATAATATAATAATGCAAATATAAGTATTGCTCTTTGTTTACAATCTAGCAATCCATGTTTCATTTTAATGAATTGCTTTTAGAGTCATTTGCTTCTGTCAATTAAACTTCAACTCTTTAAAGTTTCCACTTTTATCTTGGTCTACCTTATCAGATATAGGCCATCAGCACTATGGATATTTTTAATATAGTAAATAAGGTGGTCATTTGATAGAAATAAGGGTATCTATATTTTTACCATACAAATAAATTCTAGTGTACTATTTTAAATAATAATTGCTAGTTTATAAAACAATAATGCTAATTATTAAAGAAGAAGCATTTGCGTTTGAAAAATATACCATCAGCATTGTACTGTATAATTTTTAATTTGAAACTCAAATTTAATTTGAAATTTCAATAATCATAATAATCAAAACTTTATATCATATCCATCTAAGTAGCACATATTTTCTAGTGTTGTCTAATGTAGCACATATATGGAGTGAAAAATAGTTTTGAAAGTGAAAGTGTTAGTCACTAAGTTGTGTCTGACTGTTTGCAAACCTGTGGACTGTAGCCTGCCAGGCTCCTCTGCCCATGGGATTCTCCAGGCAAGAGTACTGGAGTAGGTTGTCATTTTCTTCACAGGTGGATATTCCTAACCAGGAGATTGAACCCAAGTCTCCTTAATTGTGGACAGTCTTACTGTCTGATCCACCAAGGAAGCTGTAAAAATAGTTTCAAGGATTTATAAGTCTCTTTTCTAAAGTTTATAAATGGAAGACCTATTTTTCTATTGGTAATTTATTGCTAAGGAATTGGGTCAGTTATTTAAAAGTTATTCTTCAACATAATAAATGTTGTCATTTTATGTAACATAATTACATAAAATGACAACTCTGACAAATAAAGTCAAAATACTTTCATGAAAACTAGGTAAAGCTTCAGCTGAATATTAATTGTAAATGTCCGTTTTCTACTTTAAGACAGCTGAAGACTTTATAGATAAATATTTTGCAATGTGTTTATTAAGACTGTTCAGAGAAAAGCCTAAGATAGAACATGGCTATAAACAAAACCATAAGGTATGCATTTTAAAATTATTTTTAGTTTAGAAAATACAGAATATTATGCTATTGAAAATTTTAGAATCTTATAATCTGTATACATACTCTTCTTTTGGTGACAGCACAGATACAAGAAGAGAATATCCTAGACAGTCTATAGCTCCCAGGAGATGAGAGACATGTGAGGTGGAGCTAATCCTGAAGACCTATAGCATGAAGCAGAGCTTCCTAGAAACCCCAGCCTGAAAAATATACCAATCCTTTGTCCACCTGAAACTCTATAAAAATGCATAATTTGTTTTCCAAGACAATGAATTTCAGGTAGATTTTATGCACTATTATTATAGAATTAGCTAACTAATTCAAGCTCTCTTTCTAAAGCTAAAATCCATTCTTCAAATCATCATGATATGTCCTTACACCAATTATTCTATTAGATCCATCTTCCATAAGGAACTCAGTAGAACAAAGGAAACAAATATTTTTTTCAGTTTGTATTTATATTTCTACTATATAGGCTTGATATAAGCCAACTTTGCCTCAGTAGGATAAACAAGCCCAAAGCTCTCCATCTACCTAGAAAGCCTTTTTCAAACAGTTTCCTTACCTGGCAATGGCCTTCTCAATCCCTCTGGTGGAGGATATCTCTATAAGAGTACCATACCTGGCAATGGCCTTCTCAATCCCTCTGGTGGAGGATATCTCTATAAGAGTACCATCAGTTGACATAAAAGATAAATCAGAAGTATTAATGTGTCAACTGATAAGGGATACATGACTATGGACACAACTTTGTTGCTTTGCAGAACAATTCTAAGTTGAGATTTTACACATTCCCTCAGAGGTTTTTTGTTTTAAATTTTCCTCAGAGAGTGTAAAGTAAGGTTAAATCCTACTTTCCCATAGCATAAACCTTTTTTTTCATAATGTCCTTAACTTTCTCAATTCTCATCTCACTAATTATTCTTCTTGAGATTACCTCCTAAAGGAACTATGTGGACAATTATCTCAGGATCTTCTTTGGGAGAATCCCAAGCTAAGAGAGTTGGTGCTGATAAACAAGGCTATATTTTAGGGATGGCAGGTAAAATGATGTTTGAAGGAATTGATTCATTTTAAAAGTTGACTAAAACACACTCCAGTGGAGTTAAAGCTCTGACAAAGAAGGAATGGGACTATGAGAATTGAGATAGGAACATTTGAACTTCTAGTTTCCCCTAGGTTAAGCCTAGGCTATTGACTGATAGAAAGAGTCTTTTTCACCTTGCTATAGCAAAGCAGTCTCCCACTGCCTATAAACAATGAAAAGGCCTCAAAAGATTATTTTATCCTCCTCAAAATACAGCTTTAGCTCCATATTGCTTTTAGATCAAAAATTAAGTGTGGGAAGGAATAGCCTAAGCAATTAAAAATCATTCTCTGCTGTATGAGGAAATAGATTTTTATCAAAATAAATAAGAAAGGGTGGGTGGGGAGAGGGAAGGAAGGAAGAAGAAAGGATGGAGAAAAGAAAGAAGGAAGGAAGAAAAAATGAAGGAATAAAATATAAATGAAAGTAAAAGGAAAATCAGCCAAATCAGGCTGCTGCTGCTGCTGCTGCTAAGTCACTTCAGTTGTATCTGACTCTGTGCGATCCTGTAGACTGCAGCCCACCAGGCTCCTCCATCCCTGGGATTCTCCAGGCAAGAACACTGGAGTGGGTTGCCATTACCTTCTTCAATGCATGAAAGTGAAAAGTGAAAGTGAAGTCACTCAGTCGTGTCCGACCCTCAGGGACCCCATGGACTGCAGTGCACCAGGCTCTTCCATCCATGGGATTTTCCTGGCAAGAGTACTGGAGTGGGGTGCCTTTGCCTTCTCTGCCAAATCAGGCTACCAATTACCAATAGGAACTAGAAGAATATGTATTGATGTCAATTTTAAGAGTGAACTAGGTGGCATGGGAGGCTGGATAGTGGAGGTATACTGATATGAGATCATTGTCCTATAACTCAGAAACCTGACTTTTTTTCTAAAAAGCAGGATTGAAAAGACTTAGAAAGGCATGCATTGCTGGATACATTTATTAAAAAACAAAGAAGTATCAGATGTATGCATTCCCCAGAAGGGGCCAGAGGACACTACCTTCATTAAGATGATTAAAAAATGCAAAAGAATCATCAGTATTACTCAGTATCTAATTGATGGCAACCAAAAACTACACAGGAAAAAGTGCCACCAGCTTGAATTAAAGGAGACTAGTGGCTGTTTGAAAATAAAAATACTTTAAGGTACTGAATTTCTGTCTATAGAAAATGTGCTCACAGAATTTTTCAGCTACCAAGGAGAGTATATTCTCTAATGTCCACCATTATATGGATCCAACTCATCCCACAATAGGTCCAGAGCTTCCATAGACCTATCCTGTTCTCTTTCCCCTGTCTTTCACTACATAATATGGAAATGTACCGGACAGAATAATCACAGTAGTTCTAAGAGTTAGTAGTGGAATTGTCAGAGAAGGCAATGGCACCCCACTCCAGTAATCTTGCCTGGAAAACCCCATGGATGGAGGAGCCTGGTGGGCTGCAGTCCATGGGGTTGCAAAGAGTTGGACATGACTGAGCGACTTCCCTTTCACTTTTCACTTTCCTGCATTGGAGAAGGAAATGGCAACCCACTCCAGTGTTCTTGTCTGGAGAATACCAGGGACGGGGGAGTCTAGTGGGCTGCCATCTATGGGGTCGCACAAAGTTGGACATGACTGAAGTAGCTTAGCAGCAGCAGCAGTATTGGAAAATGGGTAAAACATTCTCATTAACTTCTAGAAAGGAAATAAGTTGAGGCATCACCTTAGCAAAATGTTTTGGTGGGTGATTGGGAACCCAACCCAAATCCCTCAGTCCATAGGTCTTATATTGGCCATCCATCTCTCTGGACACTTTGCATAACTTGTCATTTTGTTTTTGTTGTTGCAATTCAACTTCCATCCTCTGTTCTTCTGGAAGCCTAAAAATGATTTTTCCAATGGAAGGCACTGGCTTTGGGAAATGGGAGAAGAAAAAAATTCATGCACCCCTGTCCTTTGGCTTCTGGATGTGACTCCAACAATATTGAATCCAAGTACAACTCCCGCTCAGGCTGTGTGGTTCCAGCACTGAGAATGGCAATGAGTGGCTGTCACTGTTGATACACAGAGTGTTTGGGTCCTGTAGCAGCGTTGGTAGTAAGACTTTATCAAAGGCTCTTGTTTTGGTGGAAGCAACATCAGTGAATATTTTTAAGTTTCCCTACTAGGATAGCATAATATATAATGTGGGCACTTGGGTTTTTGGAAAACTGTGGATGTGGTAGGTATATTCTTAGGCAACCAAGACAGCAGCATAATCTCTTGAAATTTCAAGTACAGAGGAATTATGTAATATAGGCAACACAGTTTTGCTATTTCAGCCTAGGAATGGTAGGTGTTACTGAAATTATTAATCTTGAAATAATCTCAGTTTTTGAATATTGTTCTCGTAGTTTTTTTGATACTCTTGTAACTAATTCTCTGTTTCAAATCTTTCCATTTGAAAGTGAGAAGACAGACTGGTTTGTTGTCTAGAACAAACTTTAATTCCTAGACTTCTTATCCCTGTTTCTACTTCATCCTTCTTTCATAAGTTGGCCCACTTTCTATTTGGCTTTCTCTTCTATTTCTTATTATTTAAATGTTTCTTTTCCTTGAGGATCAATTACTGGCTTACTTTTCAGCGCTATATATGTACACCCTGAGTGTACTAAATACTGAATATTCCCTCATATCCTTATCTCATGTGAAGTCTCATTATGAGGACAAGAGTATCAGTTGAAAATCTCCTCTTGGCATTGCAAATATAAACATTCAAATTGATATTATCATGCTCACAGGGTTCTATCAGTATGTTTATTCTGCTATTTAAGTCTGTTTCATAATTATCCAGTTTCAAAGTTATATACTGGATTTCTTTCTTCGTAATTCCTTCTTTCTTATTCTTTCAGACCAATTTTTCACCTAATTCCATAGCTTCTGGTTTCTAAGTATCTTTTGAAATCCTTCCCTACTGCTTTGTTATTTCATTCTTGATTTGTAACAACATGTCTTGAAATTCAGTGTTTAACTCCTCTAATCACCTTCAGCATTTCTTCCATAGTGGCTTTACAAATGAGAAATTTAATTGCATACCTGTCTTTGTTAAAAGTTCTATTGAGTTACCAAAGTCCTCAGGAAAAGCTCAAAGCTTTTTAGTGAAACAGGAAGACAATCAAGGACACAGCGTGTGTTTACCTTGTTTGTCTTCATCACTAGCCACTGCTTTCTTTGCACTTTTGGGCCTAGTCTCACTGAATCATTTACATTTTAGTTATTGTGCTGTGGACTCTCTTTTCCTCAGTGTTCATTTATTTTCTTTCTCTGGAATGTCTTTCTCCACTTCACTTCTTTGGCTAACTCTCAGTCACTGCAGGATCATCTCAGGCATCCAAGTGTGTAGAAAGACATTCCTATGAGAACTATACATTGCTTCTGTAAGTACAATAACTCCTGATGCATATTTTTCACAGTTCTTGTTTTTTTTTTTCTAAATTCTACCCACTGGCTTACTGATCTATCATTATAAAATGTAAGTTCATGGGGGACAGTTCCCAGCTAAATATGGAATTTCATACACATTTTATAAAACATTTTTTTCTAGTGTTATTTTTCTCTACTTGCATCAAGTAGCTACATCTTACCTTTTAAATTATTGTTATTTTATCTTAACTATCAGTTTTCCTTTCAATAAATATGTTTCAGAGTAATATATGTCTTTTAAAATCAAGATGGATAAGTACGTATTTTTGTGTGTGTCTGCCTATCACTGTGTATGGAATAATATGTTTCTTAGTAAACATTTTAACATTTATTCTGAAAATCTTTTCTGGGAAAATATTCGTGACATTTTATTCTAGGAGTTTAGAAAGAAAAAAAAACAAAAAACTTATGGTTGTTGTGACTTATTGCCTGAACTTAGATACATTTTTAATTCATTTGAAAATAATAATATGATAATTGTTAGAAAATTTCTGAGTTAATGATAATGAGTACCTGAGGAACACAGAATAAAGTCTTTGTGTAGTCAGTCCATCAGAGCCAAGTTCAAATCCTGTTACTTGCAAGACATCAGACTTAGGAGACATTTGCTGCTGTTGTTCACTCACTAAATCATATCTGATACTTTAGGAGACATTACATAAACTCTTTTAATCTGTTTCCTCATCTGTAATTAAGCATAATTATTATGACCACCTCAAGAATTTGATGAAAACTAAATAAGATACATTATACAGGACGTGATGATCAAAACCATCCCTAAGAAAAAGAAATGCAAAAAGGCAAAATGGTTGTCTGAGTGGACCTTACAAATAACTGAAAGAAGAAAAGAAATGAAAGTTAAAGGAGAAAAGGAAAGATATACTGATCAGAATGCAGAATTTCAAAGAATAGCAAAGGGAGATAAGAAAGCCTTCATCAGTGATCAGTGCAAAGAAATGGAGGAAAATAATAGAATGGGTAAGACTAGAGCTTTTCAAGAGAATTAGAAATAATAAGGCAACATTTCCTGCAAAAATGGGCACGATAAAGGACAGAAACCGTATGGGCCTAGCAGAAGCAAAAGATATTAGGAAGAGGTATTAAGAATAAACACAAGAAATATACCAAAAAAAAAAAAGGTCTTAATGACCCAAATAACCACAATGATGTGATCACTCACCTACACCCAGGCATCCTGGAGTATGAAACAAAGTGGGCCTTAGGAGGCATTAATCTGAACAGAGCCAGTGGAGGTGATAGAACTCCAGCTAAGCTATTTCAGATACTAAAAGTTGATGCTGTGAAAGTTCTGCACTCAATATGCTCGCAAATTTGGAAAACTCAGCAGTGGCCACAGGACTGGAAAAGGTCAGTTTTCATTCCAGTCCCAAAAAGGGCAATTTCAAAGAATGCTCAAACTATCACACAGTTGCACTCATTTAACAAGGTAATGCTCAAAATTCTTCAAGCTAGGCTTCAACAATATGTGAAATGAGAACTACCAGATTTTCAAGTTGGATTTAAGAAAGGCAGAGAGGAATCAGAGATCAAATTGCCAACATCCATTACATCATAGAAAAAGGAAGAGAATTCCAGAAAATCTACTTTACTTCATTGTAGAATGAAAGTAGAAGCAGAAATCTACTTCTGCTTCATTGACTACACCAAAGACTTTGACTGTGTGGATCACAAGAAACAGTGGAAAATTCCTCAAGAGCTGGGAATACCAGACTACCTTATTTGCCTCTTGAGAAACCTGTATGCAAGTCAAGAAACAACAGTTAGAAATGGACATGAAATAATGGACTGGTTCCAAATTGGGAAAGGAATCCTTCAGGGCTCTATATTGTCACCCTGTTTATTTAACTTATATAGAGTGCATCATGTGAAATGCTAGGTTGGATGAATCTCAAGATGGAATCAAGATTTCAGGGAGAAATGTCAATAACCACAGATACACTGATTAGTCCACCATAATGGCAGAAACAAAAGAGGAACTAAAGAGCATCTTGATGAAGGTGAAAGAAGAGAGTGAAAAAGTTGGCTTAACATTCAAAAAACAAAGCATGACATCTGGTCTTATCACTTCATGGCAAATTGGTGAGGAAAAAAATACAAAATCTGACAGACTTTATTTTCCCAGGCTCCAAAATCACTGCATATGGTGATTGTAACCATAAAATTAAAATATGTTTGTTCCTTGGGAGAAAAACTATGACAAACCTAGATAGTGTATTAAAAAGCAGAGGTTTCACTTCGCCAACAAAGTCTAGATAGTTAAAGCTAAGCTATGGTAGCAGCTTTTTCCAGTAGTCATGTACAGATGTGAGAATTGGACCGAAAAGGCTGAGCTTCTAAGAATTGATGCTTTCATACTGTGATGCTAGAGATGACTCTTGGCAGTCCCTTGGACAGCAAGGTGATCAAACCAGTCATTCCTAAAGGAAAACAGTCCTGAATATTCATTGGAAGGACTGATGCTGAAGCTGAAGCTCTAGTACTTTGGCCATCTGATATGAAGAGCCAACCTGTTAGAAAAGACCCTGATCCTGGGAAAGATGGAAAGCAGAAGGATAAGGGGGTGGCAGAGGATGAGTTGGTTGGCTGGTATCATCGACTCATGGACATGAATTTGAGCCAACTCTGGGAGATAGTGAACAATAGGGAAGCTGGTGTGTTGCAGACTATGTGAAACCAGAATCCGAGTTCTTACTCATGGGACAGAATGTCGGGGGAATTTGCAATTTCCTTAGTTCTGTCTCACCACAGCAAAAATTTGAAATGATGGAAAAATCAGTGTTACAGTTCAGTTTTATTAGAGAAAACAAAGAATAGTATACCCTGGAGAAGTGAGCATGGGCTGACCAAAAAGATGAAGAGAAGAGAGGCCCCAGCTCAATTTTGGCCCCTCTTTTTACATGTTCTTTGTCCTCCCTCTGAGCCTGCCTTATATAAACTGGGCTAGCCAGGAGAGCTGTTTGTTTTACCTGAGGTCCTCACTCCAGTCCTTGGACCTTCTTTTGTTCTATTTACACAGGCTTTTCCAAACTTTGTATTTTAGCCACTGCTGTTCTGGACTCCTTTTTTCCTATTCTAACTACCTAACATGAAGAATGAACTTCAGGAGTAGGCAAACACTCACGTTAGCAAGGGAATAGGATTATTGATTGAAAAGGAAAGTACAAAGTTCCCAGCTTAGACACTGAGAGACAGTAAAGAATCACCCAAAGACAGGACTTACAGCAGTTTACATCCTAAGCAGTATTAATCTGTACATTTGGGGTTGACTCCTGTTCTTAAAATTCATAATTTCTAACCAATCACTTTAAAGGTCAAAATGGTTAATTTGGCATCTTTGTGTCATTTCTTGATCCTTGGATTAAGTCTCCACCCTTTTACTTGCCCTCTGGCCATTTTACAATGGACCAAAAATATGGGCTTATGAGATGTATGGGCTAAAGATGAATAATCATCAGTAGTTTTTCCCTCAGTCACATGGAACAGTATTTAATTACTGCCCTTCCTTCGATCTGAGTTCTGATCATTTATTAGACCAAGAACACATCCTGAAATCTGGGACAAAGGATATAGCTTTAGATTGTGTAGTAAGATGTTCATTGAAAACAAGACTTAGGTCTCAGAGTCCTACACTGACTGCCTGTCAGTTTCAACCTCAGTATGTGGTGAGGTAACAGGGCATTGCTCCAGAAACCTTGTGCTCAGCCTGAAGTTGCCATCTTACACCTAGGTAGCGGCCTTGGTTCTTCAGAAGAGCTCAAAGATATTGTTATGTATATTCCTTGAGGGAGAACCAGGATCTTTCCCCAAGACTCAACTACTTTTTCTTGACTGTTCCTCCCTTGTTTCTGTGTCCCTTCCCTTTCCTAATTAACAACCATTTGAATCTGCATTTTGGAAATCTGCAAAGGTCAAGGAGGCTGAATAAAACCTATTTTCTATGATCAAGAAATTAGGGACAAAGAAATGATTTGTATTCAGTAGCCTCAGAAAACCCACTTGGTTTCAAAAAGAAATTGGCTCATGCAAATAAAAGCACTCAAGGATATAGCAAACCAAGGAGATAGTAATTTCAGTAGAACATATAACTAGAGAGGCGGAAATAAACTTGGAGAAGTGAAGTTTCCCTTATTCAGGTATACAGTCATTGCTAGATACTTAAATTTCAAAAAATTGATAATTCAGTGCCAAACTACTTTTTTGACTAGAGAAATAAAACCATAAGATTTAAGAAGGGTTATGCTGGCCTTATAAGGAAAGTTTGTACATTCCTTGGTGTAAAATAAAATTTAAAAAATGAAATAATATAGTATGTGAATAATTGATGCAGACTGTTTCTTTAAGCAAGCAGCCACACCATTCACCCTGAATCACAAGTCCCTTAATTCTGGGTTGTGACTTTGTGCTAAAGGGCAGACTGGTATGTTTCCTCCTTAACTGTGAAATTCTTCACTTTTATTGTTTCTCACTTGCACTTAAAACCCTATAAATGTTGTATTATTGCACTATTATGTAACACAATAGCTGTTATCTCTCACTTCTGTATGCTGATCTATGCAAGACACCTTCTGTCAAATAAGTCAAGACCTCTTGCCAGATGAGAGTGATTCATCAAAACTGCTGAGCTTTTTCATAATCATCATCCTCACAATGTATTACTAAAGACCATTAGCAGCCTTTAATTTTTCAGGTTTGATGCAGCATAAAAACTTTATGTTTCACTGCTTCTCTTTGTAAAGAAATCAATGGCTTCAAAGCTAAACTACTCATGACAAACATGTCAGATCCATTAGCATCTGCCCCTGGCTGTCTGTGTGGAGGTTATATTGCAAACCTGATTTGCATTTTTATCTTCAAGGAGCACAAGGTTTGAATTGTCTAAATGTTTACTTAATTATTGCTCCCATTTTCTTCCACACCCATTCACCTCAAGCCCTCTACAAGCAGAAAGCAAGACTAATTAGTATCTAATTGATATTTTTTCAATACTGCAATAGAATCTCTCTCAATACAAAGAAAGTCATTTCATTATACACTGCAGAGAACACTTAATCAGTCATAATAGCAAATATGAGAGTATTTGTTAGCTTTTCAATATGATGTACTTTAAATAAGAAGCACCTGGTTGCTTTTGCTAGGTTTTATTTCTTAAATAGGAAGAGCTTATAACTACTCATTTCTTTTTCACACATTTACTGGGAGATTATTGTATAATCATCATAGACATAAAATGAATAAATTTCCTTCAAGAAAACCAAGGTCTATGAGAAAATCAGACTCAAAAAAATAATATAAGTATATGATAGATTGGTACAGAGTATCATATAATCACAAAAAAGGGCAGATTTGTTCAATCCAAACAGGTCAAGGATAGATTCCTGGAGGAGATGACACATAAACCAGAGAGGATGCAACAAATTCGACACCATCTTGAAGGGAGGATGGAGCAAAAGGCATGACACACAGAGAAGTAATTACCAGTATAAGTTATACTATGAGAAAAGTGTTCCAAAAGTTTTCTTGCTGAATATATTTTATTCATGAAATGTATTCAAATATCATAGTAGTTTTTCAATATACCTTTAGTAAAAGGTATATTAAGGAAGTTCCCTGGCAGTTCAGTGGTTAAGACTCAATGCTTCTACTGCAGGAGGCACAGGTTTGGGTTGAGTCCCTGGTTGGGGAAAAAAAAAAAAAAAATCCTGCATACTGTGTGGTATAGCCACTAAGTGACTAATAATTTCACTTTTTTCATGTGTGTGTGTGTGTACGCATGCTTAGTTACTTCAATTGTGTCTGACTCTTTGCAAATCCATGGACTGTAGCCCACCATGCTCTCTTGTGTGTATATGTATGTGTGTGTGTATATATATATATATAAATGTTTCTTACAATTTCATATAAAATATACTTATATATCAAGCAAAATTAAAAATAATGTATTTTCCCCTTTAACAAATATAGTATATGAACTTCATTCTGTTGTGAATAATTTTCTCCACTCCCTGAAGGTCAGATGACATGTCACTTGCTCACTAACAGGTCCTGCATGTCTGTTGACTCAGGGACTTTGACAAAGCTGAGTAAACAATAAAAACCTACACTGACTCTTCAGATGCTGATATTGGAGAGTAGAGAAAAGCATACTTAACAATTCATGAGCATTACAGATCTGGACAAAGAGGAAAAATGATCAGAAATGATTCGATTTGAGATATTTGACAACTGAGGCTTCCCAGATGTTGCTAGTGGTAAGAAACCCACTTGCCAACTCAGGAGACATAAGAAACACAAGTTTGATCCCTGGGTTGGGAAGATTTCTGGAGGAGGAAATATCAATCCACATCAGTATTCTTGCCTGGAGAATTCCATGGACAGAGGAACATGGTGGGCTAAATTCACTCGTGGGGCCACGAAGAGTCAAACATGACGGAAGTGATTTAGCACACTACCAGCACAACCCAAAGTAGTATCTTGAGGTCCATATTTATCCAAATAAGACTTAATGCTTTTGTCTCTTCAGTGATATATCACTTTTTAAATTTTAATACTAAATGTAAGATAACTAAAACTTAAAAATTCCTTAGAAAAGGACCTGAGAATTATTGGAACTCACCAAATAAAAACTATCAAGAAAACAATTCACAGTTAGGCCTATTTGAATTTTGATAATGAAAGAATATGAGAATNATGTAAGATGACTAAAACTTAAAAATTCCTTAGAAAAGGACCTGAGAATTATTGGAACTCACCAAATAAAAACTATCAAGAAAACAATTCACAGTTAGGCCTATTTGAATTTTGATAATGAAAGAATATGAGAATCAGTGCTGTTTTGATAAGAGGAAGTTACTAGGGGCTTTTTAAAATAGGAATCGGGATTGAGCTGGATGATTCTAAGTGGAGGTTAAGGAAACCAAAAATACATCCTTCCTGGTAGGAAGGAG
The DNA here is from genome assembly GCA_006410735.1 of Raphicerus campestris. Taxonomy (NCBI): domain Eukaryota; kingdom Metazoa; phylum Chordata; class Mammalia; order Artiodactyla; family Bovidae; genus Raphicerus; species Raphicerus campestris. The sequence goes on from SJYW01015080.1 coordinate 54,855, forward strand.
GGACAATTAGGTTTTGAATAGCTTGTTAGATTCTAATCTACAAGAGGATGCTGTCCAGTGCTGTCAGTTTAAAAAGAAATAGAAAATGAAGACTGCAAATTCTTTTTTTTTTTTTTTTTAATTTTTAATATCTGTCTGGGGCTTCTCAGGTGGCTCTGTGGTAAAGAGTCCACTTGCCAGTGCAAGAGACACAGATCCAGTCCCTGGGCTGGGAACATTCCCTGGAGCAGGAAATTGCAACCCATTCCAATATTCTTGCCTGGAGAACTTGGTGAATAGAGGAGCCTGGAGGGGTACAGTCCACAGCAACAGTCAGAAATAGCAACAAGACAACAACAACACTATCTGTGTTATTTTAGAAATTGGCACAAAGAGGTCACAGAGAAACTTTGATGTTTGAGTATATTCTAAGAGTATTGTTTGTGATGGCCTAACTGCCTGCTGCTGGTGGCCAGGGCTGAATCTGCTTATACTTTGTTATATATATAATAATATTTCTAATTGCATACATATTCAAAATTGTACTGATGAGAAGTGAGACTAGAATATGTAGCTCATGTGTTTGTGACTGCAAATCATATTTAATCATGTTCTGTGACAATGCCGACACAGTATTTAAGTCTTGGGACAGAATATTTTGGCCAATTACAATACAGGTAATTCCCATTTCTAAGTAATTATGAGTCCTAATAATACCCTCAGAAAGTAGAAATAGAGATTAACAAACATGTACCAGAAAAGCATATCTCAAAGAACAGCCAGGTCTGCTCTTTAGAGCCAACTGGCCATTTTTATTAGACTGTTCAATGATTATTCTATCTGATTATTGTGTTTTGTTTACAGATGCAACAAAAAGTGTTTGCTATACCACAAGTTCCTATGCACTAGCCAAGGGACAATCAGGGCCCAAGTGATTGTCTAAGACCACACTATTACACTACTTGCTTGAGACTCCAGACCAGACTTGTGGGCATATATGATTAAAACNGCAACAAAAAGTGTTTGCTATACCACAAGTTCCTATGCACTAGCCAAGGGACAATCAGGGCCCAAGTGATTGTCTAAGACCACACTATTACACTACTTGCTTGAGACTCCAGACCAGACTTGTGGGCATATATGATTAAAACAGGTCAGAAACAAAACTCAGACCTCTGTTTTAGTAACATTATTTTACAATTGGATTCAGCTCACACAGCATCCATGAGGAGGGAGTAGAATATTATTCTTCCAGAAAGCTCACTTACAGCACATTTTCCCTATTTTGAAGTTTCCCTGGATATCCTAAATTGTATAGATAGAGTATGACATTGACAATGGATAGTTTGAGTAAAAGCAACTATGCAAAGTTCTTTAGTGATAGTCCCAGTGAAAAGTATATTCTTGACACTGGAAACGAAGTTGGTATTCCCTAGGTGAGACTCTTAAGTGTTTTGTATTGATTTTTTTTTTTAAGAAACCACTGTTAAAACAGTGCTTTCTTCTAAGGAAAAACCTCAGTCCATCCTGAAAATAAGCTAAAAATGACCAGATCATATTTATAGTCCATTCCTNAAATGAAGTCTGTCACTGTTTCCACTGTTACCTCATCATCAACCAACCAAAGAACTATGCATGAGTTGATCACATATCCTGTGACACTCCCTCGCACTTTCTTTAAAAACCTACCCCTGAAAGACAAGCCTTTTGAGCATGAGCTGCTCATTCTTTATACTTGGCCCTGTGTTGAATGCCTTGCAATGAATGCTGTACTTTCCTTCACAGCAACTCAGTGTCAGTAGGTAGGCTTTACTTTGAAAGTGAACAGAATCATGCTTGATTTAGCAACGGGATTTATTTTCCTGAGATTGCCACAAAAGCACTGACAAGCTTGCTTCCATTTCCAACACCCTATCTTTGTAAAGCAGAGTTTTCTGCAATGATGGCAACCAAAGCGAGATTATGGAGTAGACTGGCCATAAGCAACACACTTCCGGTTTCACTGTCCTGTCTCCCACCACCCCTAGTTGGGACTGTCTAGATGCAAGAAAACAAATTCAGAGTCTCCACTGATCCTGAATTATGGATTACTCATTATATATCACAATGTATCAATAACAGAAATAAAGTACACAATAAATGTAATGCACTTGAATCATCCCCAGACCACCTTCACCCCCCCCCACGTCCACAGAAAAATTACTTTCTGTGGAACCAGTCCTTAGTGACAAAAAGGTTGGAGAGTGATGTTCTAAATCTATCCTATGTAGACAAACTCCCTTTCTTTTAGATTGTAATGCCATTGCAAAACATGGTCAGCAGCAACATATTCTTTCTCTCAGTCAGCCAAAAACAAAACCCCTGAGCATTTTTCATATTTTACAGCTGACTCCCTAAAATTTAAAACAGTTTTTGGTGTACTAAAAGCATTTAATACAATAATTCAAATGTAAACTAACATTGAGTAAAATCATAATTAAAAGGATAAAGAAAACAAAACATGCAAAGAGAATGAGAAAATTAGTAGTCCCAGGTTCCTACAATTTCCTTCTAATAGCCTCAGGCACATGCAATTTACTTTGGGCTACTTGCTTTGAGAACTTGCATCTGCCTTCAACTTCTCACATTAAACAAAAGTGACAATATTATATCATTCAAAATCATACTAAGCACACTTTAAAAAGATTAATATAAAACTAATATCAAACCAACATGTCAGTTTAGTGAATTAAAATGACAGGAATCTCAATGCTGAGTTTTGCCCATCATTGGTTCAAAGCACTCTGTATTGCAGGAGGTTAAACTGTAAATTAGGTTATTAGTCAGTAGGTCTAGAATGAGATTTTTCAAGGGATTTTTCCCTTGAAAATATTGAAGGGGAATAAATAATACTATTCTACTTTAATCATATTTTTCTCTAGACAGGCAAGTTTTATTCTTTAAGTCAGAACATTGTGTGGTGCTAAAACCATACTCATAAATTCTAAAATATTGACCTCCTCCCTTTTTAGCCTCAATGAACGCTACAGGTCTTCTATTAGGAAATAAAGTCATGTTTATAATTATGCTATGATAAGTTACACATTGTTAAAAATTCAATAATATTAAGCACCTATCATGTGATAATAGTTAAAGTTAAAACATAATTTCATCTTTTATTATTTAATTAATAAATGTATTTATTTGGCTTTGCTGGGTCTTGGTTGCAGACCACATGATCTTTTAGTTGCAGCATGAGAACTCTTAGTTGCAGCATGCGGGATCTACTTCCCTGACGGGGAATTAGAACCCAGGCTTCCTGCATTGGGAGCACAGAATCTTAGCCACAAGATCACCAAAGAAATCCCCAAAGGACATAATTTCTGCTTCAATTGATTTGTAGACAAGTGGGAAATAGTATTTTATCTGCTATGTAGAAAGAGGAAAGAGGCAAAAAAGAACATTTATTTAAGCTGGAGGAAATCTGTTCTTAGGTCCCAATTTTAGGATCTGTTAAGTTACTAAAAGCATCTACTCATTGATTGCCTATGACATACCACAGATTCCCAATATAATTTCTGAAAACCAACCTAAACAAAATTTATTTACAGGATAGAAATATCTTGTTAAGAAACACTATGTTAAGCAGCAAGGTATAAAAGATCTTCATGACCCAGATAACCAAAATGGTGTGATCACCCACCTAGAACCAGACATCCTGGAATGCAAAGTCAAGTGGGCCTTAGGAAGCATCCATCAAAGCTATTGAAGGTGATGGAATTCCAGTTGAGCTATTTCAAATCCTAAAAGATGATGCTATAAAAGTGCTACACTCAATGTGCCAGCAAATTTGGAAAACTCAGCAGTGGCCACAGGACTGGAAAAGGTCAGTTTTCCTTCAAACCCCAAAGAAAGGCAATGCCAAAGAATGCTCAAACTACCGCACAATTGCACTCATCTCACATACTAGTAAAGTAATGCTCAAAATTCTCCAAGCCAGGCTTCAGCAATACGTGAACCGTGAACTTCTTGATGTTCAAGCTGGTTTTAGAAAAGGCAGAGGAACCAGAGATCAAATTGTCAACATCTGTTGGATCATGGAAAAAGCAAGAGAATTCCAGAAAAACAAAACAAATAAAACCATCTATTTCTGCTTTATTGACTATGCCAAAGCCTTTGACTGTGTGGATCATAATAAACTGTGGAAAATTCTTCAAGAGATGGGAATACCAGACCACCTGACATGCCTCTTGAGAAATCTGTATGCAGGTCAGGAAGCAACAGTTAGAACTGGACATGGGACAGACTGGTTCCAAATAGGAAAAGGAGTACATCAAGGCTGTATATTGTCACTCTGCTTATTTAACTTCTCTGCAGAGTACATCATGAGAAACGCTGGACTGGAAGAAACACAAGCTGGAATCAAGATTGCCGGGAGAAATATCAATAAGCTCAGATATGCAGATGACACCACCCT
>SJYW01015080.1:61487-74991 GCA_006410735.1 Raphicerus campestris
TGAAAGAGGACAGTGAAAAATGTGGCTTAAAGCTCAACATTCAGAAAACGAAGATCATGGCATCCAGTCCCATCACTTCATGGGAAATAGATGTGGAAACAGTGTCAGACTTTATTTTTTGGGCTCCAAAATCACTGCAGATGGTGATTGCAGCCATGAAATTAAAAGACACTTACTCCTTGGAAGGAAAGTTATGAACAACGTAGATAGCATATTCAAAAGCAGAGACATTATTTTGCCGACTAAAGTTTGTCTAGTCAAGGCTATGGTTTTTCCTGTGGTCATGTATAGATGTGAGAGTTGGACTGGGAAGAAAGCTGAGCGCCGAAGAATTGATGCTTTTGAACTGTGGTGTTGGAGAAGACTCTTGAGAGTCCCTTGGACTACAAGGAGATCCAATCAGTCCATCCTTAAGGAGATAAGTCCTGGGTGTTCATTGAAAGGACAGATGCTGAAGCTGAAACTGTGCATTTCTAGATGTTCAAACTAGATTTAGAAAAAGCAAAGGAACCAGAGATCAAATTGTCAACATCTGTTGGATCATGGAAAAAACAAGAGAGTTCCAGAAAGACATCTACTTCTGCTTTATTGACTACACCAAAGCCTTTGACTGTGTGAATCACAGTGAACTTTGGAAAATTCTTCAAGAGATGGAAATAACAGACTACCTTACCTGCCTCCTGAGAAATCTGTATGCAGGTCAAGAAGCAACAGTTAGAACTGGACATGGAACAACAGATTGGTTCCAAATTGGGAAAGTAGTACATCAAGGTTATATATTGTCACCCTGCTTATTTAACTCATTTGCAGAGTACATCATGAGAAATGCTGGGCTGGATGAAGTACAAGCTGGAATCAAGGTTGCCAGGAGAAATATCAATAACCTCAGATTCACAGATGATGCCTCTCTTTTGGCAGAAAGTGAAGAGGAACTGAAGAGCTTCTTGATGGAAGTGAAAGAGAAGAGTGAAAAAGCTAGCTTAAAACTTAACATTCAAAAAACAAAAATCATGGCATCTGGTCCTATCATTTCATGGCAAATAGATGGGAAAACAATGGAAACAGTGACAGACTTTATTATCTTGGGCTCCAAAATCACTGCAAATGATGACTGCAGCCATGATATCAAAAGAAGTTTGTTTCTTAGAAGAAAAGCTATGATCAACATAGCATATTAAAAAGCAGAGACATTACTTTGCCAACAAAGGTCCGTCTAGTCAAAGCTATGGTTTTTCCAATAGTTATATATGGATGTGAGAGTTGAACTATAAAGAGAGCTGAGTGCAGATGAATTCATGTTTTTGAACTGTGGTGTTGGAGAAGACTCTTGAGAGTCCCTTGGACTGCAAGGAGATCCAACCAGTCCATCCTAAAGGAAATTAGTCCTGAATGTTCATTGGAAGGACAGATGCTGAAGCTGAAACTTCAATACTTTGGCCACCCAATGAGAACTGACTCATTTGAAAAGACTCTGAGGCTGGGAAAGATTAAAAGCAGAAGGACAAGGGGATGACAGAGGATGAGATTGCGGAATGACATCACTGAGTCAACAAACATGAGTTTGAGCAAGCACTGGGAGCTGATGATCGATAAGGAAGCCTGGCATGCTGCAGTCCATGGGGTTGCAAAGAGTAAAACGTGACTGAGTGACTGAACTTAACCAAACTGATGAAAATGAAAAATAAGCTTTGTTCCCAGGTTCATGAAATGAAATATCAGATTGTATTGATCAGTCAACTAATGGATAAATCAAAATTCCTAATCATGATGTTTCTGCAAGTAAAGGAATGGAGACAAAATATACAAATTTGAAATATACAAAGACAATGATGAATACAAATGACGAATGAAGACATGAAAAACTTTGAGGGACTTAAAATTTAAGAAATGTATGTTGAATTATGAATGTTATACCATTTAAAATTAGATATTAAGAATGATTTTTGCAAGTTCTATCATTATTTCTTCCTTCTGATCTATGCTGCACCTTCTTCCCTCTTCTTTGTGTCCAATAATGCTAACAAATATGGTCTATATTTAAGTAGACCTTTGCCTTTTGGCTTCTAGGTGTTTGGCCAGATCATGACATTGCTGGAGCTTTCAAGAAAGAGAGTGATGTTCAGGTTATTTATTTCCTCCAGTTCCCTTCTTGCAGACATAGATTTTCTTTGGTTCATTTTAGATTCAAAATTTAACCAGCTAGCAGATAGGTGGGCCCACTACTGGCTAGGGTAAGTTACCAGGCACATTGGGATGCTGCCATACAAACAGAACAGTGATGAATATATTCAGAACTTAAGAAACTGACTGGAATATCTTTTATGACTTTTGTAAAACTCAGGTCAATGATATATTGCAAAATCCAATAAGAGACATGATTACCAAGAATTCAGTTTCCACAAAAGTGAAGTTTCACCTGGGTAAGTAAAGAATCCCATTAGCCAAGCTGCCAGCCCAATGTACAGGTAGAATTTTTTATTTAGTTACATAGTCATGTTTGTTTCTTTTGAGACCCTATGGACTATAGCCTGGCAGTCTCTTCTGTCCATAAAATTTCCAAGGCAATAATACTGAAGTGGGTTACCATTTCCTTCTCTAGGGTATCATTCCCACGCAGGGATTGCATTGCAAGCAGATTCTGTACCACTGAGCCATCTGGGAAGCCCATATCGGAAGCATTACCTAGGATTTAGGAATAGCTGCAGAAGCAGGGGAGCTGCCCTGGTCTCTCAGGGGTAAAGAATCTTCTTGCAGGGCAGGAGATGAAGATCAGTCCCTGGCTCAATAAGATCCTCTGGAGAAAGAAATGGCAACCCACTCCATTACTCTTGCCTGGGAAATCCTATAGACAGAGGAGCCTGCCAGGCTACGGTCCCTGGGACTATAAGAGTCAGACATGACTAAGTGAATAAGCAACAGCACAAGCAAGGAGTTAAGCAGCTATGTGGTCTTTGCATGTTTTTCTTTTGTTACACCCTACCTTGTGTAAAGAACACTGGCAGCTCACCTCTTAGGTTGCATATGTAAGTACCATTGAATTTTCACCAGCTCTGAACCATAGAGAGACTGAAAGAATTTGTGTGCCTTTTACAAACTCACAGAAAGAATAAAATTATACACCGAGGGGCAAACTGGGTGCACTGTGCCCGCTCTATCAGTTTCTCTTCAGAGCCATGCTCTGACCTTGTTTTTTTGGGCCTGAGGGTCCTGGGCTATGTGGACAAAATCAAAATTGGCTGTTTCTTCTTTCTGACTTCCTGTCAAGCATTGGCTCAACACAGTTTGCTCTCTCAGATTGAGGTAATTCCTCCCTCCCTTTATGTTTCAGGCCTGAGGTGGTAGTGGAGCTCACTTATTACTATTCCCAATGGTCTATCCATTATAGTTTCCTTCTACATGGTCCACATCTTTACAAATAGTCTTTTCAATACACTCTCAGCAAATTACAAGAGTATAAACTTTTGATTTCTTTCTTACTCTATTTGGTGTGTGTGTGCACTACATCCTAAGTCACTTGACTCTTTGCAACCACATGGCCTGCAAGGCTCCTCTGTCCATGGAAGTCTCCAGGCAAGAATAGTGGATTGGGTTGCCATGCCCTCCTCCAGGGAATTTTCCAGACCCAGGCACTGAACCCTCATCTCTTTATGTTTCCTGCATTGGCAGGCAGGTTATTTACTACTAACGCTGCCTGGGAAGCCCTAGTAGTACGGTAGTTTGGTAGCAATATTTTCAAAAATTCTGAGTTGATAGTATTGGAAGTATCACTTTAGCTATAAATTACTACAACGTTTTCAGAGGGCAGTTTGATCATATGTCTAAAACTCTTGGAAAAAACTGTTAAGGTAGGCAGAATTGTGGTATAAATGGTACTTCAAAATTTAACAACTTAAAGAATAAGAAATTTATTTATCAGGTAATAGTCCTGGGCAGGTGTGCAGGACTGCAGAACACTTTTCTGCCACATAGACATTAAGAAGCTAAGGCCTTAGTAGATATTATATTCAACAAATGTTGCCAAGGTCATCAAGCCAGTCAATACTATTCTTGGGCTTCCCTGGTGGCTCAGATGGTAAAAATTGTGTAACTGCAATGCTGGAGACCTAGGTTTGACCCCTGTGTTGGGAAGATCCCCTGGAAGAGGGCATGACAACAAATTTCATTATCCTTGCCTGGAGAATCCCCATTGAGAGAGGAACCTGGTGGGCTGCAGTTCATGGGGTTGCAAATAGTCAGACATGAATGAAGAACTAAGCACGGATGCACTCCTGAAACTAATGCAAANATCCCCTGGAAGAGGGCATGACAAAAATTTCATTATCCTTGCCTGGAGAATCCCCATTGAGAGAGGAACCTGGTGGGCTGCAGTCCATGGGGTTGCAAATAGTCAGACATGAATGAAGAACTAAGCACGGATGCACTCCTGAAACTAATGCAAAATTTTAAATAGGCTAATCCCTTGATAGGAAGCAGTCTTTTCTAAGTCAAGTTTCTGAAAAAAATATTTAGTCACATAAATACACATGTATAATTTATATAACATATTCTAACTTTTATAATAGAAAATTAGAGACAAAGTGCTGGTTCTAACATCAATGATCTCTTAAATGATTATGGCTCTTGCATTATTATAAAGCCATTTGGAATTACAATTTAGAATACTTAAAAATATGGCTTGCTACTATGTATTTATATATTATTCTAATCTTAAAATATTTATTATGCATGTTTTTTAAAGGTAGCAAAGAATTAGTAACTATACCAAATGTGGTGATCTCTGTGTATAGGTTTTTGAAGTTCTTTAAATGCTTCTTGTTTCAGAATGGTTCAACAAGATTGCATATAATTTTATAATCAAAATTAAAAGTGCAAAATTATTTGTAATAGTTATATAAGTATGTCATTTGAACTACTTTAAATACAAATAAGTAGCCAATTATTTTCACAATAAAAATATATTTTCCACATTTTCACTTGTGGAAAAAAGGAAACAGATTTTCCTCCCACATGTGAGAAAATAATCACCTTGAGAAAGAAGCAAAACATGCGACACTTTAGTGCAAACCGAGACTTTTTCAGAATCATGTCAAGTTCTGAAAACAGAAGTTTATAATAGAAACTGTTTAGTAACATTAATCACAGCATTTGGTAGTCTTACCCATAATGTCTAAACATTTATTTAAAGTTCTTGTTAGGGTTATAAAAGTACCTACATACAGAGTGTTTATTGAATTTGTATTAAAATACCAAAAACATTTTGTTTTGTTTTGTTTTTTATTGTCCAACTAGGGCTTCCCAGGTGGCTCAGTCGTAAAGAATCGCCTGACAATGCAGGAACCCCAGGAGAAGCAAGTTTGATCTTTGAGTCAGGAAGGTCCCCTGGAAGAGGGAATGGCAGCCCACACCAGTATTCTTGTCTGGATAATCCCATGGACAGAAGAGCCTAGTGGATGGGGTTGCAAAGAATCAGACACAACTGAACAACTGTTCATGTACTCATTGTCCAGTTAAGAAGAAATTTTAATGGTATTGACAAGACGATAGTTACATTAAAACTAGATCTTAAATAAAACATATTCGGCTTGATAAAAATATGAGAGTCTTAAATGTTGTGAGAATTCCATTTTCTTCTTTATTTTTATTTTTGGTAGACTACATCTCTCTCAAAGTTTATGAAATTAAAATTTTTTAAGCAGGGACAAACTCCAAAGGTCAGTTTTCTCCCAGTAGATAAATATTAGAATTTCTTAAATAGTCGTGATTTTGGTTCCTCTCCAATTTTCAAAAATAGTCAAGTTTGAAATAAGAATAAATTATATATGTATATCTATGTGCATGTATGTATACACATGTATTGATATATAATATACTAATATACATTGCACATGTGTATGAAAAGCAGTGAGGACTGTCCCTAGTAATTAACTTATCAAACCCCTCTAATTTCCAGACTGGGGATATTACCTGATATATTAAGTGTAACTTTATTTTTTTCTTGGTTAACTACCGCCACATGAATATCATCATCATAAATGGTATCAGGAAACTTATTTAAATAACATTCTCTCCCAAATTCATCTTCAGCACTGAGGAGAAACTATTTTATATGTTCCCTCCATAAATACTGTACTATTTATCCCAAATACTAATAGATAAGGATTTTACTATGATACTTTTAGCACAGCTAAAAGTTTAAAAATAATCCATTCATACTATGTAATAACAGTCTATATTCATTTTCCCCAGAATACCTAGAATATCAAAAATATAGTTAGTTACTTTTTTCTTACTTTTCTTTTCTATTGTTGCTATTTGAATTAAGACCCTTTTGAAGTGGTCCCTTTTGAAGTTTTATTACAGCATCTTCATCAGTTTATCTTTTCATGCCAATTTTTAATGTATTCATTATTTAAATATAGTCATCAGTACTTTCCCACTTTCTTGATTTAGATTATTTCATCCTCATGGTGTCATTTAATGTATCCTTCTATTGTAAAAACTTTCTATGAACAGGAAGTTAGATTTTGAGACTTAAATTCTGGTGAGGTCATCTTGAATTATACAAACAAGTCAAGAATGGGATATTGTGTTAACTACCTTACAGGAGTTGGAAACTTTTTCAAAATTCTTTGAAAATCCTCAGATGGAACATGGATCTGTGGGAAGAGACACTAAGCACTTATTTATTTCTGAGTTATTTTTTGTAGCCAAGGGTGCAGTACTTGACTGCACAGAGCAGAAGCAAATGAATTTAAATTAGTAGGGCTTTCCTCGTCCTCTTCTTCCTCTCCGGGGACACTCTACATGCAGACTTGAATTGAAAACACAGCCGCATTACTGTCTTTCAATGATCTTTTTATACTCAAGATCGAAGCATCTTCTTAAAAGATTTACACTACTAATCTCTGCACTTTTCTTAAAATAAATACTTATAAATATTGTTGTTCTCTGGTAACTAAAGCAACTCAGCCTCAGCTAGGCTATGTCCTCACAGTGGGGGCAGCAGAATCTCTTTCCAGGTAACCCTGAACAATCTCCCCCTTTCCAAGATCCTGAAGAGTCCATTTCTACACAGAATTTGTTCAGAGGCATGAGAAAACCGATAACATTTGGCATGTCCTGACTGAGTGTAGCTGCACATGTTTTTATTTTAAGCCTTTTGTATGGTATTTTAAAGAACTAAATGAGACAATGATGGATTAGCAATTTATTTACATAATACATTGAGATGATTTTTTTTCTGATAAAGACAGCAGATCAATTCAACTTGTTACCTGAAGAATTATGCCAAGATAATAGGACTGACATAAATAAATCAGTGGTTTTAGGTCTGCATACAAGACTGTTAGGAACCTCTGCTTCCTGTCTGTACAACACATCTATTAGGTGAGAACTGAATGTTCTATTAATCTCACTAAAACTTTGAGTGAAGCTTCATTTTTACTAAATTCTGATAATAGTTTCATGAATAAAATGTGGTAGCTATTAATATTTTATGTGCTCAGTTGCTCAGTTGTGTCCAGTTATTTGTGACCCCATGGACTGTAGCCCATCAAGCTCCTCTGTCCATGCAGATTTCCAGGCAAGAATACTGGAGTGGGTTGCCATTTCCTTTTCCAAAGATTAACATTTTAGTATATGGCTTAAAGATTAGTCAACAAATAGTATATGTTGTGTGGAGTCATAGTAAGCCATTTGTACAAAAAAATCTTATTGAATTAGACAACTTTTATGCATTTTTCTAGTTGCATGTATCCCCCATCACTAAAATCATATGTATATTGACCTCCTCCCAGAGCTGTCTGAGTTGCTATCTCCTGGGCTATAGTCCTCATTTGGCCCCAGATAAAACTTAACTAACAACTGTCACACTGTGCAATTCCTTTCAGTCAACAATCACATATTTCACTGATGATTTCACCTAGCAATTTAATTCTTTATATATACTTGGTTGGACTTCCCAGGTGGAGCTAGTAGTAAAAATACCTCACTACCAATGCAGGAGATGTAAGAGATGAGGGTTCAGTCCCTGGGTTGGGAAGATCCCCTGGAGGACGGCTTGGCAACACACTCCAGTCTTCTTACCTGGAGAGTCCTATGGGGACAGAAGAGCCTGGCAGGTTACAGTCCATAGTGTCCCAAAGACTCAGACATGACTGAAGGAACTTAGCATAGCACATATATTTGGTTGGANCGGCTTGGCAACACACTCCAGTCTTCTTACCTGGAGAGTCCTATGGGGACAGAAGAGCCTGGCAGGTTACAGTCCATAGTGTCCCAAAGACTCAGACATGACTGAAGGAACTTAGCATAGCACATATATTTGGTTGGAATAGATAAGGGTGTTTTGTTTTGTTTTGTTTTAGTAACTCAGATGTGAATGACTGCATCATTATTTGGTAAAATAAACGTATTTCTCTATTTTCTTATAAAGAATAACTTCTTAGATCATCCCTGGTGGCTCCTTGGTAAACAGTCTGCCTATCAATTCAGGAAACATGGGTTCAAGCCCTGATCTGGGAAGATCCCACACGCTGGCAAAGCAACTGAGCCCATGCATCACAACTACTGAACCTGTGCTCTAGAGCCNCAAACCAATCATGATAATTACTGAGTAGAAAAATTTATTCTTTCCAATTGCAAAAATTACTATGAAACTAACATAGATTTCCCATCTGAATTTCCAACCTGCTGTCTTATCCTATAAATTTGAGACTCATGACTGCTGTTTCAACTCTCAACTGGGTTTCCAGTTAGCTGGCCTGCTCTGTAGATTTCAAACTTGTCAGACTATAATTATGTGAACAGAATGGAAACCAGGAAGGATTTATATGTTCCAAAATTCATTCTTTTCAAGGAAACCCCAGTTTCAGTGGCAAAGGCCTTTCAAGTGATTGGATGAGAACTCCCACATATAACAAGGGCAATTTCCTTTGCTTAATATCAACTTATTATAGATATTAATCACAAAATCCTCTCACAGCAATATCTAAACTATCATTTGATCAAAATGACCACCACAGGTAAATGAAGTTTACACATAAAACTCACCATCACATCGCATTAATTATGTGTTCAGCAAATTGAAACACTCATGGAAAAAATGTGTAAAGATTATTGTGGTTTTCCATTAATACAAACTGAATTATTTTTTCTCTCTTCATCTTTGACTACTTTACAATGTCTAAACGTGATTTGCTTGTTCTAGGGTTTACAAGATGAATAGATGATATAATTCAGGAAGAAGGAAAGATGAAGAAAGGTATTAATATTTTCCAAATTAATTACTACCATTTTAAAGTAGTTAGTAAAAAACCAGTGTTCATTGTAATAAAGAAATAGAGATGAGTAGGAGATAAGACTAGAAAAACTAATATCACTGAAATAGGAAAAGAAAATTGATGACCAAAATATATTAGTAGTAAGAAATAATTAAAAGGAAGGTTTGAGGGCATAACAAAAATGATATTATAACAAAAACTTTCTACAGTTAAAATTATTTTCATACTTTATATACATTTAAACAATGATTCTTATTTTTTCTTTCTAAATTTCTGTATATAAAGCTGTTCTTCATAGAATTAATCTAAAATTTATTATTTCTATAACTATATTGATTTCATATTTTCTCATGTGTATGCAAATATTATATTTATTTTTACTTTCCGATAAATATTGTTTTCATTGGTTAACTATGCCTCTAAGGAAGAAAAATATTAGGGCTGAAATGGAACAATAATTTGAAGCTAAAATGAAATTATAAATTCCAATAAACAGTATTCAAAAGTTAGATTAATGTGTTTGCTTTCAAGGCCTTTTAATAATACCTAAGTGAAATGAAAGTCACTCAGTCATGTCTGACTCTTTGGGACCCCATAGTCCATGGGATTCTATAGGCCAGAATACTGGAGTCGGTAGCCTTTCCTTTCTCCAGGGGATCTTCCCAACCCAGGGATAGAACCCAGATCTCCCACATTGTGAGTGGATTCTTTACCAACTGAACNGAAAGTCACTCAGTCATGTCTGACTCTTTGGGACCCCATAGTCCATGGGATTCTATAGGCCAGAATACTGGAGTCGGTAGCCTTTCCTTTCTCCAGGGGATCTTCCCAACCCAGGGATAGAACCCAGATCTCCCACATTGTGAGTGGATTCTTTACCAACTGAACCACAAGGGAAATCCAAGAATACTAGTGTGGATAGCCTATCCCTTCTCCAGCAGATCTTCCTGACTCAGGAATCAAACCGGGGTCTCCTGCATTGCAGGTAGATTCTTTACCAGCTGAGCTATCAGGGAAGCTCATTTAAAACTAAGGAGGCTGCTAAGGAAAAAAAAAAAAATCCATGTGATTTAATTACGAGTCAAATTTTTCTATTTATAAAATGTGGCTATTCTTATATATGAGATAGATAATACTACACATTCACATTCCGTGACTTAAATTTAACAAAAACAAGAATCAAATTATTTGATGTTTTTAAAAGATGGCTAATATTTACACGGTTTGTTGTTATTTAGTCACTAAGTCATGTCTGAATCTTTTGTCACCCATGGATGTAGCCCTTCAGGCACCTTAGTACACGGGATTTCCCAGCCAAGAATATTGGAGTGGGTGCCATTTCCTTTTCCAGATACTCTTCTTAACCCATGGATGGAACTTGTGCTTCCTGCATTGCAGGCAGATTCTTTACCACTGAGCCACCTGGCAAGCCCTTTATTGGTGTTTAGTCCAACTTTTTGCGACTCCATGGACTACAGCTTGTTAGGCTTCCCTGTCTCTCACTATCACCCAGAGTTTGCTCCATGAACTTTTATGTCCATTGAGTCAATGATGCTATCCAGCCATCTCATCCTCTGTCACCCTTTTCTCCTTCTTTCCCAGTCAGGGTCTTTAAAATGAGTCAGCTTTTAGCATCAGGTAACCAAAGTATCGGAGCTTCAGCTTCAGCATCAGTCCTTCTAATGAATATTCAGGGTTAAGTTCCTTTGAGGTTTGAGCCCTTATAGTCCAAGGGACACTCAAGAGTCTTCTCACCACTGATTCAATACTTAATGAATGTGAATCCATTTAATTGGCTTAGTTAAGTTTGTGATTACTCACCCTAACCCACTTTTGCTTGAACAATCCTTGTGGTAATTTAAATATGAGAAGTACTAAGTTGACCTGGAATAGCAGTGAGTTTTTACGTTTAGAACTAATGGGCCAAGTTGATGGGAGACCTTCAATTTTCTATTCTTGAATAATTTTCCATCATAGAGTGCACACAAGCTTGAATGTTTGGAAACTTCCAGGAATATTTATAGTAAAGTGGAATCACTATTTCAGGTACCATTTTTACAAATATATAGCTAGTAGAAGCAGATTAAGATGCAAGAAGAAACCTTGCACTAATTTGAGAAAAGTTGAGCAAGTCACTTATATCCTCTAGCTTTAGTGTCTAGACTGCTTAAAGAAGCTATTGAGTTTGTTTAGCTATTGCTAAAACGTGTCTATTCCTTTGCTATTCCTAAAAAGTATTTGCGGTGACTTTAAATGACACAGGAAATTTACAAATTGTTACATCTGCATTTAAAAGTGAATTAGACAATTCAATTTATTTTCTAACATTTCAACTACCACTACTGAAAAATAGTCAATGCATGAAAGTATTTTATTCCTGCAATGGAATGCTCAATACTACTTTTCATAAGTAGATGTTTCATTATAGACACAGAAAGAAAAAATAACTTTAATTAACTTTCAATATAAAAATCAATGACCATAGCTGAAAAAATATATTGGTCTAAGTCCAGTTCAAATTACAAAGGAATTTTCTCAGTTGTGACTTTACGCTTCAAATATTTCTTCAGGAATATAACTTTGTGGTATGCTAAACTGAATATCACTCTTCATTGTCAAGAAAAAGGGAAATTGGTTTTGTTAAATAAGCACACACATTGATGATTAAAAAGATATATAGGTGAATCTGCATAAAAGCATACAAAGAAATAGCAATACACGAGAGAATTTTTATAGTGATTTGAACAACCATGCTCTTTATAATGCAAAAAAAAAGGCAGATAAATATATATATATATATATATATATATATACTTATAAAAGTTAAGCCTTTGGAAGATACATAATGTACAGGACACATCTGGCAATACTTTATCTACTTAGCTCAGTTTGTGAATGCATTTCACTGTCAAGTAGGAAATTATTTAGTTTAATACTCATTTCTAAATTTCATGGACCCTAAAATTCCCTTTTTCACTATTATATGCAAGTACAGGTCAGATCAACAATTATTTCAAGTATTCCCTAAACATTGCTTCCCTGGTAGCTCAGATAGTAAAGAATCTGCCTGAAATGCAAGAGACCTGGGTTTGATCCCCAGGTTGGGAAGATCCTCTGAAAAATGGAATGGCAACCTATTCCAATATTCTTGCCTGGAGAATTCCATGGACAGAGGAGCCTGGCAGGCGTCATACATGACTGAGTGACTTTCACTTTCACTGTCAACCATCACTAAATACTCATAGCCTATTCTCAAGTATCAGACACTATTTTGCCTGGAAATCTTCTTATACCACAGGAGTCAGCAAACTTTTTCTGTAAATAGTTTACATTTTGTGGTCGATTGGTCTATGTAGTAATTCCTCAGCTCTGCTGTAGTGTGGATAGTAGCCATAAAGCTTACATAAAGGATGAGTGTAGCTATTTTCTAATAAAGCTTTATTAATAACAACAAGTTATGGACCAAATTTGGACTTTTGGTCCACAGGTTGTAGCCTATTAACCCATCTTAATTCAATATGGCATGCATTTTTGAAAACTATTTCTGAGGATACTATGTTAGCTACTTCCTACATGAAATGAAGCATCAGTATATTATTTTCCTAATTTTATGAAACCCCTGTGCAATTGTATTCAGACAGATCTCTGTAAAATGCAACACATTTTCTTATAGTGTTTAAGTCTGGGAAAATTAGAATACTTTTGAATTTTTAAAAGTTTTATTTGGTTATTTAAGCCTGAAGGGAGAATAAGCAAAGATAATTGCAACTAACCATGTGAATGCAGATAATAAGGTCTAATACTAGTTACAGACCACTCCGTGGTATTTAAATGATTACAACATAGATTTATTATCTTCAAGTATAATAGCAGTACTTCAGAAATTGTCTCTTTTTCATTAAGAATTTGGTTTTAGAAAACTAATATCGGGCTTAATTATCCTTCCTTATGGAAGATTACATGAGAATCTATATTGGCCTGTTTTTCTCCTAATTATGTATTTTCTTATTGAAAAATATCACAATAAGAGAAAATATCAAATCTAAATCTCTTAGACTTTTTTTTAACTCCCTAAGAAACATGAGAAATGCTGGGCTAGAAGAAGTAAAAGCTGGAATCAAGATTGCTGGGAGAAATAACAATAACCTCAAATATGTAGATGACACCACCCTTATGGTAGAAAGTGAAAGAGGAGTGAAAAATTTGGCTTAAAGCTCAACATT
>SJYW01015080.1:89736-101947 GCA_006410735.1 Raphicerus campestris
CCCCCCCCCCCGCAAAGTTTTGCAAAAGCTCAAATGAGATATAAAAGCTCAAGGATGAGCTACCATAGTATCTGAAGTTGAGGTTATAGATTAGAAAAAACAAGAGAAACTACAAAAGAAAACTGTTATCACATTCTAAACAATTAAAAAGGAAAATAGTGCCCAAAGCATTAAGGGCAGATTACTAGCTTGAGAAAGCTAGGACAAAAAAGTAAAGATAGAGTTTAAAACTTATTATAAACAAAATTACATATATGTTTACATAATTGTTTATGTATGGATGATAGAAAGATGAATATAACTGTAGTGTATTCATAAAGGGTGCATGTAAGGGGGCAAAATGAACAACCTGAAGTGGGAAAAGACATTTATTGATATAATTCCAGTAGAAAATTCACAACTAAGATACACTTGAATCACAAAGAAAGTAGACATTTGTCTCACAAGATAAATTGCCAAAAGACCAGGGTTTGGCACACTATGAATTGCACCCATATAAATAACAAATTGACTTTATCTTTTAAAACTTTTTTCTTCTTCTGTGTGCTCCTTATACATGTTATATACTAGTATTCTGCTCAGGTCTGGTAAAGTTCTGATTATTAACTTGCATGCATGGCTATAAGAGTTGGACCATAAGAAAGGCAGAGCACCGAAGAATTGGTGCTTTTCAATTGTGGTCCTGGAGAAGATGCTTGAGAGTCCCTTGGATAGCAAAAAGATCAAATCAAATAATCCTAAAGGAAATCAACCCTGAATATTCATTGGAAGGATTGATGCTGAAGCTGAAGCTCCAATACTTTGGCCACCTGATGTGAAGACCTGACTCATTGGAAAAGATCCAGATGCTGGGAAAAATTGAGGGCAGGAGGAGAAGGGAGTGACATAGGATTAGATGGTTGTATGGCATCACCAACTCAATGAACATAAATTTGAGCAAACTCCAAAAGGTAGTGAGGGACAGGGAAGCCTGGTGTGTTGCAGTCCATGGGTCTCAAAGACACAACTTGGAGACTGAACAACTACAATAAGAGTTGCTTATATGGCAAGTAAATTAACTCTCAGATGTGATAGTATATTTTTAAACATATTGGCATTTAATTTGTACNAGGGACAGGGAAGCCTGGTGTGTTGCAGTCCATGGGTCTCAAAGACACAACTTGGAGACTGAACAACTACAATAAGAGTTGCTTATATGGCAAGTAAATTAACTCTCAGATGTGATAGTATATTTTTAAACATATTGGCACTTAACTTGTACTCAAATTATTTTTTTATTAGCAGATTTATGAATTGAATATTTTGTGATTTCTGGATTCTAACATTATACAGATTAATAGTTAGATTCAGATATATCAGTGAATTCTATTTAGTCTTTGGGTCCTGTAATGTTTAAAACTTTTTAAAGCTTAAAGATTATTATCATTTTTAGAAATCCCATTTATTTTCTACTACTATTATGGTTTTTTCTATATTTAAATGTACAATAGCTCTGTTTTTTAGCATGGTTTTGCAAATGAAATAGCATGTATAAATATAAATACAAATTGTAGTTTTTTATTTAATAGTATGTTGAAGTATCAATAAATAATCTGTGTAATAGATGTTTGTAAAGTGAAAATTTTAAAATATTTTGAAAAGTGAAATAGGAGTACAGTTATCTTTTCTGGTTTTGTTTTGTTTTGTTTTGTTTTGTTTTTTCGCTCAGTAGTTGCAATGCTTGATCTTAGACAACTCGTGGCTTGTGGGATCTTTGTTCCAAAACCAGGAATCAAAGCTGTGTCCTCTGCATTGGAAGATGGATTCTTAACCACTGAACCACTAGGGAATTCTCTATAGTTGGGTCTTACAGTTTTATCTATCCAGCTATGCTATAAATTTTGACTGGAGCATTTATTCCATCTACATTAAGAGCAATTATTAATAATAACTTAATAATGCCATCTTATTCATTATTTTCTGGCTGTTTTGTATAACTTTTGTAACATTCTCCCTTTCTTGCTGCATTCTTTCATCACTTGATGATTTTCCAGGGTGGTATGTTTGGTTAATTTCTCTTTATTTTTTGTATATCTACTGTAGGCTTTGCTTCATAGTTACCATGTTGCTGTTCAGTCATTCAGTCATGGCTGACTCTGTGACCCCATGTACTGCAGCACACATGGTTTCCCTGTCCTTCACTGTCTCCTGGAGTTTGCTCAAACTCACTTCCATTGAGTCAATGGTGCCGCCCTTGCATCTCATCCTCTGTCACCCTGTTATCCTCCTACCCTCAATCTTTCGCAGCATCAGGATATTTTCCAGTGGGTGGGCTGTTCACATTAGGTGGCCAGCATATTGGAGTTTCAACTTAAGCATCAGTCCTCCTAATGAATATTCAGAGTTGCTTCCTTGTAGGATTGACTTGTTTGATTTGCTTGCTGTCCAAGGGACTCTCAAGAGTCTTCTACATCATCACAGTTTGAAAGAATCAGTTCTTCAGCACTCAGCCTTCTTTGTGGTACAACTCTCACATCTGTACATGACTACTGAAAAAAAAAAAAAACATAGATTTGACTTTATGAAACTTGGTAGCAATTGATATCTATCCTTTTTAATATGCTGCCTAGGCCTGTCATGGCTTTTCTTCCAAAGGGCAAACACTTTTAATTTCATCACTGCAGTACCGTCCACATTGATTGTGGAGCCCAAGAAAATAAAGCCTTTCACTGTTTTCCATTTTCTCCCTTCTGTTTGCTATGAGATGATGGGACCAGATGCCATGATCTTTATTTTTGAAACGTTGAGGTTTAAGCCAGATTTGTCACTCTCCTCTTTCATTTTCAACAAAAAGCTCTTTAGATATGTCATCTGCATATCTGCGGTTGTTGATATTTCTCTTGGAAATCTTGATTCTAGCTTGAGTTTCATCCAGCCTGGCATTTTGCATGATTTACTGTGCAAATAAGTTATATAAGCAGGGTTACAATATAAAACCTTGACGTACTCCTTTCCCAATTTGAAACCAGTCCATTGTTCCATGGCCGGTTGTAAGTGTTGCTTCTTGACCTGCACACAGGTTTCTCAAGAGGCAGGTAAGGTGGTCAGGTTTTCCCATCTCATGAAGAATTTTCCACAGTTTATTGTGATCCACACAGTCAAAGGCTTTAGCATAGTCAATAAAGCAGAAATAAAGTGTTTTCTGGAATTCCTTGCTTTTTCTAGGATTCAGTGGATTTTGATGATTTGATCTCTCATTCCTCTGCTATTTTTTGTTCATCTTGTAGTTCTCAGTTCATGTACTGCTGAAGGCTGGACTGAAGGATTTTTAGCATTACCTTGATAGCATGTGAAATGAGTGCAGTTGTGCAGTAGTTTGAACACTCTTTGGCATTGCCCTTCTTTGGGATTGGAATGAAAATGGACTTTTTCTTGTCCTGTGACCACTGCTGAGTTTTCCTAATTTACCAGCCCCAGGAAGCTTATATAAAACATTATAAAGATTAGCAATCTATTTTATGGTGATAACAACTTAACTTTGACCAAAGACAAAAAATATACCCTTTTATGTTTTTGATGTCACTTTATTTTATATATTTGGATTCTTTAACAGTTTTTAATTGCTTATATTTTCAATATTTTTTCCTTTAAACTTTATACCAGAGATAAGTGGTTAGCACAATACTCTACTGCAGTTATAGTTTTTAAAATTTGATTATGTTTTTACCTTAACCAAAATGTTGTATATTTTCTTATGTTTTCATGTTCTAATTAATGGATTTTTAGTTCCGCTCAAGCATGTCTTAATGTTTCTTATAAGTCAGGTCAAGTAATGGTGAATCCTCTCAAATTTTGTCTGGGAAAGTATTTCTTCTTTGTTTCTAAAAGAAAACTTTGCCAGACAGAGTACTCATATCGAGTTGTTGTTGTTATTGTTTCAGCAGTTTGAATGTTATTTCACTCTTT
This sequence comes from Raphicerus campestris, assembly GCA_006410735.1. Lineage (NCBI taxonomy): Eukaryota > Metazoa > Chordata > Mammalia > Artiodactyla > Bovidae > Raphicerus > Raphicerus campestris. The sequence goes on from SJYW01015080.1 coordinate 93,682, forward strand.
TCTGGACTGTAAGTTTCTTGTTGAGAAATTTACCAATGGTCTTTTAAGAATTCCCTTGTAAGTTATAAGCTTCTTTTTTCTTACTGTGTTTAAGTTTCCAGAAGTCTTTGCTTTTTAACAGTTTTATTGTAATATGTCTTGGAGAATATATCCTTGAGTTTATCTGATGACCTGTGAGCTTCATAAACTCAGATATTCAAATCTCACCCTGAAAAATTTTCAGACGTTATTTCTCTAAATAAGTTTTAGATCCCTTTCCCTCTCTTTTCCAGAAATTTACTGCCTGCTTTTTTAATGGTATCCCCTAGATCACACAGATTTTTTCACTCTTTTTCATTATTTTATGTTTGCTTTCCTCTGACTGGATAGTTACAAAATTCTTGTCTTTTAATTCACAACTTCTTTCTTCTTCTTGATCTAGTTTTTACACTGATGTTCTCTATTGAAAATTTTCATTTAATTCGCTGTATTCTTCCCCAGAATTTGTTTCATTCATTTTTATGATTTCTATTTTTTTTTTTGTTAAACTTCTCATTTTATTTCAGACATTTTTCTTAACTTTGTTTAATTATCTTTCTGTGTTTTTCTTTTATTTCTTTTTGTAGCTCACTGGGCTTCCTTAAACAGTCATTTTGAATCTTGAGTAAATGGCATGTCTCCATATTTCGGGGGTTAGTTACTGAAAGATTATAGTGATACTTTAACTGTGTTGTGTTTTCTTGACTCTTCATGACTCCTTGAAGTCTTTTTTTTTTTTTTTTTTTAAATTTTTGGCTGCACTGAGTCTTCATTACTTAGCATGGGTTTTCTCTAGTTGTGGTGAATGAGGGCTACTCTTCTACTCTTCACTGTGGTGTTTGGGCTTCTCACTGAAGTGGCTTCTCTTGTTATAGAGCATGGGATCCAGGTGCCCAGGCCTCAGTAGATGCAGCATGTAGGCTCATAGCTGTGGCTCTCAGACTCTAGAGAGTGGGCTCAATAGTTATGTTGCATGGTCTTAGTTTCTCTGGAGTATGTAGAATCTTCCTGGACCAGGGATTGAACCCATGCCCTCTGCATTGGCAAGCAGATTCTTATCCACCGCATCATGAGGGAAGTCATCCTTGAAGTCTTATATTGCTGTCTTAATAGTTGCAGTAGCAATCACTTCTTCCAGCCTTTATTAATGAACTGTGGAAGAGAAATAACTTTCATCAACCTTGCTAGTAATTCCAAGTCTTTCACAGACCTCTAATGGGTATGCCTTCCCCATATTTATGGCAGAATTCATAAGCTTGTATACCTTCTCTTGATACTACAAAGTACAAGGCAGGGTGTTGACACTTTTTTTTTTTTTTTTTTTTTTGCTTTCTCAAGAATGGAGTTAAATTTCAATTTCTGATCTCTCCTTGACCCACAGATTCAAGTCAATTTTCTGTGTATGTTCACAGTTCAACAGACAAAGCTCACCATTTTGAACAGACATAGTCAGACTTAAGGTGACGTGTATCTGGATGAAGTGTTCAGAATACTGGGTGTGCTTATGAGCCATTTTGAGAGACCCACAAGTGAGGCATTTCCAGCAGCTTGTGGCCAGTCTTGATGGAGTCCATGTGGTAGTTAGTAGGATCCATATCCCTTGAATGTCCCCAGAGTGTCCTATCTGCCACTCTCTCCTAGCATCTTTCCACCTTCCTAACATTCATCTTGCAACTCAGTACTCTTAATAAGGCAAGAAAGAAATAGGCTTCTTTGACAGTGTCCCACACAGCTTGGAAAGCCAGGTGCTCACTTATATGCTCTCATTCTCCCCTGTAGGAGAAATAGCAGGCCAAGAAGATCTCCCTTAGCACTGAGCTGGGGAAAGATGACACGTATAAATGCAAATTATTTGTTTTATCCTCTTCAGTGTGTCCAAACATGTTTTTTTGTTGTTGTAGCAGTGTTTTCTGTTTTTACTTGCTTCAGTGCTCTGTTGGAACTTTTATACTGAGAACCTGGACTTCCACAAGGAACGCTACATGTATCGAAGAAAGTTTTGTCCAGGAGCTTCTAGACGAATGCTGAGAGGACCTGAAGCCTATTCATGGCCAAGTGAAAGGTTCACAGACAAACCCAAGGTCTTTATGCCCATTACCTAGTACAGAGGTGGGTCAAATCCCTCCTGGGCCTATTGACATATGGTGCTGGATCCCACAAAGGTACTTTTGTCCGTGAATGAAAACCAAATTGTTGTTGCTGAGGGGGGAGATGATGAGGGATGCATTATTCAGTCACATTGCTGATATCACTCCCACTCTACATCCTTTTATTGATGTTTCATCCATTTACATTAGAAGTAATTATTAATAAGAGCTTTCTATTCTTATTTTATTCATTTTTATGAATAAAATTCAATTTTCTGTTTTTTACTTCTTTTTTCTCTCTTCTCTGGCTGTCTCTTTGTGGTTTTGCAATTTTTTGTTGTGGTATTTTTTACTTTTCTCTTTATATATTGTCTATGATGAGGTGTATCCTTGTGGTTACCATGAGGCTTGCGTTGAACCTCTGAGAGTTGTAGCAGTCTATTTTAAGCTGATGACAACTCTCTATTTTTAGTTGTCTCCCAAACATATTTTTTTCAGAGTTTACCTTTCATGTTGTTTATCCATTAGCACATTTCTGTGGTTGTACATGTGCTTGCTAAGTCACTTCAGTCATGTCTGACTCTGTACAACCCCTATGGACTGTAGTCCACCAGGCTCCTCTGTCCATAGGATTCTCCAGGCAAGAATACTAGTGTGTGATTATAATTATTCTTAATACTTTGTTATTCAGCTTTTATCAGGGCTTCCTAGGTGATGCTAGCATTAAAAAACTCGCCTGCCAATGCAGAAGACCCAAGAGACACAGGTTCGATCCCTGGGTCAGGAAGACCCCCTGGAGGAGGACATGGCAGTGCACTCCAATATTCTTCTCTGGAGAAGCTCATGGACAGAGGAGCCTGGCAGGCTACAGTCCATAGGGTCACACAGAAAAAACATGACTGAAGAGACTTAGCACGCATGCATTAGAGTTAAAAGTAATTCATGTACAATATTATGTCATTCTATGTTTGTCTATATGCTTACATATATCAGTGAGATTTGGAGGTAGACAATTGACACAGCCTTTCTAAATTGGGAATGTCAAAGTAGGCACACAAGAGTAGGCGTGAACACAATTCATGGCATAAATATTATAGGCACTTGGTACTGGTTACTTTAATTACATGCAGTAGATATTGTTAAAAACTCCTGAGGATTAATAAGAAAACAAACAAACAAACAACCACAAGAAAAACTTCATATGTGTAGTGGCTTTTCTGTGTTTCTGAATTTCGTGGATTTTCTGTCTTTGCTATCAAAATTCTTATAGCTCTTTGTTATGTTAAAACTGAAGAATAATTTATATATAGAAAAAAGTCATCCTTTAGTTTTTAATAAAAATTTGATTGTTTTACAGATGGTCTGCTTTCAAGATTTGAATTTCTTCCCTCATACCACCAATCACATGCACACTACCTTTAAAGGCAAGGTTACCATATCAACATATGAAAATTAAAATGCTTCAGTGCTTACAAAAGACCTAAATTTTTTCTTGCTACATTAGCTTGTCCGGGCACACTGCATCACATCCCTAAGCACTAGATTTATGTGTAAAAAGATAACTCCCAGATTCATATCTTCAGCACGAACTTTTTTTTACACAGACAGTGCTTATAGACAGTAGCCTATGTGATATTTTCAATATGGATAGATATAATTGACTTTTGAAGAATAAAAACTTTAATATTGGCCCATTTTACTAATCCTACCTCTCCTGTCAGATTTTTTCTGATGGTAAAAGTTTATTAGTCTTTCCCCATTTCAACAAATACTATTATTCATTAATTCACATACTCAGCAAATATTTAGTGGTTTATTGCTAGATTTTGATAATATACTGGTAAGTGGAAGGTAAGTTGCTTTTGATTTCATGAATATTAGACAAGAAAGAAATACAAATATCAATTAGTAGCACATTAAAGTTTCAGTACTCTTTGTTATAAGGTTATTAGTAGAATACTGATACCTCTGTAAGGATGTAATGTCGAGAACAAAATAAACCAAACTAGAAGCTCAGAGAAACTAGTGTTTAATATAAGAAACAGTAGAAAAAACTCTAAAGGATGAATTGAAAATATAGGCTAATAAGTTTTAATGAACAAGGATGGTGGGAGTAGCAGCCGCAATTCAAGCAGAAGGTTAAGAATATGCAGAGAATTAATGGAAGACTCATTATATATATAGAGAGAAAATATTTTTAATCAGCAACTTAAAAGAATAATGTGATAATCATTGAAATGGTAATAAAACTATAGATTGAACATAGAAGTATGGTCATAAATTCTCTCCTAGACATACTGTATTAAATATGTCTTTGAAATAATAAAATGAAGACTTTGAATAAGTAGCTATCATTATATATATAATGCTTGTAGGTGAGAAACAGATTTGAATTAAATTTCAGAATCCATTCATGTTTAGAAAATATTAATAGCTGAAGAAATTGCTCAGTAATTTGCACATGCTGGAATACTGAGCAATGACCTCTATTCACTCTACACATTAAGTACCCTAGGTGGCTCAGTGGTAAGGAATTTGCCTGCCAATGCAGGAGACACAAGAGATATAGGTTCTATCCCAGAGTCAGGAGGATTTCAGGGGGAGGAAATGGTGACCCACTCCACTATTCTTGCCTGGAAAAAGTTGATGGACAGAGGAGCCTGGTGAGCTACAGCACATGGGGTCTTAAAGAGTCAGACATGACTAAACACACACATATCCCTTTCATTCTCTTAATATGTTTTACTGCTTTTACGTTCTAAATGTTCTATCATCTTTATTGTCTTCGTACACACTGCCATCACCAAATTACAGTGGCACTCTCTTTTTGTGAAGTTTGTGTGGCAACAACAATCTGGAGTTGAATAGTGAACAACTGGTACAATTGTGTTGATATACTCTGGAAAGGCTAACTGCAGTCATCATTATATCAGAGTTATGTCAATAATCTAACTACTAAACTCTTAATTCTCATTTTTCCTCCTTTACATCTAGATTTACTTCAAGACTGTTGTTCAGTCGCTAAACCATGTCTGACTCCTTGGGACGCCATGAACTGCAACACGCAAGCATTCTCTGGCCTTCACTATCTCCCAGTGTTTATTCAAACTGATGTCCATTCAGTCAATGATGCCATCCAACCATCTCATCCTCTGTTGACACCTTCTCCTCCTGCCCTCAATCTTTTCCAGCATCAGGGTCTTTTCTAACGAGTGGGCTCTTCGCATCAAGTGGACAAAGACAGTCCTTCCAGTGAATATTCAGGGTTGATTTCATTTGAGGTTGACTTGTTTGATTTCCTTGCTGTCTAAGTGACTCTCAAGAGTCTTCTCCAGCACCACAGTTCAAAACCATCAATTTTTCAGCACTAAGCTTTCTTTATAGTCCACCTCCCACATCCATACTGGAGAAGGCAATGGCAACCCACTCCAGTGCTCTTGCCTGGAGAATCCCATGGATGGAGGAGTCTGGTAGGCTGCAGTCCATGGGGTCACTAAGAGTCAGACACGACTGAGCGACTTCACTTTTACTTTTTACTTTCATGCATTGGAGAAGGAAATGGCAACCCACTCCAGTGTTCTTGCCTGGGGAGTCCAGGGGATGGCAAAGCCTGGTGGGCTGCAGTCTATGGGGTCGTGAAGAGTTGGACATGACTGGAGCAATTTAGTAGCAGCAGCACATCAAACATGATTACTGGAAAAATCATAGCTTTGACTATATGGAACTTGGTGGCAAAGTGATGTCTCTGCTTTTTAATATGTTGCCTAAGTTGGTCATAGCTTTTCTTCCAAGGAGCAAGAGTCTTAATTTCATGGGTGCAGCCACCATCTGCAGTGATTTTAGAGCCCAAGTAAATAAAAGCTGTCATTGTTTTCACTTTTTTTTCCATCTATTTGCCATGAAGTGATGAGACTGGATACCATAATTTTCCTTTTATAAATGTTGAGGTTTTAGCCAAGTTTTTCATCTTCATCAAGAGGCTCTTTAGTTCCGCTACAGTCTCTCCCATTAAAATAATATCATCTTCATTTCTGAGACCACTGATATTTCTCCCGGCAGTCTTGATTCCAGCTTGTGGGTCTTCAAGCCTGGCATTTCGCGTGACGTAATCTGCATAGAAGTTAAATAAGCGGGATGACAATATACAGCTTTGATGTATTCCTTTCCCAATTTGGAACTAGTCTGTCACTCCATATCTGGTTTTAACTATTCCTTCTTGACCTGTATACAGATTTCACAGGAGGTAGGTAAGGTGGTATGGTATCTCTTGAAGAATATTCCAGTTTGTTGTGATCCACAAAGACTTTAGCATAGTCAAAGGAGCAGANTTTTAACTATTCCTTCTTGACCTGCATACAGATTTCACAGGAGGTAGGTAAGGTGGTATGGTATCTCTTGAAGAATATTCCAGTTTGTTGTGATCCACAAAGACTTTAGCATAGTCAAAGGAGCAGAAGTAGATTTTTTTTTTTTATTCTCTCTCTCTTTTTTTTTCTATTATCTAATGTATTCTGGAAATTTTTATTTCTAGTTCACTCTGCCTTTTCTAAATCCAGCTTTTGCATCTGGAAGTCCTTGGGTCACATATTGTTGAAGCCTAGCTTGAAGGACTTTGAACATTACCTTGCTAGCATGTGAAATGAGCCCAATTTTACAGTAGTTTGAACATTCTTTGGCCTTGCTTTCTCTAGGACTGGAAGGAAAACTGACCTTTACTATGTCCTAATTGTATTTTCTGCTCAAAATATTTCAATGTCTTCTGCTTTCAATAGTATTATTTTAGAAATCGTGTCTCATTTATTTTCAAAGGCCAATTTTGAGATTCTACTCTTGCTTTTCTTGAATTATCAAGTTGTTTTGAAAAGAATGTAGGAGCATTCTAAGACTTCAGCCAACTTGCAAATATGAATTTACAAATATTTCTCACTTGACACATTTTTAATGATTTTTTTGCCACACATACTTTAAACATAGTAACACAGTCAAAGTTTTATCTTTATGGCATCTTGATTTTCGTTCTAGCATGGAATGGTTTTATGTGCCTGTAATTTATATTAATAAAAGAAGTTATTCTATTTAATTTTAATATTGAGATAATTATCTCAATTTAAGATTTTTTCTTTTTTTTGCTAGAGATATTTTTTTTTAATTTTTTTTTTTAACTTTACAATACTGTATTGGTTTTGCCATACGTCAACATGAATCTGCCATGGATGTACATAAGTTCCCACTCCTGAATCCCCCTCTCACATTCCTCTCCATACCATCCCTCTGGGTTATCCCAGTAAGATTTTCAAAAAAATTTAATTTATTCATGGTAAAACATGTGTGATATTAATTTTTTCCTCCTAAGATCTTCTAGTATCTCCAATCCATTTATTAAACAGCCCTGTCCAATTACCACTGAGTTAAGACATGACTTTAATTGAATATTGAGCTGCATATATTCTTGTATATACTTTTGTTCTAATATTTTCCATTAATTTATTTGTCTCTTCTAAAATCAATGCTCTGTTTTCTGAATATAGCAACATTATTGTAAATTTTAATATATGGCACAGAAAATCTTCTACCACTATATTTTTCTATCACATGGAACTTATAATTTTATCACAAATGTTTTNTATTGAGCTGCATATACTCTTGTATATACTTTTGTTCTAATATTTTCCATTAATTTATTTGTCTCTTCTAAAATCAATGCTCTGTTTTCTGAATATAGCAACATTATTGTAAATTTTAATATCTGGCACAGAAAATCTTCTACCACTATATTTTTCTATCACATGGAACTTATAATGTTATCACAGATGTTTTTCAATACGTATTTTTAAAGTTCTTTTAAGATAAGATTATAAAACAAAATTAGTCACAAATCTCAATACTTTGGAATTCTAAGTGAAATTGATTTATGATTACACAGCAATTTAGAATTACTAGCAACACAATTTCTCCATTTATTCAGTATGCTCTTTAAACAAAGTAACTTACTTTACTTATTAAAATATTTAATATTAATTAAAAATTAATTGTATTGTTATTGCCCTCATTATAAATGGAATTTCTCTCTGTTAATATTGCTGCTGCTACTACTGTCGCTAAGTCGGTTCACTCGTGTCTGACTCTGTGCGACCTCATAGATGGCAGCCCACCAGGCTACC
>SJYW01015080.1:105531-119458 GCA_006410735.1 Raphicerus campestris
CCCATTTGGTTAGGAAGCTGCTGATACTGGGCTGTGATCATCTCATTCCACTTTAAGTTAGGCCTTCTGTGTTTATTTCCTCCTCAGGTAGAGGCTTGACTTTTGATCTATGTCCGCCTTACATCAGCTGCCTGAAAGTACTGAATGATCACATGACCCTGGACATGGATGCTGTCCTGTCGGATTTTGTCCGTTCCACAGGAGCAGAACCAGGATTGGCCCGAGATCTTCTGGAAGGTAAGGAGTCTTTGGGGGAGAATGAGAAGAGAGAAAGTAAAATGTGATATTTATTGTTATGATAATTTGGAATGTAAGGTGATCAGAAAGATACTTTGTGTATGGTAGGCCTTACATTTAAGTTACTTCTAATAATCTATTTTGTGTGTGATCCCCCATAATTTTAAAATGCAAAATTCCTTTTTCACCTTGAATTTTTGGATAACTTTTCATCACTGTCAGTTTATGCTTAGGTAATACAAGTGAAATTTGAGATTAGGCCACTAAAAGCATAATATTAGGTCTGTAAGACTTTCTTTTTATATATAAATGACTTGGATTTTCATATTTGGGATCATCCATATTTTTTTCTTTCCTTTCCTAACTTATATGGATCATTCTATATAGAATGGATTAATTTAATGTTTTTGTTTTGCTGCTTTTGTTTTCTTATATCTGTGTATACACAGAAGTGTGAATATTCTAAATTTTAAGATCATTTAGGCTTGGCATCATGTCAGCAGGATTCTTTGTTTGGAGTCATAGTTAACAGATACTTTTTTGATGATGAAAATACATAATGACACAGGTAAACATTTTGGGGGCTGGGCCAGTTCTTAGTATACACAAGTAATTTTTTAGATTGGCAGTCCTTAGTAAGGTGTGGCAGTTTGACATTTACTTAGCTACCTGTGAGACTAGTGTTGATTTGGAAATGGAAGATCAGGGTTTAAATGGCTCTGCCCTTAATTTACATTTGCAGTTTCGTCTCCTACTACTGTTTGCCACAGTGCCTGTACTCCAGCCAGGTCTGACTTGTCACCTTTTCCTGATCATATTAAATTGTCTTGTAAGTCTGCAGTGTCCTTCACTCATTATTCTCCTGAAATTCTCATACTTCTAGATTCAACTCATATGCCTTCTCTTCCACTTGTAGCATGTGTTGAACACTTCTATGTGTTTAGGATGTGTGAGCTACTTGAAATATTTTATTCTCACAACCATTCTGCAAAATAGGTTTTGTTTTTCCAGTATTCCAGTTTTAAAAAACCTGAGGTCCAAGAAGTGAAGGAGAGTTTGAACCTATGTGATCTGGTTTCAGAGCTGGGCTCTTAAGTATGTTACAAGTTAATGTTTGCATGCTGTCTCTCTCTCTGTTGCACACACATCCATGTACACACACATTCATGCTATGAAAGAAAAGTTGAGGGTTGAAAGAAAAGTTGACGGTGCTGTGGAAGTTTAAGAGAGAAACCTAATTTAGATATAGAGTGCAGAAAGGCTTTTTGTGAAGAAGTGACACGTGAACTGAACCCAAAAGGGTGCATAGAAATAGCAAGACAAAGTAGCTTATACAGGGACCCTAAAGTGAAAGAATTTGGCACTGATAGTGATTGAGGTAGGAAGAGTAGTACAAGAAAGTGGTAGGTAGCTGGTTAGATAAGTGGGAAGCAGAATACAGAGAGCCTTTGTAGGCTATGGTAAGGGTTGTGCATTTCAGCGTATGTTCAGTGGGAAGCTGGTGAAGAATTTTAATTAGGGGAGTGAAATGACTGGATTTAAGTTTTTGAACAGGATACTGATTAAAGATAATGGAGCTGACTGGAAGGTGGCCAGAAATGAAGTGGTAAAGTCAGTTAAGAGTATTGTCATAGTTCAGGTGAGTGGTGATGGTGACTTGGACTACAACAAAGTGAGAAGTGGGTGGATTTAAGATGTAATTTAGAAAGGGACCCAAAGGACCTGATCCTGATTTTCTGACTCTTCCTGTCTCTCACGTTTTCCTTTGAAAGTTAACTCTGGTTATAGTATAAAGAACAATTTATAGAGGGAAGGGACTAGCAGTAAAGAGACCAGAGAGCCACCTCCCAGAAGACCAAAGACCAGGTGACAATATGAGGACTTGAATTGGGGCAGAGATGATAAAAATGGACAAGAAAGAATAGATTTGAGAGAGATTTTAGGGGTACAAACAACCCTGAGAATTGAATAATGAGGGAAGAGGAAAAGTAGGGTCTGAGGAATGGTGAAGAGCTAAATGACTATAGTCTCTGGCCTGGAGGGGTTGAGATGCCATTCCTGATTCAGAGAATATAGAAGAAGGAGAAGAAGTAAGCTTTAGGAGGGAAGATGATGGATATTCGGTTTTAGTCATATTGACTGTTAGGAGGACTTGATTTTAAGCAGTTTAGCAGGCAGTTGGAAATAATGATCCAGTTCTCAAGACAGATCATTTATTCATTCATTGGTGCAGGACAAAAGTCCTCCATTCTTCAACAGATATTTATTGAGTACCTATTGTGTACCAAGTTCTAGATGCTTAAACAAAACAAACAAAAATCTCGGCCTTTACATTTTAGAATAAGAGTCAATAAACATGATAATCAAGTAAATTGTAAAGTACTATATTATAGTGTTAGGTGCTATGAAAAATGGTCGGGAATGGTGAGGCAGGTTGTGATTTTTAATTGGGTAGTCAGGGTAGGCCTTATTAATTTATTAAGAGTGTGACATTTGAGCAAATACCTGAAGGAGTTAAGGAATTGACTGTTTAGATATAATGGAGATGGAGCCTTCTAGACAGTGGGAATAGTTGGTGAAAGGCTGAAAGTGGGAGCAGTCTTAGCAAGTTCCTGGGACCAGCAAAGAGGCCAGTATGACTGATGCAGAGTGAGCCAAAGGAGTTGGAGCAAATGGTGAATCTGATGGTTCAGAAGTAAATTCATCCAGCATGGATGATTAATACGGCTTAACTGGAGAATTATAATTACAACAAGAAGCGTAACAGCAATGGCAGTAAATACAAGTATAATACTTTCTGTGTGCCAAGCATTGTTTTAAGTGCTTTCAATTAATTTAATCTTCATAAAAGCTTTATTTGGAATCATCTCCACTTTCATAGCCAGGGAACTTGAAGCACAGAAGAAAGATTAGAGAAGTAGGCCAGGTTATAGAAAGCCTTGAATGTCAAACAAAAGAGCCTAAGCTTTATTCCGTAGGCAGTGGTGTATACCACTAAAAAAAATTTGATTATAGAACTAAAACGATCAGAATTGTTCTATAGAAAGATTAATCTCATGAGATCCTTCAGAATAGATTGGAGGTGGGCACTAGGTGATACAGGAATTGAATTAAGGTGGCGACGAATGAAATAGAGCAGAAAGAAGTGTGAACAGTTACGCAAAATGTTGTTTATTGGCTAGTTTAACTGGAGAAAGCAATTTAAAAAGTCTGTGGTAACAGAACTATCATTTGAGTCTACTGATAGTCCCTCCCCTCTATAATTTGTTCTTTACACTACAATCAGAGTTAATTTTAAATGGAAAAAGAGTAATGATTCTTAAGTTTGAGGGGAATTAACAATTCCCTTGGATAGCCTGATGGCAGCTATCAGCTCTTTCTTTAGAAAAATGCACATACCTATAGTTTTGTGTACAACTTCAGGTGACTTAGGACACCCCAGAGCACATCTAGGCTCAGAACTTTCTGGATCTCAGAGCTAGGAGACGGCCTTGTGTCCTGCTGAGGCCGTGGTGCAAACTAACTGTGACTTTGGGCAAGTAACTCTACTTCTTAAGACTTCCTTTGTCTGTAAAATGACATTACTAGGTCTCCAAGGGCCTTTTCAGTTTAGAGAGACCATTGTTCTGTGCTCATGGAGCTTTCTTAGGAAACAAACAGCAAGTAAATAAAGAAGTTGTGGTATTCCAGACTGAAGTGTGTTGAAGGAAATTAGGGGAAGGAAAAGGAGGACTGGAGTGTACATGAATATATGCTTGCTAGTTTTGGTAAGATGCTTAGAATGATGGTTCTGTGTCTTTCCTCAATTTTCCTGTACTCTCAGCACCCAATTCACTTTTTGTTTTGTATCCTGACAGGAAAGAATTGGGATGTGAGTGCCGCCCTCAGTGATTTTGAGCAGCTTCGTCAGGTCCATGCTGGGAACCTGCCCCCACCCTTTAGTGAAGGGAGTGGTGGCTCCAGGACCCCCGAGAAAGGGTTTTCTGATCGAGAGTCTACTCGTCCTCCCCGGCCCATCCTACAGCGGCAGGATGACATCGTTCAAGGTATTGGGGTACTGAAGGTTATTTCTGTGTATGGAATAGAAAGAAAGGGAGACAGCTGCTAACCAGAGAATTTTGTGATCCTTTGGAAATGAGTCCTTCTCCCACCTCCCCAGTCAAATGATCAGAGGTGAACTCAGTCCTCCAGCTGCTGGAACCCCTCATTGTTTGTATCTGGAGTACTGTCCAGGTAAAAGCCTTCTTCAGATACTATGAGAGAGAGAGAAGAAGGATAACAATCTCATTGTCAAGAGAAAGTACACAGAAAGAATTCAAAGGATCACTATCACCTACCCTTTTGGAGGGCATTTTGTTAATATTTATTACTGTCAAATTTTTAAAATGCGTGTATACTGTCTCAGCAATTTTGTTTCTAGGAAGATTTTATCATGTGTATGGGTGTGTATCCTTTTAAATAAATGCATACATAATTCAGAAGTAGACACAAAGACATGTAGTGTAAAGCTTGAAAGTTAAAGCTTGAAAACAACTTTTAATACCCATTAGTAAAGGAGTGGTTAAATAAATGGTAATCATTCATATCGTGGAATACTTTGCAGCCATTAGAAAGAATTAAGTAGAACATGATGGAACTTGTTTAGAAAAATCTCTTTATCGAGAAAGGTAAGATGCAGAACAGTATAATATATTCCTGTTTATGTTTTTAAAATTATTATAAAAGCCATGTGCACTTCTATGTGCATAAAAAAATTGTACAAGGATACAGAAAGTCCCCTTTAGGGAAGGGATCAGGAATTTTGAATGACAGGGAGATTTGTTTTTAACACTTTAAACCTTTTGGTAGTATTTTTTATTTTTTACATGGGCATGCGGTACTTTTAAAACACCTTAAAAAAGAATTTAATATCACTATAGAATAGCATTAGACTGACTCTTTACTTACTTTGTGCAACATCCCTGGTAAATATTAGATTAAAATCTGCTACTCTAATATGATTTTTAGGTCTTTTGATAGTCTTTATATAACTTAGACCATGCAAATGAATTGTAATACTCTTCTGAGCAAGTTATGATCACAATGGAATATCTGCTGGAGAATTATAAGTGCCATGTATTCAAAACAAATTAATTAATTTGGGGGGGCACTGTTTATATTACTGCCTTCCTCTGTTAAGTAAGAATTGATTATACCATAAATTCCTGATGAATATATCAAGAAAAGTTGTAGTAAATAGTGTAAATAAATGTTATTGATGGTAGATAAGAAAGTTCCTGAATGTGTAAGATTTGTCATTAATTTTCTTTTTAAAAAATTTATTTAATTTTTAAAATAAATTTTATTTATTTGAAAATTTTTTTCATTTCTTTTTAATTGGAGGATAATTTATTTACAATATTGTGTTGGGTTTTGCTGTACAATGTGAATCAGCTATAAGTATACATATGTCATTAGTTTTCTATAATGGAAATCCTTTTTCTACATTCTCCCAAGATTTATCAGCAAGATTGTTTGACTCAGTCTGTTGATAGCCAAATGGAATTCTGTTTCCCTTATTCCCTCTTCCTCTCACCAAACAATGACCAAGTTGCCAAATGAATAGGTCCTTATTATATTGTGAAATGGAAGCGGAAGAAGACAGTGTCATGGGAAGACGAAGTTTAGGCAAATTCCAAAAAGGGTAGAAAGAGGAATGTATATTTGGTGCTAATGTGAGTGCCTGAGAAAATGCTGCTTTGTATATTTCACAATTATATTTGGCATGCGAAAGAGAGTCGTGAAATTTGGTAGCCAGTTAGACTTACGGTTTTTCCCTGAGTGGAAGCTTGTCGAGAGGTAAGCATCAGCACACGAGTGGACAGCTCTCTGAGTGGGCTTTGTGTTCTAAGGTGGCTCCATTTCTCATTGCAGAGAAACGCCTGTCTAGGGGCATCTCCCACGCCAGCTCCAGCATTGTTTCCCTGGCCCGGTCCCATGTCTCCTCCAGTGGTGGGGGTGGGGGGAGCAGTGAGCACCCCCTGGAAATGCCCATCTGTGCCTTCCAGCTTCCAGATCTCACTGTGTACAATGAAGACTTTCGCAGCTTCATAGAGAGAGACCTCATCGAGCAGTCCATGCTGGTTGCCTTGGAGCAGGCAGGTCAGTGAGCGCTTCATTCCTGGTGCTTCTGCACCTCTCTGCCGAGGGGCTGGGCTTGACCAGAAGCTTCCAGTCTAAGCCTGTGATCTGATTGATGGCAGTCAAACTCAGTGGTCAGTCAGAGATGTGTACTGAGCTAGGCGCTTTTTCAAGTTAAAGAAAGGACACAAACAGGACACTTGGCTCTGGAAACTTCCTGTTTGATGAAAGGGAAACCAGATACACATGTGAAAGGCCTAGGAATCAATACCTAAAAATCAATACATAAAAAAAAAATACAAGTGAATTATAATTGGCTCTGGAGCACCTTGTGAACAGAAAGAACCAGTGTTGTAGATGATACACAGTGGTGATTAACTAAGTCACATTTATTTATATAAACCTTTCCCAAAAGACTTATTTACCTTTACAATTATGTTTGTCTTAAATTATTGTTAAAATTAGTTGGTATAATGGATGAGGCAGCTGGGATTTCTGGGAAACCTAGTCAGGTATTAACTCCCATGGAAGGTCTAGGGGATGGGAGTTGGGGGCATGGAAAGGAAACTCTTATTTTTCATTTTGTACCCTTCCATACTAATCATGCACATCTATTTATAATTTTTAAGTAGTTAGTCATTTGTCTGGTATGATTATAGGCCAATTTTTCTTTCAGTAGACTTTTCAGTAATTGACCATTGTTAAGCATCATTCATACAANGCCTGTCTAGGGGCATCTCCCACGCCAGCTCCAGCATTGTTTCCCTGGCCCGGTCCCATGTCTCCTCCAGTGGTGGGGGTGGGGGGAGCAGTGAGCACCCCCTGGAAATGCCCATCTGTGCCTTCCAGCTTCCAGATCTCACTGTGTACAATGAAGACTTTCGCAGCTTCATAGAGAGAGACCTCATCGAGCAGTCCATGCTGGTTGCCTTGGAGCAGGCAGGTCAGTGAGCGCTTCATTCCTGGTGCTTCTGCACCTCTCTGCCGAGGGGCTGGGCTTGACCAGAAGCTTCCAGTCTAAGCCTGTGATCTGATTGATGGCAGTCAAACTCAGTGGTCAGTCAGAGATGTGTACTGAGCTAGGCGCTTTTTCAAGTTAAAGAAAGGACACAAACAGGACACTTGGCTCTGGAAACTTCCTGTTTGATGAAAGGGAAACCAGATACACATGTGAAAGGCCTAGGAATCAATACCTAAAAATCAATACATAAAAAAAAAATATAAGTGTATAATTGGCTCTGGAGCACCTTGTGAACAGAAAGAACCAGTGTTGTAGATGATACACAGTGGTGATTAACTAAGTCACATTTATTTATATAAACCTTTCCCAAAAGACTTATTTACCTTTACAATTATGTTTGTCTTAAATTATTGTTAAAATTAGTTGGTATAATGGATGAGGCAGCTGGGATTTCTGGGAAACCTAGTCAGGTATTAACTCCCATGGAAGGTCTAGGGGATGGGAGTTGGGGGCATGGAAAGGAAACTCTTATTTTTCATTTTGTACCCTTCCATACTAATCATGCACATCTATTTATAATTTTTAAGTAGTTAGTCATTTGTCTGGTATGATTATAGGCCAATTTTTCTTTCAGTAGACTTTTCAGTAATTGACCATCGTAAAGCATCATTCATACAATATTTTTTCTATGTAAGTAACAGGTCAACAATTGTAGGATGACTACAGAACTGAGACTCATTTTCTTAGGTGTTTTAAATATTTTATTTTATTGCTCATGTCTTTAAAATCATATCACATGCATGCTGACATGCTTACTGTCATATATGCAGATGATACTTGCATGACACTTTGAATACATGTATTGGGTTGATTTTCTTTTACTGATGATCGGTTTGTGCTGATCTTTATTGCAGTCTATGACCTTGGCCTCATCATCCATCCCAGAGTTGTTCAGTCTTAGCACTATTGACATCTAAGACCAGATTATTCTTTGTTGTGTGAGCTGCCTTGTGTGTTGTGTTTAGCAGCCTTCCTGGCCTCTTCTTACTCGATGCCAGTAACATCCCCCTCACCATTTGGGACAACCAAACATATTTCAGGATGTTGCCATATGTCCCTCAGGGGACAAAATTGGCCCCACTTAAGAACCTCTAATCTAACCAATTATCCTCCCCAAATTTTGATGAACCAGCTATAAGTGAAGAAGATACACAGAGTAATAGAGTGGTGGTTTGATTCTAGGTAGGCTTTCTAGAAGAGGCAAGCTTGGAGTCTTGTATTAGAAGTAAAAAAGTAGAGAGCTTTATGGATAATCTGCTCATCTCCCTTTCCTCGTGTTTCTGTAGGGCGTTTGAACTGGTGGGTGAGTGTGGATCCCACCTGTCAAAGGCTCCTTCCTTTGGCAACTACTGGAGATGGAAACTGCCTCTTGCATGCAGCCTCTCTTGGTAAGTAATGAGAATGGCCCTTCATTCCCTCACAGAAAGGAAGCAATAGTTAAATTGCATGTGAAGGACTTGAGCCAACCAACCTTGATCTTAGAGAAGTGATGGCTCAGAGCAAGGTGTATGTATGTGTGTGTGCTGGTGCAGGAGAAGATAAAAGAGAGCCCTGTCCTGGTTGTTCACTCTTGTTGAGAAATTGTATGGAGAGCACGGGATTTAGCACAAGTCTCACTCTGAGAATTGACCCCTAAAAGTGATGAACAGCAGAAAGCAAGTAGTATACTGTTTGTGTATGTATATAATTCTACTTAATATTCATTCTTTTGGTATATAAAAAAGATATGTTTTCATCAGACCCCTATGAGACTTGTTTATTTTAATATTATTTTTTAATGAACCTTTATTTAATGTACCTTTTATTTTTCATTTTTATTATATTGGTTTCTGCCATACATCAACATGAATCAGCCATAGGTATATGTATATCTCCTCCCTCTTGAACCTCCTTCCCACCTGCCACCCCATCCCAGCCCTCTGGATTGTGTATGTCTAATCTGGAATAATGTATTTTTCTTTTTCTTTCCTTTTTTTTCACTTCCAGTTGTATTGATATAATTGACATACAGCACTGTATAAGTTTTAAGATACACAGTATAGTGATTTGACCTGCATACATTATGAAATGATTACAGTAAATTTAGTGAACATGCATCATCTCATACAAAATTAAAGAAATAGAAAAAAAATTATTTTTTCCTCATGATGATAACTTTTAGGATTTACTGTCTTAACTTTCATGTATAATGTACAGCAGTGTTAATTATATGTATCATGTTGTACATTACATCCTAAGAGCTCAGTAGTCTTAGTCTTGTATATATGGAACGTTGTACCTTTTAACTACCTTCATCCGGTTCTCCCTGCTCCCACCCCCTGCCCTTGGTAACCACAAATCTGATATCTTTTTCTGTGAGTTTGTTTTTGAAGTATAATTGACCTATAACGCTGTTATATCCTGGCACACAGCATGGTGATTCAAATATTTCTGTACATTTCAAAATAATCACTGTGTTAAGTCTAGTTACCATCTGTCACCATACAAAGATATTACATAATTATTGACTTGTTTACTTCAAATTGATAGGCTGAAATTCAGTATATTATTTGCCTTAGTTTTTAAAAAAAAAGTCCCCATTTTCCAACCATTCCTCAAGCTTTGATGCTGATTGCCATGTGCCACCCATCTTGTCTGCTGCTACTCTGTTTTATTTATTTTTTAGCTTTTTAAAAAAATTGCCTGAGCCATGTGGCTTATAGGATTTTAGTTCCCCATCAAGGAATTGAACCCAGGCTCTCAGCAATGAGAGTGTGGGGCAGTGAAAATATGGAGTTCTTACCCACTGCACTGCCAGCGAATTCCTACTCTGTATTTTAATTTGTTAGACTTGGTTAGACTTGGTATCAAGAGTAAAGGCTTTCTGGTTCTTCCCTGTTGGCCCAGTGGTTAAAGACTTCCCCTCCCAATGCAGGGGGTGCAGGTTTGATCCCTGGTTGGGAGCTAAGATCCTACATGCATCATGGCCAAAAAACCAAAACAAAACAGAAGCAATGTTGTAACAAGTTCAATAAAGACTTAAAAAAGTCTTCTTGTCAGGAGTTTGTAGGATATGGTCTATCCTCTGCTTTTAGGCTCTCAAAAGTTTCTGAGCGTCTACAGTAGGAACATCTTTTCTTTCCTGATTACCTTTCTGCTGAGTTACAGCAGGAGTTTCTTTGAACGTGGGCTTCAGGCCTGATATCCTTCATGCCAGAATCTGTGTATCATAATTAATAAGTGGAGTTGAGTCAAGGTAAGGTGTCTTGAAAGTGAAAGTGTTAGTCACTCAATCGTGTCTGACTCTTTGTGACCACATGGACTGTAGCCCACCAGGCTCTTCTGTCCATGGAATTCTCCAGGCAAGAATACTGGAGTGAGTTGCCATTTCGTTCTCCAGGGGATCTTCCTGACTCAGGGATTGAACCCAGGTCTCCTGCATTGCAGGCAGACTCCTTACCAACTGAGCCACCAGGGAAGCAATACATGAGGTGTCTTAATCATTATGTTTTCTTGCCATAGGGATGTGGGGTTTCCACGATCGAGACTTGGTATTGCGGAAAGCTTTGTATGCACTGATGGATAAGGGAGCCGAGAAGGAAGCATTAAAACGGCGCTGGAGGTGGCAGCAAACTCAGCAGAATAAAGAGGTGAGGAAGCCCGGGTGGGAGCACCTTGTTTCCCAGAGTTACGTAAGGGACTGCTCAGTGCCTCCTATAGGAGATGTCTTCTACTTAGGTGCTCTTAGGCCAGTGTTACTCTTAACAATCCTATTGAAATTCAGATACCATCAGAGGGTACATGCCTTCTGATAGAGTTATGAGAACTGGTGTGGGGAAGTGGGACCTGTAGAGGAGGTATCTAATGCTGTGCTTTTCCTGATAAAGGCACTCAGTAAGCCTTTAGTGGCTGTCTTTTGTAAAATGAAATACAACAAGCTTGTAGGATTTTTCTATTGTTTTGGTTTTTTACTTATAATAAGCCTAGACCAATTTTTAAGGACTTATGTTTTTAAATGTTATTAATGTAAATGTGTAAAAAAAATTGGGGCCATATATACCATTTGTTTTTCATAAATTCAGCTTACTTGTTAAAAAACTGTAAAAGCATGAGTTTGAATGTTTTATTATTATTAGATTTTATGTTCTGAAGATTTAAAACATGGAAATAGAATGGCTTATGTTTCTTTCTCAAAAATGAGCTCAATTGTTAAAATTAGGATGATATTAAGATCAGAATCTGGTCTTTGATTAGCCAGTCTGCCCCAGAAGATTCCTGAGGGAAATGAATGCACAGGGGCAAGACCAAGTAAGCAGCATTCTTTATTGACACCAAACCCCCTGGCTTTCTGGTGAGCTGAGCTGGACTTTCTGGAGTTTTCTTTTTTTTTTTTTTTGTCTGAGCTAGAGCCAGCCTGGAGTCTGTCTTCTTCGCTGTTGAATTCACACTACACCTGAACCTCCAATCCCAAAGAAACATGATGCCAAAGAATGCTCAAACTACCACACAATTGCACTCATCTCACACGCTAGTAAAGTAGTGCTCAAAATTCTCCAGGCCAGGCTTCAGCAATATGTGAACTGTGAACTTCCAGATATTCAAGCTGGTTTTACAAAAGGTAGAGGAATCAGAGATCAAATTGCCAACATCTGCTGGATCATGGAAAAAGCAAGAGAGTTCCAGAAAAACATCTACTTCTGCTTTATTGACTATGCCAAAGCCTTTGACTGTGTGGATCACAATAAACTGTGGAAAATTCTTCAAGAGATGGGAATACCAGATCATTTGACCTGCCTCTTGAGAAACCTGAATGCAGGTCAGGAAGCAACAATTAGAACCAGACATGGAACAACAGAGTGGTTCCAAATAGAAAAAGGAGTACGTCAAGGCTGTATATTGTCACCCTGCATATTTAATTTATATGCAGAGTACATCATTGGAGAAAGCAATGGCAACCCACGCCAGTACTCTTGCCTGGCAAATCCCATGGACGGAGGAGCCTGGTAGGCTGCAGTCCATGAGGTCGCTAAGAGTCGGACACGACTGAGTGACTTCCCTTTCACTTTTCACCTTCATGCATTGAAGAAAGAAATGGCAACCCACTCCAGTGTTCTTGCCTGGAGAATCCCAGGGATGAGGGAGCCTGGTGGGCTGCCGTCTATGGGGTCGCACAGAGTCGGACATGACTGAAGTGACTTAGCAGCAGCAGAGTACATCATGAGAAACGATGGGCTGGATGAAGCACAAGCTGGAATCAAGATTGCTGGGAGAAATATCAATGACCTAAGATATGCAGCTGACACCACCTTTATGGCAGAATGAAAGAGAACTAAAGAGCCTCTTGATAAAAGTGAAAGAAGAGAGTAAAAAAGTTGGCTTAAAGCTCAACATTCAGAAAATGAAGATCATGGCATCTGGTCCCATCACTTCATGGCAAATAGATGGGGAAACTGTGGAAACAGTGTCAGACTTTATTTTTTTGGGCTCCAGAATTACTGCAGATGGTGATTGCAGCCATGAAATTAAAAGATGCTTGCTCCTTGGAAGGAAAATTATGACCAACCTAGACAGCATATTCAAAAGCAGAGACATTACTTTGCCAACAAAGGTCTGTCTAGTCAAGGCTATGGTTTTTCCTGTGGTCATGTATGGATGTGAGTTGGACTATAAAGAAAGCTGATTGCAGATGAATTGATGCTTTTGAACTGTGGTGTTGAAGAAGGCTCTTGAGAGTCCCTTGGACTGCCAGGAGATCCAACCAGTCCATCCTAAAGGAGATCAGTCTTGGGTGTTCATTGGAGGGACTGATGTTGAAGCTGAAGCTCCAATACTTTGGCCACCTGATGCAGAGAGCTGACTCATTTGAAAAGACCCTGATGCTGGGAAAGATTGAGGGCAGGAGGAGAAGGGGACGACAGAGCATGAGATGGTTGGATGGCATCACTGACTCAATGGACATGGGTTTGAGTGGACTCCAGGAGTTCGTGATGGACAGAGAGGCCTGGCGTGCTGCAGTTCATGGGGTCACAAAGAGTCGAACACGACTCAGTGACTGAACTGCACTGATACCTGAACCTTAGATTTGATCACTTCAGACAGGAAAAGGCCAAACCAGATCATGCCATTAGTTAAGCAGACATGACAGCCACAGTCAGAGGATAGATACCAATTCCAGCTATATTAAGCTATTTATAGTTATTATTTTAAAGGTGGGGTTAGGAGCTTCCCTGGTGGCTCAGTGGTAAAGAATCTGCCTGCCAATGCAGGAGACACAGGTTCGATCCTTGCTCTGGAAAGAGTCCACATGCCTCAGAGCAACTGAGTTCCTGAGCCACAACTACTGAGCCAGCGCTCTGGAGCCCAAGAGCAGCAACTGTTGAAGCCCACATGCCCGAGTCAGTGCTTTGCAACAAGAGAAGCCACCACCGTGAGAAACCTGTGCACCACAACTGGAGAGTAGCCCCCCTTGCTGCAACTAGAGAAGGCCTAGTTCAGTTTAGTTCAGTCGCTCAGTCGTGTCTGACTCTTTGCGACCCCATGAATTGCAGCACGTCAGGCCTCCCTGTCCAT
>SJYW01015080.1:124066-136526 GCA_006410735.1 Raphicerus campestris
TTTTTTTTTTTTCCTGCTTTTTTCTTTTTTTTTTTTTTTTCCAGTTTATTGAGGTATAGTTGACAAATCTGTAAGACATTAAAAGTGTGTAACATGATAATTTGATATATGCATATATTGTGAAATTATTTTGAGTTAATTAGCACTTTTATCATCTCACATATTTAGCTATTTCATTCATATTTAGCTTTTCATTATGAGAACTCAATGTTTTTTCTCAGCAAATTTGTTGTAAAATATGAGTTTTATCAATTAATTACCATGTTGCATATTAGATCCTCTGACCTTATTTATCTTATAACTGGAAGTTTGTACCCTTCTTCTGGCTACTTCTTATGTTCCCTCCTTCTTAGTCCTTAGCAACAACCACTTCTCTACTGTTTCTATTAGATTGATGTGACTTTTTTTTTTTTAAGATTCCACATATAAGTAATACCATGTAGTATTTATCTGTCTTTGTCTGGTTTATTTCATTTAGCAAATCCTCCTTCAATTATATCCATGTTGTTGGAAAAAAAGAAAAAGAAAACACCAGAATGCTCTTCTTTTTTAACACTATATAATATTCCCTTATATAATATGTATGTCATATATTCTTTATCTTCTAATCCATCAACTGATACTTTGGTTGTTTTGATATCTTGGCTATTGTAAATAATGCTGCAGTGGATATGAGAGTATAGGTACTTCTTTGAAATAATGATTTTCCTATTTTGGACATAATCCCAGAAATGGGGTTGTTAGATCATGTTGTAGTTTGTTTCTAATTTCTTCAAAAACCTCCTTATTGTTTTCCACAGGGGCTGTACCAGTTTATATTTCCACTATAGTGTATAAGAATTCTCTTTTCTCCATATTTATTGTCTCTCTTCTTTTTTGTAATAGAAATTCTGACAGGTGTGAGATGGTATATCATTGTGATTTTGATTTGCATTTCCCTGATGATTAGTGATATTGATCACTTTTTCCTGTTGGCCACTCGTATTTAATGCGTCTTTGGATAAATGCCTATTCAAGTCCACTGTGCATTTTTTAAATTCAGTTATTTGGGATTTGATGCAACAAAATTAGTTGTAAAATCCTCAAAGGTAAGTATAAAAATATTAGGATCTCAAATGACACATTAGTTATCAAACTGTTGGGTCTCCACTTTTAGACAGTAAGAAAATCAGCTCAAACCATTGTAAAATGTGTTAAATTGTATTTATAGGTTACAGATTCTTTAAGAAGTCCCAGTTACAAGTTCAAATATGGTGACCATGACAGATTATGTTGTCATAGTTTATTTATATTGTATCTCTTGCTTTATCTGATAATCACTAGTCTTTCATATAAAATTTCATCTTGAGGACCTAGTGTGGTGGATTCGCCTTTTTATCTACCTAATTTCTGGCTTTTATTTTAATATTCAGTAATGACTTCACATACAATTTGCAGCGTTCCATTATTATTTGCAAACCCTGTCAACATGTATGAATTCTTGCTGGTATGGATGTTCCTTCTCTAAAAAATATGATGGCCTCTGTGGACTTGGTTTTTTCATCAGTTGTAACCCTTTCACACACTTCTTCCCTCTATTTCCACAACCTTGTCATTCCAAATTGCTTTGTACCCAAAACCGTAAACTTACTCTAGCTTTTTTCTAGTAACAATTTCCTGCCTTTTTATGTTTCTGGCTCAATTACTGTTGACACAATATTATGAGCCTCATGTCATTTTGACACTTTTAAAGTATCCCTTCTCTTTCCACTATTATTTTTATCTCTAAACAGCTTAAATTTCAGATATCTTTATCCAAAACAAACTTTGTCTACATGATGAACACTTTTGACTATCTTATTTCCCTTGATCTTAAGGTGACAAAATTGTAATCTTGTTAATTTAATGGTAAAGATTCTGGCTGGCAGTACAGAAAATGCAGGAAATACGAGTTTGATCCCTGGGTTGGGAAGAACCCCTGAAGGAGAAAATGGCAATCCATTCTAGTATTCTTGCCTAGAAAATTCCAGAAACACAAGAGCCTAGCAGGCTATGGTCCATGGAGTTGCAAAGAATCAGACAACACAGAGAAACTGAGTGCACACGCAGAAACATGTTTTCCTACTTGAATTCTATAACTGAGCTACAGATAAAGAAGATCAAGCTACCAATAATTCTAATTAAAAATAAACTTATAATCATCATATTCTATTAACCATCTTTTCATAGTTGTAAGGAGTGCATCTTTTTAATATAAATATTATGTATATGCATTTGAACTGTGGTGTTGGAAATTACTCTTGAGAGTCCCTGAGACTGTAAGGAGATCCAACCAGTCAATGCTAGAAGAAATTAGTCCTGCATATTAATTGTAAGGACTGATGCTGAAGTTGAAACTCCAGCACTTTAGCCACCTGATGCAAAGAGCTGACTCACTGTAAAATATCCTAATGCTGGCAAGGATTGATGGTGGGAGGAGAAGGGGAAAACAGAGGATGAGATGGTTGCATGGCATTGTCAACTCAATGGACCTGAGTTTGAGTAAGCTCTGGGAGTTGGTCATGGACAGGGAAGCCTGCCGTGCTGCAGTCCATGGAACTGCAGAGTCAGACACAACTGAGGGATTGAACTAAATTGACTGATATGTATTTGAGGCAGTATTGCATTCTCAAGGACTTACCTGGTGACTCAGATGATAAAGAATCTGCCTGCAATGGAGAAGATGGAGAAAAGAATAGCTACCCATTCCAGTATCCTTGCCTGGAAAATTCCAAGGACAGAGGAGTCTGGTGGGCTACAGTTCATGGGTCACAAAGAGTCAGATATGATTAACTAATACTGTTCACTTCTATTCTTGTGTCTTCATATATCAGAGGATCCCTTGATCTCTTAAGTTCAGTTCAGTTGCTCAGTCATGTCCAACTCTTTGCGACCCCATGAATTGCAGTATGCCAGGCCTCCCTGTTCATCACCAACTCCCAGAGTTCACTCAAATTCATGACAATTGAGTTGGTGATGCAATCCAGGCATCTCAACCTCTGTTGTCCCCTTCAAAAATAATATCATGGCATCTGGTCCCATCACTTCATGGGAAATAGATGGGAAAACAGTGGAAACAGCATCAGATTTTATCTTGGGGGGCTCCAAAATCACTGCAGATGGTGACTGCAGCCGTGAAATTAAAAGACACTTACTCCTTGGAAGGAAAGTTATGACCAGCTTAGATAGCATATTGAAAAGCATAGATACTACTTTTCCAACAAAGGTCCGTCTAGTCAAGGCTATGGGTTTTCCTGTGGTCATGTATGGATGTGAGAGTTGGACTGTGAAGAAAGCTGAGCACTGAAGAATTGATGCTTTTGAACTGTAGTGTTGGAGAAGATTCTTGAGAGTCCCTTGGAATGCAAGGAGATCCAACCAGTCCATTCTAAAGGAGATCAGTCCTGGGTGTTCTTTGAAAGGACTGATGCTAAAGCTGAAACTCCAATACTTTGGCCACCTCATGTGAAGAACAGTACTTAATCTCTTAGGTGAAGTCAGTATCTCCTTTGTCCCTTTCACTTAAGAGCTTATTTATGAAAAGTTAATTTTGACTAAAGTTAATCCAAACATTCTTTGGAAGGAATGATGCTAAAGCTGAAATTCCAGTACTTTGGTCACCTCATGCGAAGAGCTGACTCATTGGAAAAGACTCTGATGCTGGGAGGGATTGGGGGAAGGAGGAAAGGGGACGACAGAGGATGAGATGGCTGGATGGCATCACTGACTCGATGGATGTGAGTCTGAGTGAACTCCAGGAGTTGGTGATAGACAGGGAGGCCTGGCGTGCTGTAATTCATGGGGTCGCAAAGAGTCAGACACAGCTGAGTGACTGAACTGAACTGAACTGAATTCAAACCAAAGAGTAGAAGTTTACAGCCAAGTGAAGAAAGACAGTACCGCTTTCAGTGGGCATTCTTCTTAAAGATCACATTTTGTTTGTTATTTTTTACCATCACCTGCTATGGATTATGTACATCCTCTGTCCTGCTTTCTTCTCTCAGGAAGATTTTAATTTTCTTAGTTTGAGTCCATAATATGCATAAAATACAAAGTCACCCTTTTCTTATGGTTCTTTAACCAATTTCTTTACCAATTCCTTAATAACTTGTTGTTCAGTCATTAAGTCACGTCTAACTCTGTGACGCAATGAACTACACCACACCATGCTCATCTGTCCTCCACTATCTCTCAGAGTTTGCTTATGTTAATGTCTATTTTATTGGTGACAATATCTAACCATCTCATTCTCTGCTACCCCTCCTCCTTTTGCCTTCCATCTTTCCCAGCATCAGGGTCTTTTCCAATGAGTTGACTCCTCATATCAAGTGGCCAAAGTATTGGAACTTCAGCTTTAGGATCAATCCTTCCAATGAATATTCAGGATTGATTTCCCTTAGGATTGACTGGTTTGATCTCCTTACTATCCAAAAGACTCTCAGGAGTCTCCCTCGGCACCACAATTTGAAAGGTAAATTCTTCCATGCTCAGCCTTCTTTCTGATCCAATTTTCACATAACCACTAGAAAAACCATATTTTTGGTATACGGATCTTTGTTGGCAAAATGGTGTCTGCTTTTTAATATATTGTCTGGGTTTGGATAGCTTTTCTTTCAAGGAGTAAGCATCTTTTAATTTTATGGCTTCATTAACCATGAAATTAATAATTATGCATTAAACTATAAAGCTGGAATCAAGACATACCTGTGTAGGTAAGACACATTGTACTCCTTCAAGAAACCTGAACTCCAGTTTTTGTTTGGTCTGATAATTTCACATACACTATGACTATGAAACTTAATCTTTTGCTGAGTGATCATGGAAAGCATTTGGGCTTTTATCTGCCTCCCAATTTCCTTTACAACATCCCCAGCTCTCCCTAAGTCTCAACATTCAAAAAACGAAGATCATGGCAATGGTCACATCACTTCATGGAAAATAGATGAGGAGGAAGTGGAAACAGTGACAGGTTTTGTTTTCTTGGGCTTCAAAATCACTACATACAGTGACTGAAGCCAAGAAACTTAGCATGTTGAAAAGCAGAGACATCACTTTATTAAGAAAGATCCATATAGTCAAAGCTATGTGTTTTTTTTTTTTTTCCAGTAGTTATGTATGAATGTGAGATTTGAACAATAAGAAAGGCTTAGTGCTGAATAACTGATGCTTTGGAACTATGGTACTAGAGAAGTCTCCGGTGAATCCCTTGAGCAGCAAGGAGATCAAACTAGTCCTGAGTCACAAGAAGGTCTTTCATTTTTATAACAAGCCACTTTCTGTCAAATCTGAGTTTATGTCACTAGCGGTTCTAGACAGCCTCAGGGTGAGGCTAGTCTACAGAAAGACTGCATGATTAGAGGGCAGGAATTGTCAACCCCACCCTTGATTTCAGGGAAGAGAGCAGAGCTGATTTGTTGTTTTTGTTGCTATAGTTCAATCACTATGTCTGATTCTTTGTAACCCCATGGACTGCAGCATGCCTGCCAAGTTTCCCTTGGAGTTTGCTCAAACTCATGTTCATTGAGTTGGTGATGTCATCCAAACATCTCATCCTGTCACCCTCTTCTTCTCCTGCCCTCTAAACTTTCCTAGCATCAGGGTCTTTTCCAGTGAATCAGCTCTTCACATTAGATGGCCAAATATTGAAGATTCAACTTCAACATCAATTCTTCCAATGAGTATTCAGGGTTGATTTACTTTAGGACTGACAGGTTTGATGCCCTTGCTCTCCAAGGGATTCTCAGAAGTCTTATCCAGCACCACAGTTTGAAAGCATCAATTCTTCAGTGCTCAATCTTCTTTATGGTCCAAAGCTCATATCTTTGGATGACTACTGGAAAAACTTCAGTAATGCTGAAGAAGCTGAAGTTGAACAGTTCTATGAAGATCTACAAGAATTTCTAGAACTAACATCCAAAAAAGATGTCCTTTTCATTATAGGAGACTGGAATGCTAAAGTAGGAAGTCAAGAAATATCTGGACTAACAGGCAAATTTGGCCTTGGAGTACAGAATGAAGCAGGGCAAAGGCTAATAATGTTTTGCCAAGGGAATGCATTGGTCATAGCAAACACCCTCTTCTAACAACACAAGAGAAGACTCTACACATCACCAGATGGTCAACACCAAAATCAGATTGATTATATTCTTTGTAGCCAAAGATGGTGAAGCTCTATACAATCAGCAAAAACAAGACTGGAAGCTGACTGTGGCTCAGACTATGAACTTCTTTTTTCCAAGGAAAACCAGTAAATGATTCAGGTATGACCTAAATCAAATCCCTTACAATTATACAGTATATGTGACAAATAGATTCAGGGATTAGATCTGATAGACAGCGTGCCTAAAGAACTATGGATGGAGGTTTGTGACATTGTATAGGAGACAAGGATCAAGACCATCCCCAAGAAAAAGAATTTAAAAAAAGTAAAATGGTGTCTGAGGAAGCCCTACAAATAGCTGTAAAAAGAAGAGAAGTGAAAGGCAAAGGAGAAAAGGAATGATATATACATTTGAATTTGGAGTTCCAGAGAATAGCAAGGAGAGATAAGAAAGCCTTCCTCAGCAATCAATGCAAAGAAATAAAAAGAAACAAAAGAATGAGATAAACTAGAGGTATCTTCAAGAGAATTAGAGATACCAAGGGAACATTTACTGCCCTGGTGACACAGATGATAAAGCAGTCACCTATGATGCAAGAGACCCAGGTTCAATCCCTGGTTTGGTAAGATCCTCTGGAGAAGGAAATGGCAATCCACTCCAGTATTCTTGTCTGGAAAATCCCATGGACAGAGGAGTTGGGTAGGCTACAGTTATTGGGGTCACAGAGAGTCAGACACGACTGAGAGACTTCACGTTCACTTTTCAGGAAACATTTCATGCAAAGATGGACACAATAAAGGAAAGCAATGGTATGGACCTAAAGAAGCATAAGATATTAAGAAAAGTGGCAAGAATACACAGAATAACAGTATAAAAAGATCTTCATGATGCAGATAATCACTGTGGCATGATCACTCACCTAGAGGCAGACATTCTGAAATGCAAAGTCAAGTGGGCCTTAGGAAACATTACTATGAACAAGCTAGTGGAGGAATGGAATTGAGCTCTTTCAAATCCTAAAAATTGATACTGTGAAAGTGCTGCAATCAATATGCCAGCACATTTGGAAAGCTGAGCAGTGGCCACAGGACTGGAAAAGGTCAGTTTTCATTCCAATCACAAAGAAAGTCAATGGCAAGGAAATTGCAACTACCACACAATTACACTCATCTCACACACTAGTAAAGTAATGCTCAAAATTCTCCGAGCCAAATTGCAACAGTACATGAACTGTGAGCTTCCAGATCAAGCTGGTTTTATAAAAGGCAGAGGAATCAGAGATCAAATTGCCAACATCCATTGGATCATCAAAAAAGCAAGAGAATTCCAGGAAAACATCTGTTTCTGTTTTATTGACTATGTCAAAGTCTTTGACTGTGTGGATCACAACAAGCTGTGGAAAATTCTAAAAAAAGATAGAAATACCAAACCACTTGATCTGCTTCTTGAGAAATCTGTATGCAGGTCAGGAAGCAACAGTTATAACTGGACATGGAAAACAGACTGGCTCCAAATAGGGAAAGGAGTATGTCAAGGCTGTATATTGTCACCCTGCTTATTTAACTTATATGCAGAGTACATCATGAGAAATGCTGAGCTGGATGAAACATAAACTGAAATCAAGATTGCCAGGAGAAATATCAATAACCTCAGATATACAGATGACACAACCCTTATTACAGAAAGCGAAGAGGAACTAAAGAGCCTCTTGATGAAAGTAAAAGAGCAGAGTGAAATAGTGGACATTAAACTCAACATTCAGAAAACTAAGATCATGGAACCTGGTTCCATCACTTCACGGGAAATAGATGAGGAAACAGTGGAAATACTGGCAGACTATTTTGGGGGCTCCAAAATCACTGCAGTTGGTGACTGCAGCCATGAAATTAAAAGACTTACTTCTTGGAAAAAAAGTTATGACCAATCTAGATAGCATATTAAAAAGCAGAGACATTACTTTGCCAACAAAGGTCCAGGTAGTCAAGACTATGGCTTTTCCAGTAGTCATGTATGGATGTGAGGTTTGGACCATGAAGAAAACCGAATGCTGAAGAACTGATGCTTTTCAACTGTGGTGTTGGAGAAGACTCTTGAGAGTTCCTTGGACTGCAAGGAGATCCAGCCAGTCCTTCCTAAAGAAAATCAGTCCTGAATATTCACTGAAATGGCTGATGCTGAAGCTGAGACTCCAATACTCTGGCCACCTGATGTGAAGAACTGACTCATTTGAAAAGACCCTGATGCTGGGAAAGACTGAGAGTGGGAGGAGAAGGGGAAGAGAGAGGATGAGATGGTTGGATGGGATCACTGACCTGATGGACATGAGTTTGAGTAAACTCCAGGAGTTGGTGACAGTCAGGGAGACCTGGCGTGCTGCAGTCCATGGGGTAGCAAAGAGTCGGAACTGAACTCAACTGAATTGGAAAAACCCATAGCTTTGGCTGTGAACGTTGTCCGCAAAGTGTGGTCTCTGTTTTTATATATACTGTCTAAGTTCATGATTGCTTAAAAACTCTTGAGCAATAAGATTGGGAGAGATTCTGAGTTAGTAAACACAGTAATGTGGTGGCTTGGAGAGGGCATGGGAGCTTAGGTGCCATCCGCCACACCCTATACCTTGCCCTCTGCGTCCCTTCCATTTGGCTAATTCTGAGTTTTATCCTTTAAAGGTAAGTTATGTGTTTTTCTGTGTTCTCTGAGACCTGGAGAATTATCAACCCTGTGGGGAGAGGGTCACAGATATACCTGAATTTGTAGTCAGCTGGAGAGATGTGTGGGCAGTCTGGGTACCTATGTGCAGTTACATTTAAAGTATGGGGTGACCTATGGAACTGAGCCCCTAAACCTGTGGTATCTGATGTGAACTTCAGTTAGTTAACAAGTGAATTGAATTGAATTGCTAAATATCAGTTGATGTTGGGGGGTTTAGGAATCTGATAGGTCATGCAGTCATTGGGAATAGAACAAACAGACCAAGTAGTTCAAAGACTGAAAAAAATGATATTGTAACACTAATTTTCATGAATATTATAAATGCAGAAATGGAAGTGAATGTCACATTAATATACATAAATGGAAAAAGAAAATATTTAACCTTCAGAGAGCATTGTAAAATATCTCTAAGTTTCTAAAGTTGAATCCCTGATAAAAAATAAATAAATGTGTCCAAAAATCTGTCCAAAAAGCTTTGAAATCCTTTTCCGACACTCCAGAAGCTATTTTGTTGTAAGGCAAATTCATCTTGAATCACTGCCAAGTCCTGCTTTGCCAAAGGACCTTGTTGTAAATCTTATAAGGCTGCCCGGATACAAGGACCCTGAGGACATAGTTACAGCAAGATGAGAGTATATCTTCTTACATGACGGTCCAGGAGGCAAATGTTAATGTTCAGAAGCTGCAAAAAAAAACTCTGTGAAATGGCAAACCTTTATTTAGAATGTGTCAACGTTATCTCAATGGCTTTGAGGTGGTGTGCTCTGGAAGAAATCAGTGAATAAGGAAGACTTGGTGGGAGAAAACATTGTGGGAAATGAAGATAAATGGCTAGGCTAGGTGTTTACTGATATTTAACTTACCTTGAATTTAGGATGTAATGAACAGCTTTGCAGAGAGATTTGCTCTTTATTTGTGATCTATCAATGTCATTTGTGTTTCCCNTGGGAGAAAACATTATGGGAAATGAAGATAAATGGCTAGGCTAGGTGTTTACTGATATTTAATTTACCTTGAATTTAGGATGTAATGAACAGGTTTGCAGAGAGATTTGCTGTTTATTTGTGATCTATCAATGTCATTTGTATTTCTCATATATTATTACATATAAAGATATTGAGGTTAAATAACAAATACAGAAGTGGGACTAGGTTTTCAAACTTGTCTTCTCCTTCTTCTGTTATGCTATTTTAAATTATCTGTTGCACTTACTAAACCAGCTTCAAATGTGATACTTAGATATTATATGGTGTCTCTCCCCTCCCCCCAATCATTCAGGCTGATCCCAATGTCAGTCTTCTCATGGAAAATGTCACACAGGCATTTTAAACAGGTTTGGAAATGATAGCAATTTCCAAAGAGTGCTCAGACCCATAAATTAACGTGAAGCTATATTCTGCCACAGACCTTGAAGTGCTAATGCAGAGACAGGTTCATAAGAAAAGACATTGGTGTCAGAGTTGATAGAGTGTAAGAGAAGCAAAACTTAATGCAGAATTTAAATCTGAAAAAAATAGTCAGTCATTAGGTTACTTTTTATTTGCCCTGCTCTCTGTTAGCAGAGTCTTACAAGATTTTTTAAAGAGGAAACTGTAGCCAAATAATCCATTTATATCTCCCAATAAGGCAGTTATTCATTTCTTAGTCTATTTTCCTTTCCTGAGAAAATACATTAGACAGTTTGGAAGAAAATAAGCATCTCTCCTTTTCTTCTTTTCTTTGAGCCAAAAGTTTAGAGGAAACCAGGGTCTTATTCACTAGCATCTATTTTTCTAGTTTTAAGCCAAAGTATATAAATTATATCTCAGTAAATCTGTCTTTTTTTTTTTTTTAAGTCTGGATACCAGGATTGATCATAATCTTCAATGAAAGAATTAGTCTCTTAGTTGTGTATAACTCTTTGCAACCTCATGGACTTTGTAGTCCACCAGGCTTCTATGTCCATGGAATTCTCCAGGCCAGAAAACTGGAGTGGGGAGCTATCTCTTTCTTCAGGGGATCTTCCTGACCCAAGGATTAAACCTGGGCCTCCTATATTGAAGGCAGATTCTTTACCATCTGGGCTAACAGGGAAGCCCAATATCCACTGGCAAAAGAAACCAGGGTATTGAGTTGCTCCATCACTGCTAGTTTGTAATTCATGAACTTTTCCTACAAAACATGAGTACTGTGATCCTATGACCAGTGTTCACAAATCGGTATGGGCCTGACAAAGGAAGCAAAGAGATGTCTACTCTCACCTCAGGTTCCTCACCACATCTCAGTCATTGGCTACTTCTACTTCCAGCCCTTCTTTCCACTTCTCTCTCTATCTCTGTGTGTGTGTGTGTGTGTGTGTGTGTGTGTATTTAAACACTTTGTATGGGTTCTATCTCGGAGAAGGCAATGGCACCCCATTCGAGTATTCTTGCCTGGAAAATCCCATGGACAGAGAAGCCTGGTAGGCTGCAATCCATGGGGTTGCTAAGAGTAGGACAAGACTGAAGTGATTTAGCAGCAGCCTGGGTTCTCTCTAGGTGATTGTGATAAGGTAATATAACACAGTATATTTTCACTTTCATACTTCATATGTTTACAAATCACAAAAGCCACAACCTATACAATTAAGTTGATTAATTTTGGTGTGCTTCACTTGGAGATACAACACAACACTTTGGTTTAGACCTTAGATTTCAGAGACTGATTGCTGTCATTTACATCCTGGCTGACAATTACTAGCTTTGTGTCCTTAGACAAACTACTTAAAGTTCCTGATGAAATTTTCTTATCTGAAAAACTAGAGCAAATACTACCTATCTATAAGTCTATTTTGAGAATAAAATAAAGTACCACAAAACCGTTATGGAGATGCCCAACGTGCTTTAACTATTGTTATGAACCCAGTTATAAGCTTTATATTTGGTAATTTGTTTATAGGTTATGTAGGCAAATGCTGGGGCTTCCTTGATGGCTCAGCTGGTAAAGAATCCGCCTGCAGTGTGGGAGGCCTGGGTTTAATCCCTGGGTTGGGAAGATTTCCTGGAGAAGGGAATGGCTACCCACTCCAGTATTTTGGCCTGGAGAATTCCATGGACTATGGTCCATGGGGTCCCAAAGAGTCAGATACGACTGAGTAGCTTTTACTCACAGGCAAATGTTGCCATAATTTATATTGTAATGGGAATTACTTTTTTTTTCTTACAAATATGTGTACAAGTATTCCTTTAGAATATGATTTTAATTAAAAGAGTATGTGGCTAAATAGCATATCATTTATTAATCAGTGGGAAATGAAATTTTAACCATGGTAAAATATAACTTATGAGATTTCTCTTTGTTTTGCCTTTATCACAAAGTTATATATACACAGAGTGACCTTTTCTGGAGAAGACAATGGCAACCCACTCCAGTACTCTTGCCTGGAAAATCCCATGGACAGAGGAGCCTGATAGTCTGCAGTCCGTGGGGTCACTAAAAGTTGGACTGAGCAACTTCACTTTCACTTTTCACTTTCATGCATTAGAGAAGGAAATGGCAACCCACTCCAGTATTCTTGCCTGGAGAATCCCAGGGATGGGGGAGCCTGGTGGCCTGCTGTCTATGGGGTCGCACGGAGTCGGACACGACTGCAGCGACTTAGCAACAGCAGC
>SJYW01015080.1:136675-147181 GCA_006410735.1 Raphicerus campestris
AAAAAAAAACTCTGTGAAATGGCAAACCTTTATTTAGAATGTGTCAACGTTATCTCAATGGCTTTGAGGTGGTGTGCTCTGGAAGAAATCAGTGAATAAGGAAGACTTGGTGGGAGAAAACATTGTGGGAAATGAAGATAAATGGCTAGGCTAGGTGTTTACTGATATTTAACTTACCTTGAATTTAGGATGTAATGAACAGCTTTGCAGAGAGATTTGCTCTTTATTTGTGATCTATCAATGTCATTTGTGTTTCCCATATATTATTACATATAAAGATATTGAGGTTAAATAACAAATACAGAAGTGGGACTAGGTTTTCAAACTTGTCTTCTCCTTCTTCTGTTATGCTATTTTAAATTATCTGTTGCACTTACTAAACCAGCTTCAAATGTGATACTTAGATATTATATGGTGTCTCTCCCCTCCCCCCAATCATTCAGGCTGATCCCAATGTCAGTCTTCTCATGGAAAATGTCACACAGGCATTTTAAACAGGTTTGGAAATGATAGCAATTTCCAAAGAGTGCTCAGACCCATAAATTAACGTGAAGCTATATTCTGCCACAGACCTTGAAGTGCTAATGCAGAGACAGGTTCATAAGAAAAGACATTGGTGTCAGAGTTGATAGAGTGTAAGAGAAGCAAAACTTAATGCAGAATTTAAATCTGAAAAAAATAGTCAGTCATTAGGTTACTTTTTATTTGCCCTGCTCTCTGTTAGCAGAGTCTTACAAGATTTTTTAAAGAGGAAACTGTAGCCAAATAATCCATTTATATCTCCCAATAAGGCAGTTATTCATTTCTTAGTCTATTTTCCTTTCCTGAGAAAATACATTAGACAGTTTGGAAGAAAATAAGCATCTCTCCTTTTCTTCTTTTCTTTGAGCCAAAAGTTTAGAGGAAACCAGGGTCTTATTCACTAGCATCTATTTTTCTAGTTTTAAGCCAAAGTATATAAATTATATCTCAGTAAATCTTTTTTTTTTTTTTTTTTAAGTCTGGATACCAGGATTGATCATAATCTTCAATGAAAGAATTAGTCTCTTAGTTGTGTATAACTCTTTGCAACCTCATGGACTTTGTAGTCCACCAGGCTTCTATGTCCATGGAATTCTCCAGGCCAGAAAACTGGAGTGGGGAGCTATCTCTTTCTTCAGGGGATCTTCCTGACCCAAGGATTAAACCTGGGCCTCCTATATTGAAGGCAGATTCTTTACCATCTGGGCTAACAGGGAAGCCCAATATCCACTGGCAAAAGAAACCAGGGTATTGAGTTGCTCCATCACTGCTAGTTTGTAATTCATGAACTTTTCCTACAAAACATGAGTACTGTGATCCTATGACCAGTGTTCACAAATCGGTATGGGCCTGACAAAGGAAGCAAAGAGATGTCTACTCTCACCTCAGGTTCCTCACCACATCTCAGTCATTGGCTACTTCTACTTCCAGCCCTTCTTTCCACTTCTCTCTCTATCTCTGTGTGTGTGTGTGTGTGTGTGTGTGTGTGTATTTAAACACTTTGTATGGGTTCTATCTCGGAGAAGGCAATGGCACCCCATTCGAGTATTCTTGCCTGGAAAATCCCATGGACAGAGAAGCCTGGTAGGCTGCAATCCATGGGGTTGCTAAGAGTAGGACAAGACTGAAGTGATTTAGCAGCAGCCTGGGTTCTCTCTAGGTGATTGTGATAAGGTAATATAACACAGTATATTTTCACTTTCATACTTCATATGTTTACAAATCACAAAAGCCACAACCTATACAATTAAGTTGATTAATTTTGGTGTGCTTCACTTGGAGATACAACACAACACTTTGGTTTAGACCTTAGATTTCAGAGACTGATTGCTGTCATTTACATCCTGGCTGACAATTACTAGCTTTGTGTCCTTAGACAAACTACTTAAAGTTCCTGATGAAATTTTCTTATCTGAAAAACTAGAGCAAATACTACCTATCTATAAGTCTATTTTGAGAATAAAATAAAGTACCACAAAACCGTTATGGAGATGCCCAACGTGCTTTAACTATTGTTATGAACCCAGTTATAAGCTTTATATTTGGTAATTTGTTTATAGGTTATGTAGGCAAATGCTGGGGCTTCCTTGATGGCTCAGCTGGTAAAGAATCCGCCTGCAGTGTGGGAGGCCTGGGTTTAATCCCTGGGTTGGGAAGATTTCCTGGAGAAGGGAATGGCTACCCACTCCAGTATTTTGGCCTGGAGAATTCCATGGACTATGGTCCATGGGGTCCCAAAGAGTCAGATACGACTGAGTAGCTTTTACTCACAGGCAAATGTTGCCATAATTTATATTGTAATGGGAATTACTTTTTTTTTCTTACAAATATGTGTACAAGTATTCCTTTAGAATATGATTTTAATTAAAAGAGTATGTGGCTAAATAGCATATCATTTATTAATCAGTGGGAAATGAAATTTTAACCATGGTAAAATATAACTTATGAGATTTCTCTTTGTTTTGCCTTTATCACAAAGTTATATATACACAGAGTGACCTTTTCTGGAGAAGACAATGGCAACCCACTCCAGTACTCTTGCCTGGAAAATCCCATGGACAGAGCAGTCTGATAGCCTGCAGTCCGTGGGGTCACTAAAAGTTGGNGAATTTGTAGTCAGCTGGAGAGATGTGTGGGCAGTCTGGGTACCTATGTGCAGTTACATTTAAAGTATGGGGTGACCTATGGAACTGAGCCCCTAAACCTGTGGTATCTGATGTGAACTTCAGTTAGTTAACAAGTGAATTGAATTGAATTGCTAAATATCAGTTGATGTTGGGGGGTTTAGGAATCTGATAGGTCATGCAGTCATTGGGAATAGAACAAACAGACCAAGTAGTTCAAAGACTGAAAAAAATGATATTGTAACACTAATTTTCATGAATATTATAAATGCAGAAATGGAAGTGAATGTCACATTAATATACATAAATGGAAAAAGAAAATATTTAACCTTCAGAGAGCATTGTAAAATATCTCTAAGTTTCTAAAGTTGAATCCCTGATAAAAAATAAATAAATGTGTCCAAAAATCTGTCCAAAAAGCTTTGAAATCCTTTTCCGACACTCCAGAAGCTATTTTGTTGTAAGGCAAATTCATCTTGAATCACTGCCAAGTCCTGCTTTGCCAAAGGACCTTGTTGTAAATCTTATAAGGCTGCCCGGATACAAGGACCCTGAGGACATAGTTACAGCAAGATGAGAGTATATCTTCTTACATGACGGTCCAGGAGGCAAATGTTAATGTTCAGAAGCTGCAAAAAAAAACTCTGTGAAATGGCAAACCTTTATTTAGAATGTGTCAACGTTATCTCAATGGCTTTGAGGTGGTGTGCTCTGGAAGAAATCAGTGAATAAGGAAGACTTGGTGGGAGAAAACATTATGGGAAATGAAGATAAATGGCTAGGCTAGGTGTTTACTGATATTTAATTTACCTTGAATTTAGGATGTAATGAACAGGTTTGCAGAGAGATTTGCTGTTTATTTGTGATCTATCAATGTCATTTGTATTTCTCATATATTATTACATATAAAGATATTGAGGTTAAATAACAAATACAGAAGTGGGACTAGGTTTTCAAACTTGTCTTCTCCTTCTTCTGTTATGCTATTTTAAATTATCTGTTGCACTTACTAAACCAGCTTCAAATGTGATACTTAGATATTATATGGTGTCTCTCCCCTCCCCCCAATCATTCAGGCTGATCCCAATGTCAGTCTTCTCATGGAAAATGTCACACAGGCATTTTAAACAGGTTTGGAAATGATAGCAATTTCCAAAGAGTGCTCAGACCCATAAATTAACGTGAAGCTATATTCTGCCACAGACCTTGAAGTGCTAATGCAGAGACAGGTTCATAAGAAAAGACATTGGTGTCAGAGTTGATAGAGTGTAAGAGAAGCAAAACTTAATGCAGAATTTAAATCTGAAAAAAATAGTCAGTCATTAGGTTACTTTTTATTTGCCCTGCTCTCTGTTAGCAGATTCTTACAAGATTTTTAAAAGAGGAAACTGTAGCCAAATAATCCATTTATATCTCCCAATAAGGCAGTTATTCATTTCTTAGTCTATTTTCCTTTCCTGAGAAAATACATTAGACAGTTTGGAAGAAAATAAGCATCTCTCCTTTTCTTCTTTTATTTGAGCCAAAAGTTTAGAGGAAACCAGGGTCTTATTTACTAGCATCTATTTTTCTAGTTTTAAGCCAAAGTATATAAATTATATCTCAGTAAATCTGCCTTTTTTTTTTTTAAGTCTGGATACCAGGATTGATCATAATCTTCAATGAAAGAATTAGTCTCTTAGTTGTATATAACTCTTTGCGACCTCATGGACTTTGTAGTCCACCAGGCTTCTATGTCCATGGAATTCTCCAGGTCAGAAAACTGGAGTGGGGAGCCATCTCCTTCTTCAGGGGATCTTCCTGACCCAAGGATTAAACCTGGGCCTCCTATATTGAAGGCAGATTCTTTACCACCTGGGCTAACAGGGAAGCCCAATATCCACTGGCAAAAGAAACCAGGGTATTGAGTTGCTCCATCACTGCTAGTTTGTAATTCATGAACTTTTCCTACAAAACATGAGTACTGTGATCCTATGACCAGTGTTCACAAATCGGTATGGGCCTGACAAAGGAAGCAAAGAGATGTCTACTCTCACCTCAGGTTCCTCACCACATCTCAGTCATTGGCTACTTCTACTTCCAGCCCTTCTTTCCACTTCTCTCTCTCTCTCTCTCTCTCTCTCTCTCTCTCTCTCTCTCTCTCTCTCTCTCTCTCTCTCTCTCTGTGTGTGTGTGTGTGTGTGTGTGTATTTAAACACTTTGTATGGGTTCTATCTCAGAGAAGGCAATGGCACCCCATTCCAGTATTCTTGCCTGGAAAATCCCATGGACAGAGAAGCCTGGTAGGCTGCAATCCATGGGGTTGCTAAGAGTAGGACAAGACTGAAGTGACTTAGCAGCAGCCTGGGTTCTCTCTAGGTGATTGTGATAAGGTAATATAACACAGTATATTTTCACTTTCATACTTCATATGTTTACAAATCACAAAAGCCACAACCTATACAATTAAGTTGATTAATTTTGGTGTGCTTCACTTGGAGATACAACACAACACTTTGGTTTAGACCTTAGATTTCAGAGACTGATTGCTGTCATTTACATCCTGGCTGACAATTACTAGCTTTGTGTCCTTAGACAAACTACTTAAAGTTCCTGATGAAATTTTCTTATCTGAAAAACTAGAGCAAATACTACCTATCTATAAGTCTATTTTGAGAATAAAATAAAGTACCACAAAACCGTTATGGAGATGCCCAACGTGCTTTAACTATTGTTATGAACCCAGTTATAAGCTTTATATTTGGTAATTTGTTTATAGGTTATGTAGGCAAATGCTGGGGCTTCCTTGATGGCTCAGCTGGTAAAGAATCCGCCTGCAGTGTGGGAGGCCTGGGTTTAATCCCTGGGTTGGGAAGATTTCCTGGAGAAGGGAATGGCTACCCACTCCAGTATTTTGGCCTGGAGAATTCCATGGACTATGGTCCATGGGGTCCCAAAGAGTCAGATACGACTGAGTAGCTTTTACTCACAGGCAAATGTTGCCATAATTTATATTGTAATGGGAATTACTTTTTTTTTCTTACAAATATGTGTACAAGTATTCCTTTAGAATATGATTTTAATTAAAAGAGTATGTGGCTAAATAGCATATCATTTATTAATCAGTGGGAAATGAAATTTTAACCATGGTAAAATATAACTTATGAGATTTCTCTTTGTTTTGCCTTTATCACAAAGTTATATATACACAGAGTGACCTTTTCTGGAGAAGACAATGGCAACCCACTCCAGTACTCTTGCCTGGAAAATCCCATGGACAGAGGAGCCTGATAGTCTGCAGTCCGTGGGGTCACTAAAAGTTGGACTGAGCAACTTCACTTTCACTTTTCACTTTCATGCATTAGAGAAGGAAATGGCAACCCACTCCAGTATTCTTGCCTGGAGAATCCCAGGGATGGGGGAGCCTGGTGGCCTGCTGTCTATGGGGTCGCACGGAGTCAGACACGACTGCAGC
Organism: Raphicerus campestris; assembly: GCA_006410735.1. NCBI lineage: Eukaryota > Metazoa > Chordata > Mammalia > Artiodactyla > Bovidae > Raphicerus > Raphicerus campestris. Next base: position 142,775 of record SJYW01015080.1, read on the forward strand.
GACTTAGCAACAGCAGCGGTAGTGAACTTTTCTTGATTCCTATCAAGCACCATGTCTGATGTCTGGAGCAGCATGCTTCATCTGGATTTATCTTAAGCCTCACAACAAACTAGAAAGTCAGAAATTATTATTCCACTTTACATATGAGGACACAGAGACTCAGAAATGTTAATTGACTTTCCCAAGGCAATATAATTAATCATTGTCCAAATTAGAATTCAAACCAGTGTTCTGATTCCAAATCCAATTCTTTCTTCATCTGTTAAATTATTTACAGAAAAATATTTTTTAAGGTTCCAAATATATTTATTTGACTGAAAATGTATATAAAGAAGGAATGAAGTCTTGAACTCTTTAAAAGTTTAGATGGTATCATTCTCCAGGTGAAGGAAATGATGGCAGCCTTAGGCAGGCATGCTTCTATCACCTGCCTCTCCTTAAAAAGCAAGGTAATCCAACTTTAGAGGAGAGCGCAGGAAAGATAAGACCATAATTCTTAGGAACTGACAACTGAAGAGATAACTAGGTCTGAAGAGTCTATGAAAATTTAAAGAATATACAGATATACTGGAATGGCAAAAATATGTAAACTAGGTGTGGGAAGAAATTAGCAATAATAAGCAGTTAGAGGTAACAAAACACAAGATGAAGCTGGGAGTGCTGGAAATGGCTTAGGCTATATGTCAATGGGAGAATGAAAACAGTCTATAGTTCAAAGAGGATTTAATAACTAATACGTTATAGATGTGGTGAACTATTTGCAGTTGTAAATTTTATATAACTTGCTAAGTGAGGTGTGCATAGGAAAAAGTAACTATGGTCATGTAGATAAACATTTGTGTTTTATTAAGTAAGTAAAAGTCACTTAGTCTTGCTGACTCTTTGTGACCCCATGGCTTATAAAGTCCATGGAATTCTCCAGGCTAGAATACTGGAGTGGGTAGCCTTTCCCTTCTCCAGGGGATCTTTCCAACCCAGAGAGAGAACCCAAGTCTCCTGCATTGCAGATATATTCTTCACCAGCTGAGCCACAAGGGAAGTGCTGTTTTATTACACAGGCATAAAGAATCTATTAATCAATAGGCAGTGATTTGCAATTAGATGTGCATCAGAATCACTAAATAGCCCCCTGGGCCCCATCCCCAAATGCTTTCAGATTTGTTAGGTTTTGAGGTGGAGCCTCAGCGTTAGTATTTTTAACATGTTTCCAAGTGCTGTTGATCTCAGGAGGACACTTCATGGACCTCTGAAGTAAATTTGGTTACTTATAAATTTACTTTAAAAAATCTATAATTTGTCTAAGGTCACTATCTTAGGGTCAATATTATAAGTTAGACCCAGTTGCTTAGAAATAGAATGGATTCTTAGATATAAAGTTATTCTTTTATCTTTGGTAATTGAGAACCTCGTAACTACCTTGTCAATCACTCAGGTTCTTATCATCAGGATGAACTTACTGCACATCCAGTTTCCAAGTTTGTTCTAGGACATTGGGGCATATTTTTTGAGTTAAGTAAAATGGAAGAATTCTCATATGCCTATGTAGTCTTTTACATGTTTTTCTTTTGATTATGCTTGTGGTAGGGAGCACTCACAATACAAAGACACAATTATGTGTGCATAAGTTTAGGGTGAGTGCACACATTCACATCACAGTATCAGATTGTTCTTGCCTTGTTCAGCTGGCCATGGAGTTCTAAAGATGAATTTATGCATTGCACAACTAAAAGTGTGAGTCAAAATAGAACTAATACCTTAAGTCTTTTCTTCTGATGCAATAAATTGTTAAGTAGAAAATGCCATTTAGATTTTGAGAAAATAATTTAAAAGCTATACATGAAATTCATCATTAATTGTAATGGGACATTTGTAGATTTTGGTTTTAATTTCTGGAAAAAAGAGGGGAAAAATATCAGCCGATTTAAATATATTTTGAATGGTGGTATAGCTGTTTTATTTTTTCGCCTTTTGATGGAAAAGCATTCAGTTGTAAAAAAAATATGATCAAAAATGAAGAATGTCATTTAATCTATTGCAGAAAAAATAGTTTTAGTCATTTAATTATTCCAAATGAGAGATACTTGTCTCTGAGGAAACAAAAAATAGACTGTTCTATATATCCAGAAAAGTAACAACAATAACAAAAATTTCACTAGCTCCTATCATTTTTTCCCTTTAATAATTTATTGATGTATACCTAAGAAATAATTTATGGAAGGGCTCATTATTGTAAATGAGACTTAAAAATACTCAAAGTCAAAATTTGTTACATGTTTAATTTGTTTAAAAATCCATTGAAATACTTTTAAAGTTGTATTTTAAATATAGCTTTGTGCCAAACAGCATTAAACAGTCCCTCGGAGTACAATGTGGTATGATATTGACTAGTCTAGGAGACAGGAGTCTTGTGCTGAGTCCACAGTCTGAGTTACTTAGAGACCTTTGTAAATCATATTTCTATTTATTTGCTCATTTTGTCATATTTTAATTAAAGTTTCCATAAGTATTAAACTTTTTAATAGTAATTGCAGAACTGATGAAAAACATTCATATTATGCAAATATTGATTTATTATTATGTAATAGTACATTAATTGCATATCTGCTTGGACTAGATGACCTTGCTTTTTTGACTATTTATATATTTTGTCTGGTAGGTATTTTCATTATCTTGTGAGGTTTCCTTGTGTGAAATGTTCTGTTTAGTCCAAATGTTCAATTTTATGCACATTATGAACTCTGGGCCAACAGGTCCTATAGATTAAATATATTTCTTCATATCATGCACATTAAATAAGTAGAAATGTGGAGTGGATAGTCATTCCCTTCTCCAGGGAATCTTCCTGACCCAGGGATTAACCCTGGGTTTACCATACTGCAGGCAGATTCTTTACCATCTGAACCACCAGGGAAGCCCTATAAAAATATAAATTATATCAAATAAATATAAACACTAAAATTAAATATTCTGAAATACACTTCTGGAAGAAAAATAATAACCAAATCTTTGTGATTATTTTAGAAAAGATTTCCTAGGACAAAAGAATCAAAAGCATTAAAAGTATTAATACTTTGATTTCTTCAAAGTTAAACTATATTAATAATTTTATATAATGTAGAGGCAACTCATAGTGTGAGAGAAATTATCTGTAACACATGTAGCTGAAACGAAATCAAAGAATTTTGAACACATACTTCCAAAAGGGAAATATACAAATGTCATTCTATAGCTGCAAAAAAAAAGATATTCAATATTCTTTAGGCATAAGGAAAATTCAGATTAAAACCACAGTTAGTGCAATTATGGACATACTCAAATGGCTTCAATAAAAACATAGTATTATCAAGTTTTGATGAAGGAAGACAAACATACTCTTATTTATGCTGCTGGTGGGATTGCGACTGCTTTGGTAGTGGGCATAAAACTTTGGCAAACAGATTGGTAGTTTTTGGCTAAGTGAAGGGCTGCCCTGGTGGCTCAGTGATAAAGAAAAAGTGAATGTGAAAGTCGCTCAATCATGTCCAACTCTTTGCGACCCCATGGACTAGTCCATGGAATGCTTCAGTCCAGTATCCCATTGACAGAGAAGCCTGGTATTCTACAGTGCATGGGGTCACAAAGAATACTATATGACTCAGTAATTCCACTCATAGGTACAAAAATAAAAACAAACTAAATGTCCACCTAAAAGTGAATGGGTAAAACATTTATAATACATTCATTAAGTGATATACCACTCAACAACAGAGGGGAACAAATCACAAATAACCCAAGACCCTGAGTAAGACTTACCATTATGTTGAGAAAAAGAAGTGATATAGAAAGACCACATATAATGCAAAAGTATACAATTTTAAGTAGATAAAGACTAAAATTAAAAGTGCAGAAAACAAATAAGTGTAAAGGATGTTGACTCTGGGGTGAGGCACAACTTTTACAAAGTGATATCAAGTGTTGTATTTCTTGAAAATAGTAGTGGTGAACAGATATATCACTTTCTAAACTCACTGAACTGTGCAATAAATGTAAGGTTTTTTTGTTTGTTTATGTTTACTTTTAAAATATTTTATTTTATTTTAAATCTTTATTTTTACTTTATTTTGCTTTACAATACTGTATTGGTTTTGCCATAATTTGACATGAATCAGCCACAGGTGTACATGGGTTCCCAATCCTGAACCCCCCTCCCACCTCCCAACCCCATATCATCTCTCTGGATCATCCCCGTGCACCAGCCCCAAGCATCCTGTATCCTGTATCGAACATAGACTGGCAATTCATTTCTTACCTGATAGTATACATCCATCACATATATCAGTTCAGGTCAGTCGCTCAGTCGTGTCTGACTCTTTGTGAGTCCATGAATTGCAGCACACCATGCCTCCCTGTCCATCAGCAACTCCCAGA
>SJYW01015080.1:148745-161948 GCA_006410735.1 Raphicerus campestris
GTTGGATCTCCTGATGTCCAAGGGACTCTCAAGAGTCTTCTCCAGCACCACAGTTCAAAAACATCAGTTCTTTGGTGCTCAGCTTTCTTCATAGTCCAACTCTCACATCCATATCTGACTACTTGAAAAAACCAAAATTTTGACTAGACGGGCCTTTGATGATTTACTAAACATAATGGAACAAAGTATAAACATATGATCTAGGAAAAATGTGAATATAAAGATAAATAGCAAGTACCAGAATTTTGAGAATTCCTAGGACTTTTTTAGTAGAAGTGGTGAACAGAAATCACCAGGAGAAACAAATTAACAAAATCATCAATACACAGGAATCAAAATAGCTTTCACTGTGATTATGTAGACTGTGGGAAAAATTAGTAATAAATTCATAGAAAAATAAGCAAACCAGAAGCGATTGTTAATTGGAATAAAATCATAATTATACTAGAAAAATCCACCACAGGACAGCATTAATAAAGACATAAATATGTAAAGTTGGAGTACTTACTTTTATCAAAAAAAATTGTGCCTGTAATGTGAGCAGGTGGGAAGTAAAATTGAGGCTGGGGATTTAAGAATGCTAAATACTCATCCATAAAATAAATGAACTAGAATAACTAAACATCAGTTTAGTTCAGTTCATTCGCTCAGTGTGTCCAACTCTTTGAGACTCCATAGACTGCCGCACCCCAGGCTTCCCTGTCCATAAGGGTTAATGGGTTAACTAAACATGGTTAATAATAAATTGTGTAGTTGTAATATTTAGAAATACACAGTAAAAAGTTGGAGAAACACAAAATTAAGGAAAAATAATGCCCTTAGAAATATCATTGGCAGTTTGAAGTGACTGGTGCAAGAACTTCCATTTTTTGACTAGACCTTATTCACTGAGAAAAAAATTATAAAGTGGTAATTATTTAGAGAAAACTGACTAGAATTTTAGAAAAACTGTACTTAAATTTATATCACAAAAAATTGTCCAGAAAGATATATTGATAAAGGAAAATATTTTATTATGTATAACATAGTATATATTATATATCATATCATGCTGTTTGTTAATGTAAAATACAGTTTGCGTGTGTTATAAATTACTAAATACATAATACATACAGAAAAAGGGGAGCAAAATATGCCACTCCAACAATATGCCACTTGGGCATATTATTTTGGATTATGATTACATAAGTGCCAATGCAAGAAGGAATACTTACTCTAATTTGCTCCCCTTTGAAATCAAGAAGTAAATCTTCCATGTGAAGGATTTTTCTCTCTACCAAGAGGGTAGAAGACATTCTTATCACCAGAGAGAGAATTCAAGACCGAGCAGGTTGTGCAAAGTTTATTTCATTACTTTGGTACCCCAAGCCTGAACCTCTTTATTTTGTCAAGTTTCACGAACAATTGTTTTTTTGTCTAAAAGACCTAAAAACTTTCTGTTGTGGTCATGTCTTCAAATCGCATGTCTTTGAGATTCACACATGTATGAAAATACATTTTTTTTCTGTTAATCTGGCTTCTGTCAATTATTTAACCAGTCAAAAATGCTGAAGGGAAGAAGTGAAAAGTTTTCTCCTCTACACATATGTGCCAGAAACAGTGGTGTGGAGAAGACTTTTGGAACACATCATGAAGTGTAGAAACCCTATTAAAGATGAGAAAGTGGACCTCAGCTGAGGATACAAGGTGACAAACAAGGAGCGAACTGACCATGAAGTGGACTTGGTCCTTTCTCATCAACAACATGAAGTTGTTGCCACAGCTTTCCATTGCTTAGAATTGACTTCAGATGAGAGTGGTCTCAGAAAAAAAATCAAGAGAAAATATTGACTATAAATATGACTGATTGAATGATAAATTGAAATTGAGAAGTCCTTCGGTATCTAGATGAAATATTTTGATATTTGGAAGATGGATTGCTTTGGAAATTTTAACTAATTAAATATTATAACAATATAATTAAAATTTTAAATGTTTACATTTAAGACTATAAAGAAGAGAGCAGCTACAGTACCGTATCATTAAAAAAAAAAAATGTTTTCTCCATTTATTTAGTTATTTGGCTAGCTTTTTGGTATCCATCTTTATTCTCTCATAATTTTCTCTTCCCCATAATCATTGTCATTTGCTATCCTTTTATTTCCTTTTCATGGCTAACTGCATAGACTACAGTTTCTGTGCTATGCTTGAATAAAATCACTGCAGATGGTGACTGCAGCCATGAAATTAAAAGACGCTTACTCCTTGGAAGAAAAGTTATGGCCAACCTACATAGTGTATTTAGAAGCAGAGACATTACTTTGCCAACAAAGGTACGTCTAGTCAAGGCTATATTTTTTCCTGTGGTCATGTATGGATGTGAGAGTTGGACTGTGAAGAAAGCTGAGCGCCAAAGAATTGATGTTTTTGAACTGTGGTATTGGAGAAGACTCTTGAGAGTCCCTTGGACTACAAGGAGATCCAACCAGTCCATTCTGAAGGAGATCAACCCTGGGATTTCTTTGGAGGGAATGATGCTGAAGCTGAAACTCCAGTACTCTGGCCACTTCATGCGAAGAGTTGACTCATTGGAAAAGACTTTGATGCTGTGTGGGATTGGGGGCAGGAGGAGAAGGGGATAACAGAGAATTAGCTGGCTGGATGGCATCACGGACTCGATGGACGTGAGTCTGAGTGAATTCTGGGAGTTTGTGATGGACAAGCAGGCCTGTGATTCACAGGGTCACAAAGAGTCGGACACAGCTGAGCGACTGAACTGAACTGACTGAGAGGACTTACAAATTAGATAACTCTTTGTTATCTAATTTTATTGGCCAATATTTGGCATTTAACCTTCATAAGAATGGCATCGTTTCATGAGAAAACTTGTGATTTTATTTCCCTCTAAATTACATGATAAATCCATCTATTTGTGTGTAGTACTTTTTCCCACCTAGGAACATTATAATACATATGCCATGATGAAAGGGAAAATTTTTTCTACTCAACTATTACTGGTATCATTTTGCCTTTAATTTGTTTAAAAATTCTAAAATATTTATGTAACACACATGTAGTATTATGTAATATAATACACTCCCCCAAGTTTTAATTTTAAGGTTAATTCCTTTGTCTTTAAGCTTGAAAATGTTTCCCCAACCAGAGATTTGAAAGGAGAGAGGAGGAGGAGGGCAATGACAAGTATAAAAGGAGGTACAAAATGAAGATACCAGGAAAATAAATGATCCAAAAGAAACTTGGCCTCCTACACATCAAAGTCTCTGTTACATGCAGAGTGGTGACACCTGTGTGCTGAACTTTATTAGTAACCCTTGCTAGGTGCCTTACCAATCAATGGTCAATTGGATCGATTTCCTTTATAACTGGAGAAGTGGTGGTAATCTGCCATCCAGGGCACCATACATGAGAGAGACGGGTTCAATCCCTGAGTTTGAAAGATCCCCTGGAGGAGGAAATGGCAATCCGTTCCAGTACTTTTGCCTGGAGAATTTCATGGACAGAGGAGTCTGGCAAGCTACAGTCCATGGGGTCACAAAGAGTAGATGCAATTGAGCAAACACACACACACCACACACTCCTTTATAGCAGTCTGGTAGGCTACTGTCCATGGGTTTGCAAAAAGTAGGACATGATTGAGCACACACACACACACACACACATTTTTATAGCAGTCTCCTGCACCAGGCTTACAGATGCACTTTCCAATGTTCTATGAAAGGACATATGACACAAATTTGTCCTATATAAATAGAGCAAAAATTGCTTTCTTAATATAAGCACCCTTCTTGCTCCTTATTGTTCACCCTTTCTGCTTAAGATGCAAACCTGGTAGCTGGAGCTCAGACAACCTCAGCAGTAGGAAGCTGAGAGGAAAGCCAAGAAAATTGCACAAATCTCAGTTCTGACCCTCATAAGCCATTTAAATGACTTTAGTTTCCTAATTGTTTAAAGAAAAGTAAGCCATAATTGTTTAAGCCAGTGATGAACAAGGTTTTTTTTTTCCCTCACAGCTGAATGCAATCACCAACTGCTGCAGTCCTCCCTGAAGTTTCAACCTGCCTGCTGGAAAAGCATTACTAGTGTGATGGTTCTCCCAGTCAGGGAGGTAAACAGTCCAGGTGCCAAGAACAATTTACTTATCCTGAGATGTACTGTCTCCCACCTATATTTGGAAGTTCAGTCATTACCACCTTCTCATGGATAGCCCTAGGGCATTATGTGAAAAAGTATTCCTTCAGTAGTATGTGATATGTCCCTCAGTTTCATCCTCTCCAGGATTCTGTTCTGCTGTTAACATGGTTAACTCCAAAATAAAGCATGTACTTTAACCACAAAGAAACTTGAAAGGAATGCTTTGTAATATAGGGATTCCATAGTAGGAGGTGTCAATGTATACCTCTATTTTAGAAAATCAAACACACAGTTGCCATATTAGGGTCTGTGGCTCTGGAAAGAAGCTTTGAAGTTCCTGATTTGGAGGCTCACAGCAAGACATTCTTAGACGATCTAGAACAAGGGTTAGGAAACTTCAGCCTACAGGTGAAATCTAGTCCTACATCTGATTGGCAAATAAAGTTTCATTAAAATATAGTCACATGAATTTGTTTACATATTGTCTATGGTTGCATTTGGACTAAAATGATAGATTTAAGTAGTGATAAAAGAGACCATGTGGTCCATAANGATGCTGTGACATTAGTTTTCTGAATGTTGAGCTTTAAGCCAACTTTTTCACTCCCCTCTTTGGGGGATTTCTAATTTTTCCCCATTGGTCTGTTTTTGTGCCAACAGCATGCAGTTTGGGGTACTGTAGTTTTGTAGTATTGTCTGAAGTCTGGGAGGGTAGCTTTGACACCCTTGTTATTTTCACTCAGGATTGTTTTGACAATTCTGTATCCCTTGTGTTTCCTATTATATACATTTTAAGACATTTGTTCTAGTTCTCTGAAAAAAATATGATTGGTGATTTGATTGTGTGTGTGTGTGTGTGTGTGTGTGTGTGTGTGTGTGTGTGTGCACTCAACCATTTCTAACTCTTTGCAACCCCATGGACTGTATCCCACCAGTCTCCACTGCCCATGGAATTTTCCAGGTGAGAATACTGGGACAGGTTACAATTTCCTACTTGAGGGAATCTTCCCAACCCAGGCTTTGAACCCATGTTTCTTGTGTCTCCTTCATTGGCAGGTGGATTCTTTACCACTGTATTATCTGGGAAGCATTTGAAATGGTTCCCATTAAATTTGATGGGATTCAGATTAAATTTGATAAGAGTTCACAATAAATCTGTAGATTGCTTTGAGTAATGTGGTCATTTCAACAATGATTCTTACAGTCCAAGAGTGTGGGGTATTTATTTCCTTTAATCATCCTCAGTTTTCTTTATCAATGTTTTTTTAGTTCTCAATATATAAGTCTTTTACATCTTTGTTCAGATTTATTCTTTAGGTATGTTTTTAAATAACATTTTAAATGGGAATTTTTAAATATATTCCTTCTATTAAGTGTAAAAAAATGCAATAGGTTTCTGTATATTAACCGTATATCCAGCTAATTTGCTGAATTCATTTATTAGTTCTTACAGATTTTGTGTGGAGTCTTTAGGGTTTTCTATATAGTATATCATGCCATCTACTTATGAAGACAATTTTACCTCTTCCCTTCTGAGTTGGATACTTTGTCTTTTTCTTGTCTGATTTCTGTGGCTAGGACTTCCAATACTCTGTTGAATAGAAGTGGTGAGAATAAATATCCTTGTCTTGTTCTAGAATTTAGAAGAAAGGCTTTCAGCTTTTCAAAACTAAGTGTTATGTTAGCTGTGTTTTTGTCATAAATGGTTTTTATTATGTTGTGATATGTTTCCTCTATACCCATTTTGGTGAGAGTTTTTTAAAATCATGAATGTATATTGAATTATCATTTATCATTTTTTTAAATCTATTAAGATGATCATGTGATTTTAGCCTTTTCTTTGTTAATATGGTATATCACATTGATTATTTTGCATATATTGAACTATCCTTGTAACCCAGAATGGGTCCAACATGACAATGGTGTATGATTCTTTCTATGTATTGTTGATTCAGTTTGCAAAAAAAAAAAAAAAATCATTGGAGAGTTTTATATCTACAGCCATCAAAGATATTGGTCTATAATTTTCTCTCTCTCTCTCTCTCTCTCTCTCTCTTTTTTGTAGTGTCTCCATCTGGTTGTATTATTAGGGTGATGGTAGTTTTATAAAATGACTTTAAAAATGTTCCTTCTCTTAAATCTTTCGAAAGAGTTTGAGAAGGTTTATTTTTTGTATGTTTGGTAGAATCCCTGAGTGAAGCCATCTGGTCATGGGCTTTCATTTGCAGTGAATTTTTCAATGATAAATTCTTTTTCACCTCTAATTATTGTTCCTCTCAGATTATCTGTTTCTTCTTGATTCAATTTTGACAGGTGTACATTTCTAGAAACTTGTCCATTTCTTCTAGGTTGCCCAATATGTTGGCATATAACTGTTCATAGTATTTTATTGTGATTGTTTATAATTCTGTGGTATTGGTTGCTATTTCTCTTCTTTCATTGCTTATTTTGCTTATTTGTGTAACTCTTTTTTTTCTTCTTGATGAGTCTGGATAGAAATTTGTTGATTGTTTATTCTTTCAAATAACAAGCTGTTGGGTTTTTTGATCTTTTCTATTACTTTTATGATCTCTATTTTATTTATTTCCTCTCTGACCTTTATTATTTGCTTCTATTGAGTTTGTGTTTTGTTTTTTAGTCTTTTTCCATATTTTTGGTTATAGGTTAGTTTGCTTATTTAAGATTTTCCTTGTTTTCTTTGTCTTGCTATGAACCTTCTTTTAAGAACTTCTTTTGCTGCAATCCATAGATTTTGTAAGATTGTATTTTCACTGTCTTTTGTCTTGAAGTATTTTCTGATTTCCTCTTTGATTTCTTCATTGACCGACTGGATTGATACTACCATGTTATTTTGTCTCTGTGTAATCTTTTTTTCCACATTTTTCTTTTTGTTGATTTCTGCTTTTATACTGTTGTTATCAGAAAGGTGTTTGAAAAATCTCTATTCTCTTAAATTTGTTAAGGTTTTTTGTGGTGTTTTTTTTTTGTTTTTTTTTTTCAGTTCTAGTATGTGGTCTATCCTAGAGAATGTTTCATGCTGGAAAGAAAGGTGTATGGAGGTAGTGTCATGTGGATTGTGTTCTATTGTGTCATTTAGGATCTCTGTTGCCTTATTGATTCTCTGAAAAGTCTGTCCATTAATGTGAGTGGGGTGTTAAAGTCCCTACTATTACTATGTTACTATTAATTTCTCCCTTTATATCTGTTAGTGTCTGTTATATAAATTTAGGTGCTCTTATACTGGGTGTATATATGTTAATGAGTGCAATGAGTGCAATGTCCTCTTCTTGTATTGATCCCTTATATGGTGCCCTTCTTTGTCTTTCCTTATGGACATTGTTTAAAGTCTTTTTGTCTAAAATGAGTATTGCTAACCCTGCTTTCTTGTTTCCATTTGCATGAAGTATTGTTTTCCATCCTTTCACTTTCAAGCTATGTGTGTCTTTCACCTTAAAATGAGTCACTTATAGGCAGCATGTGGTAGTTTCTTTATTATTACTATTTTCTAATCCAATCTACCACTTTGTGTCATTTGATAATAGTAGTTATCCATTTTCATTTAAAATAAATATGGATAAGTATGTTTTAATGCTATTTTAAACTTTATTTTCTGGTTGTTTTTGTAATTCTTTTTCTTTTTAAATTTATGATTTCATGATTTTCTCTTGAATTATGCTTAAGTTCATTTCTTTTGGGGTTTTGTGAATTTATTATATATTTCTTATTTGTGATTACCCTAGTTTTTAAATATGTCAACCCATAACTGTATCTGCTTGCTTTAGATAGATAATTATATAAGTTCAAATACATTCTAAACAATCTATGTTTTCACTCCTTTTCTGAACTTTGTGATTTTGATGTCTTATTTTACAACTTTATGTTTATCCTTTTGCTGCCAATTACAGCTATAATCACTTCTATAAAATATATTTGGTTGTTTCTTTTAAAAAAATTTTAATTAGAGGATACTTGTTTTGCAATGTCACATTGGTTTCTGACATACAACAACGTGAATCATCCATAAGTACACATATATCCTCTCCCTTTTAACCTCCCTTCTGCTCACCCCATCCCACCTGTCTACACTGTCACAGAATAACAGGCTAAGTTCCCTGTGTTATACATCAACTTCCCACTAGTTTTCTATTTTACACATGGTAATGTATTGTAGCTCAGCTGGTGAAGAATCTGCCTGCAGTAAAGGAGACCTGGGTTCGATCCCTGGGTTGGGAATATCACCTGGAGAAGGAAATGGCAACCCACTCCAGTATTCTTGCCTGGAAAATCTCATGGACAGAGGGGCCTGGAGGGCTGCAGTCTATGGGGTTATGGGGTCGCAAAGAGTTGGGCACGACTGAGCGACTCACACACACACACACACACACACACACACGTACAATGAATATATTTTAATGCTACTCTCTCAATTTGTCTCACCTTCTCCTTCCCCCACTGTGTCCAGAAATCCATTCTCTATGTCTGCTTCTCTATTCTCCTCCTGCAGACAGAGTCATCAGTATCATTTTTTTAGATTCCATATATATGTACCAATATACAATATTTGTTTTTCTCTTTCTGACTTACTTCACTCTATATAGCAGGCTTTAGGTTTACCCACATTATTCCAACCAACTCAAATGTGCTCTTGTTTATAACTGAGTAATATTCCATTAAGTTCAGTTCAGTCACTCAGTCAAGTCTGTCTCTTTGTGACCCCATGAACTGCAGCACATCATGCCTCCCTGTTCATCACCAACCCCCAGAGTTCATGTCCATCAAGTCAGTGATGCCATCTAGCCATCTCATCCTCGGTCATCCACTTCTCCTCCTGCCCCCAATCCCTTCCAGCATCAGAGTCTTTTCTAGTGAGTCAACTCTTCTCATGAGGTGGCCAAAGTACTGGAGTTTCAGCTTTAGCATCATTCCTTCCAAAGAAATCTCAGGGCTGATCTCCTTTAGAATGGACTAGTTGGATCTCCTTGCAGTCCAAGGGACTCTCAAGAGTCCTCTCCAATACCACAGTTCAAAAGCATCAGTTCTTCGGTGCTCAGCCTTCTTCACAGTCTAACTCTCACATCCATACATGACCACTGGAAAAACCATAGCCTTGACTATACGCACCTTTGTTGGCAAAGTAATATCTCTGCTTTTCAATATGCTATCTAGGTTGGTCATAACTTTTCTTCCAAAGAGTAAGTGTCTTTTAATTTCATGGCTGCAATCACCATATGCCGTGATTTTTGAGACCAAAAAAATAAAGTCTGACACTGTTTCCACTATTTCCCCATCTATTTGCCATGACGTGATGGGACCAGATGCGATGATCTTAATTTTCTAAATGTTGAGCTTTAAGCCCACTTTTTCACTCTCTTCTTTCACTTTCATCAAGATGCTTTTTTAGTTCCTCTTCACTTTCTGCCATAAGGGTGGTGTCATCTGCATATCTGAGATTATTGAGATATATATATATATATATATGTGTATATTACAACTTTATCTATTCATCTGTTGATGGACATCTAAATTGCTTCCATGCCCTTGTTGTTATAAATAGTGCTGCACTGAAAATTGGGGTACATGTATCTTTTTGAATTATGGTTTTTTCAGAGTATATGGCCAGTAGTGGGTTTGACGATTTTGACTGCTTCTTAATCTATGTGCTGGTTTATTACAGCAATTTTCAGCCCTTTCATATCCATTACTTTTCTAATGTTTTTCCCTTTTCTTTAGATTATTGCTTCTTTATTTAGAGAAGATCTTTCAATGTTTCTTTTAGATTTAGTTTACTATTGATGTATTTAATTTTTTGCTTCTCTGAGAAATTTTTAGTTTCTTCTTATATTCTAAGTGGCAGTCTTACTAAATAAAGTATCCTAGGTTGTATATTTTTCCATTTTAGGAATTTGTTTATATCATGGCATTCCCTCCAGGCCAGCAAAGTTCCCATATAGAAATCAGCTTAGAGTCTGATAGAGGTTCCCTTGTAACTGCTTTCTTCAGAATTTTCTCTTCAACTTTTGGCATTTTGATTATGATATGTCTTGGTGTGGCTCTGTTAGCATTAATCTTATTTGGTACTTTCTGTTCTTCCTACACTTAACTGTTTTCTTTCTTTATATTTGGGAAGTTTTCAGCCATAATTTCTTATATATATATATATATTTTAATCCTCTTTTCTCTTCCTTCTTCTTCTGAAACCCCAATTGACATGATTCATATTGTCCCATAGGTATCATATGTTGCTTTATTTTTTTTTAATTTGTCTCTCATCTACTGTTTTAATTGGATAGTTTCAATTATTCTATTTTTGAGACCACTTATGTGTTCTGCATTATTTAGTCTGCTATTCATTGTTTTTAACTCAGTTTATTTTGGCAAGTGAGTNGTGGCCCACATTTTTTCACTTCTCTCTACAATAACCTGCTCATCTTGGTGGCCCTGCACAACATAGTTCATATTTCCATTGAGTTACACAAGACTGTTATTCATATGATAATTTGGTTAGTTTTCTGTGATTGTGTTTTTCATTCTGGAGGCCATGTTGTTGCAGTTCTTGCTTCTTCTCTGATGATTGAGGATAAGAAGATTGTGCAAACTTCCTGATAGGAGGGACTGACTATGGGGAAAATTGAGTATGAAGATGGTTGAATAGAAGGATGTGCACTCTTCTCCCGTGAGAACACCAAAATCACAACTAGCGCCTAAACAAGAACTGACAGTAGTAGGTTGGAACTCACCAAAATGAGATACCCCACATCCAAGGACAAAGGATAAGTAGCAACAAGACAGTAAGAAGGTCACAATCACATTAAAATGAAACACCATGAGCTCCAGAGACTCTTTGAGAGCACAAACAAATCCTTGAGTGCACCAGGTCCCTGGGGAAAGGAGCAGTGAGCCTCACAAGAGTCTGAGTCAGGCCTTCAGTCACAATATAAAACCATAATTCTTATTTTTATAAGTAGCCAAGTCAGTAATATTTATATGAAAAATTGAAGGACTTAGAATAACTAAACAGTATGAAAATGATGAATAGACTTGATTATAAGAATTTCAATAAAGCTACAATGACCACTAGAGTGTGATATCTATGTTAGAAAAAATCAAACAGATCAATGAAATAAAAAAGAAAATCCAGAGATACTGACTTTTATTTTCAGCAAACATGCAAGGTAGTTCTGTGGCATTTGTATGATAAAATAAATAATTCTCAAATCCTCCTACATGTGAGACTCTAAAATTAAACATGAATAATACGTAATATGTTTAAACCCAAACACTGAAACTATGAAAGTTCTAGAAGGGCACATATCAAACAATATCTTTATGGTAAGAATTTTTAGTGAGATTGCCTAAATCATTATGTATGAAGAAAATTTGCTAAATTCACTTCATTAATATTAAAACAGCAGATCGTCAAAATCACCATTAATAAAATGAAGTACCACCTATGAAGTTGCAGAAATATTCATAGCTTATATACTTCAACAAGAACTATTATATAAAATTTATACTGAACACTCAGAAATCAATAATTAAAAGTCAAAACTTGAAACCAAATAGGTCAAAATATGGATACTTCATAGAATAAAATGAAAAGATAGACAATAGGAAAGTTACAAGATATGCAATATCATTATTCATGAAGAAAATGCATACATAGTGAAATATCACCTACACTCAATAAAATAAAAGATACTGGCAAGATAAGTTAGAAAATGACTGAAATTTCCCATTTTTCTCCTAAGAGCAATATATCATTGGAAGACTGTGGAATAATCTGGCAGTATTTTTTTTAAAAGTAAAGTTAAAAATAACCTATTCTATAATCCATTCCTATGTGGTTTAGCCCAAAATAAAAATACAAATCAACAGAAAAACTACTACAGGATGATTGTTGCAGATGTTCCTATAGCCAAAAATGGGAAATAAACAAAGTGCCCAGCAAAAGGAAAATGGCAAAAGAAATTATATTGGGTGTAAATGCCAAAACCATAACCAAGTATTGCAGTATTATTCAAAATAGACTGTGAGATAAGCTAAATGTCTCCTAATAGTCTATTATATAAACAAATTACCATTTGAATATGTGATGGACTACCATTATGCAGTAAAAAAAAAAAAAATAGAATGCATTTTGGTGCATACAACTACATTAATTGAGAACAAACAGAAAAGAGCATATACTATATGTTTGTATTTCTTTGGAGATGAAGAGATAAAATTTTACCATGGTGTTTAAAAAAAAATGCAAAACCCTCTGGCCCCAGATTGTTTATGATAATGAAAATTAATAGGAAGCACCTGTAAAGGAAATACCTGGGTCAAAGAAAATCTAAATCTTAATTGGGTTTTGATTAGATTTATCTGAACTCATTGAATTATACACTTAAAAATGTGCACTTCAATGTATGCAAGTGTTTAACTAAAACAGAAGATTCATGAAATTATGTTTTCACTTAAAAATACTGACAAAAGAAATTAGTAACTACACTTTATCAGAATTATATTACTCTGAAAGTGAAAGTGTTAGTGGCTCAGTCATGTTTGACTCTTTGTGACCCCATGAACTGTAAACCCCCAGGCTCCTCTGGCCTCAGGATTCTCCAGGCAAGAATTCTGGAGTGGGTTGCCATTTCCACCTCCAGGGAATCTTCCCAATCCAGGGATCCAACATAGGTCTTCTGCATTGCAAGTGGATTCTTTACCCTCTGAGCCACCTGGTAATACTTTGCCATTAAATAAAAACAATTTAATCAGTTCCCTAAGTGTGCTCCACAACCTGGAACACACAAAGAGATTCACAGAGTTGGGTAGAGAAAAAAAGGGGGAGGGAGGAGATAAAGGCGACTTGGTGGAGAGAAAGGAGAGTCGAAAGAGGGAGAGAGCAATCAGGCCAGTGATCTTGCTCCCAAGTAAAAATGGGTACTGAAGATTGGGTTCTTAAAGGTACAGAGTTGATAACAAATACAAAAAAGCAAAGATTAAAAATCTAGAGTAGAAATTAGATTCTTAAAAATACAATATTTTTTAAAAAGTCACAAAAGTTTTATATATACATATATATATATA
>SJYW01015080.1:163307-236958 GCA_006410735.1 Raphicerus campestris
CTTTAGCTTACTTTTTGATTGGGTCATTTATTTTTCTGGAATTGAGCTGCAGAAGTTGCTTATATATTTTTGAGATGAATTCTTTGTTCATTGCTTCATTTACTATTATTTTCTCTCATTCCAAAGACTGTCTTTTCATCTTGCTTACAGTTTCCTTTGTGTGCAGAAGTTTTTAAGTTTAATTGGGTCCCCTTTGTTTATTTTTGCTTTTGTTTCCATTACTCTGGGAGGTGGGTCATACACGATCCTGCTGTGATTTATGTCAGAGTGTTTTGCCTATGTTTTTCCTTTAGGAGTTTTATAGTTTCTGCTCTTATATTTAGATATCCAATTCATTTTGAGTTTATTTTTGTATATGTTGTTAGAAAGTATCTGAGTTTCATTCTTTTACATGTGATTGACCAGTTTTTCCAACACCACTTGTTAAAGAGATTGTCTTTTCTCCATTGTATATCCTTGCCTCCTTTGTCAAAGATAAGGTGTCCATAGGTGCATGGATTTATCTCTGGGCTTTCTATTTTGTTCCATTGATCTATATGTCTGACTTTGTGCCAGTACCATACAGTCTTGATGACTGTAGCTTTTTAGTATAGTCTGAAGTCAGGCAGGTTGCTTCCTCCAGTTCCATCCTTCTTTCTCAAGATTGCTTTGGCTATTCGAGGTTTCTTGTATTTCCATACAAATTGTGAAATTATTTGTTCTATTTCTCTGAAAAATACCATTGATAGCATATTCCTATGCAATATTTTTTCTTTATGGCGTCAGAGTTTACTTCACAGCAGACACAGCCACAGCTAAGCATTGTTTCTGCTTTGGTCAGCCTCTTCAGTCTTTCTGGAACTATTTTTCTGTTCTTCCTCAGTAGCATATTGAACACCTACCAACCTGAGGGACACATCTTCCACAGTTATGTCTTTTTGCCTTTCATACTCTTGATGGGGTTCTCAAGGCAAGAATACTGAAATGGTTTGTCATTTCTCTCTATAGTGGCCCACATTTTTTCACTTCTCTCTACAATAACCTGCTCATCTTGGTGGCCCTGCACAACATAGTTCATATTTCCATTGAGTTACACAAGACTGTTATTCATATGATAATTTGGTTAGTTTTCTGTGATTGTGTTTTTCATTCTGGAGGCCATGTTGTTGCAGTTCTTGCTTCTTCTCTGATGATTGAGGATAAGAAGATTGTGCAAACTTCCTGATAGGAGGGACTGACTATGGGGAAAATTGAGTATGAAGATGGTTGAATAGAAGGATGTGCACTCTTCTCCCGTGAGAACACCAAAATCACAACTAGCGCCTAAACAAGAACTGACAGTAGTAGGTTGGAACTCACCAAAATGAGATACCCCACATCCAAGGACAAAGGATAAGTAGCAACAAGACAGTAAGAAGGTCACAATCACATTAAAATGAAACACCATGAGCTCCAGAGACTCTTTGAGAGCACAAACAAATCCTTGAGTGCACCAGGTCCCTGGGGAAAGGAGCAGTGAGCCTCACAAGAGTCTGAGTCAGGCCTTCAGTCACAATATAAAACCATAATTCTTATTTTTATAAGTAGCCAAGTCAGTAATATTTATATGAAAAATTGAAGGACTTAGAATAACTAAACAGTATGAAAATGATGAATAGACTTGATTATAAGAATTTCAATAAAGCTACAATGACCACTAGAGTGTGATATCTATGTTAGAAAAAATCAAACAGATCAATGAAATAAAAAAGAAAATCCAGAGATACTGACTTTTATTTTCAGCAAACATGCAAGGTAGTTCTGTGGCATTTGTATGATAAAATAAATAATTCTCAAATCCTCCTACATGTGAGACTCTAAAATTAAACATGAATAATACGTAATATGTTTAAACCCAAACACTGAAACTATGAAAGTTCTAGAAGAGCACATATCAAACAATATCTTTATGGTAAGAATTTTTAGTGAGATTGCCTAAATCATTATGTATGAAGAAAATTTGCTAAATTCACTTCATTAATATTAAAACAGCAGATCGTCAAAATCACCATTAATAAAATGAAGTACCACCTATGAAGTTGCAGAAATATTCATAGCTTATATACTTCAACAAGAACTATTATATAAAATTTATACTGAACACTCAGAAATCAATAATTAAAAGTCAAAACTTGAAACCAAATAGGTCAAAATATGGATACTTCATAGAATAAAATGAAAAGATAGACAATAGGAAAGTTACAAGATATGCAATATCATTATTCATGAAGAAAATGCATACATAGTGAAATATCACCTACACTCAATAAAATAAAAGATACTGGCAAGATAAGTTAGAAAATGACTGAAATTTCCCATTTTTCTCCTAAGAGCAATATATCATTGGAAGACTGTGGAATAATCTGGCAGTATTTTTTTTAAAAGTAAAGTTAAAAATAACCTATTCTATAATCCATTCCTATGTGGTTTAGCCCAAAATAAAAATACAAATCAACAGAAAAACTACTACAGGATGATTGTTGCAGATGTTCCTATAGCCAAAAATGGGAAATAAACAAAGTGCCCAGCAAAAGGAAAATGGCAAAAGAAATTATATTGGGTGTAAATGCCAAAACCATAACCAAGTATTGCAGTATTATTCAAAATAGACTGTGAGATAAGCTAAATGTCTCCTAATAGTCTATTATATAAACAAATTACCATTTGAATATGTGATGGACTACCATTATGCAGTAAAAAAAAAAAAAATAGAATGCATTTTGGTGCATACAACTACATTAATTGAGAACAAACAGAAAAGAGCATATACTATATGTTTGTATTTCTTTGGAGATGAAGAGATAAAATTTTACCATGGTGTTTAAAAAAAATGCAAAACCCTCTGGCCCCAGATTGCTTATGATAATGAAAATTAATAGGAAGCACCTGTAAAGGAAATACCTGGGTCAAAGAAAATCTAAATCTTAATTGGGTTTTGATTAGATTTATCTGAACTCATTGAATTATACACTTAAAAATGTGCACTTCAATGTATGCAAGTGTTTAACTAAAACAGAAGATTCATGAAATTATGTTTTCACTTAAAAATACTGACAAAAGAAATTAGTAACTACACTTTATCAGAATTATATTACTCTGAAAGTGAAAGTGTTAGTGGCTCAGTCATGTTTGACTCTTTGTGACCCCATGAACTGTAAACCCCCAGGCTCCTCTGGCCTCAGGATTCTCCAGGCAAGAATTCTGGAGTGGGTTGCCATTTCCACCTCCAGGGAATCTTCCCAATCCAGGGATCCAACATAGGTCTTCTGCATTGCAAGTGGATTCTTTACCCTCTGAGCCACCTGGTAATACTTTGCCATTAAATAAAAACAATTTAATCAGTTCCCTAAGTGTGCTCCACAACCTGGAACACACAAAGAGATTCACAGAGTTGGGCAGAGAAAAAACGGGAGAGGGAGGAGATAAAGGCGACTTGGTGGAGAAAAAGGAGAGTCGAAAGAGGGAGAGAGCAATCAGGCCAGTGATCTTGCTCCCAAGTAAAAATGGGTACTGAAGATTGGGTTCTTAAAGGTACAGAGTTGATAACAAATACAAAAAAGCAAAGATTAAAAATCTAGAGTAGAAATTAGATTCTTAAAAATACAATATTTTTTAAAAAGTCACAAAAGTTTTATATATACATATATATATATACACATATATATATATATGAAGTTTGCTTTAAAAATAGGGTCTTTTTTTTGCAAGGCAATAGTAGGTTATAAAAATGAAAATTAAAAGAGTAGTAGAGGACTTAAAAATGAAAAAAAATTAATTTAAAAAATGATACTAGTAAAAATATATCTAGGAATTTCTCTGGAGCTATTGTGGACCAGTGTAGGGTCAATTCATTTTCAGATAGTTCCTTGGTCCAGCTTGTACTTCTCAAGGTCTATAGGCCCCTTCCTATGTAGTTGGTGCTAACAACAGTGTTTTAATCTATTGCACCTGTCACTTCCAAAGCAATCCCCTCAGTTTGTTTTAGCTTCTTCTGTTTGCTGGTCTTTTCAGTGTCTAATTTCCACCCTGACACAGGTGGGCGGTGGTGGCCACTTTTTTTAAGCTCACTTGTTCAGTTGTATTGTGGGGAGGGAGGAACACGGCAAACAAATATCACTGGCGTGGGTTCACAGTGATTCAGCCACACTGGGTTTGCCCTCACTCAAGGCATGTGTGCTTTCTCAGTCTACACTGCTCAGGCTCTAGGTTGCTCTGCCAGGAACTGTCTGATGCTGGCCCTGGGTTGCATGTACTCCTCAGGTCTAACCCGCTCAGATTCAGGTTCTCAGGTACTCCACAAAGGCACAGACTTGGTTGAGCCTGAGTTTTGTGCCTGTCCCAGGTCTGAGCAGCTCAGGTTACCAGGTGCTTGGCAAGCACAGTTCCCCCCAGTTGAAGGCTGCAACTTATATCACCTCCCCAGTCCCAGCCACTTGGTTTTCTGGGTGTACAATGGGCACACATTCTCAGGTGTGATGTGTCTCTTCTGGGGAGCTGATCTCTGGCTATGACCTTCCTGGTAGATTTCAACTGTTCAGAATCCCAAGATGTCTTGGTTAGCAATGAAGTCTGCTTGCAGTTTGGTATAGGATGTCTCTCTGGGCCCCAGTTGCCCTCTTCTGGCTCTAGCTGTCCTTGCCTGCCTGTCTCTGGCAGGGGATGAGCCAGTCCTCAGCTGGCTAGCTCTGCTCATTCCTTTGTTCTGTGAGTGAGCCTGGCAGTGTTTTGCTGCTAAGTCACTTCAGTTGTGTCTGATTCTGTGTGACCCCATAGATGGCAGCCCACCAGGCTCCACCATCCCTGGGATTCTCCAGGCAAGATCACTGGAGTGGGTTGCCATTTCCTTCTCAAATGCATGAGAGTGAAAAGTCAAAGTGAAGTCAAAGTCAGACACTCAGTCGTGTCTGACTCTTAGCGACCCCATGACTGCAGCCCACCAGGCTCCTCCATCCATGGGATTCTCCAGTTAAGAGTACTGGAGTGGGCTACCATTGCCTTCTCCATAGATTAAGGCTTTTCGTGGGATAGCTATCCCACAGTCTGAAGGGTACCTATCTCAAGCTAATTCCTCAGATTGCCCTCAGGGCATTCAGGCCCAGTCCTTACCCTAAGCAATGCAGCCTGCTCTTCCCTGTCTAGCCCCTGCTTGCTGGTGGGGAATGTGAGCATCTGGGCTGCTGTTCTGCTGGGAGTTGCTGTTAAGCATGTAATCTGTGGGTTTTAATTATGCAGATGACATGGTCCTCTACATAGAAAACCCTAAAGACTCCACCAGAAAATTACTAGAGCTATTCAATGAATATAGAAAAGTTTCAGGATATAAAATCAACACACAGAAATCCCTTGCATTCCTATACACAAACAATGAGAAAACAGAGAAATTAAGAAAATAATTCAATTCACCATTGCAACAAAAAGAATAAAATACTTAGGAATATATCTACCTAAAGAAACAAAAAAAAAACCTATATATAGAAAACTATAAAACACTGGTGAAAGAAATCAAAGAGGATACAAATNATGAGAAAACAGAGAAATTAAGAAAATAATTCAATTCACCATTGCAACAAAAAGAATAAAATACTTAGGAATATATCTACCTAAAGAAACAAAAAAAAAACCTATATATAGAAAACTATAAAACACTGGTGAAAGAAATCAAAGAGGATACAAACAGGTGAAAAAATATACCGTGTTCAAGGATCAGAAAAATCAATATAGTGAAAATGAGTATAGTACCCAAAGCAATCTATAGAGTCAATGCAATCCTTATCAGGCTACCAATGGTATTTTTCAGAGAACTATAACAAATAATTTCACAATTTGTATGGAAATACAANAGACTGTAGCCTACCAGGCTGCTCCATCCAAGGGGATTCTCCAAGCAAGAATACTGGAGTGGGTTGCCCTGCCCTTCTCCGGCGGATCTTCCCAACCCAGGGATGAGCCTAGGTCTCCCACCTTGCAGGCGGATTCTTTACTGTCTGAGCCACCAAGGAAGCCCATTATTTGTAGGAACTAGTTTTAATTTTAATAAATTACATTTTAAAAATCTAAGGTTAATCTGTATATGTATTTTTCTCTTGAACCAGTTAAGAATGGTAACTGGGAAAATCATTATTTCATTATTATTTCTTATAATTCTGATCATTCAGTGCAGTTCAGTCGCTCAGTCGTGTCTGACTCTTCGCAACCCCATGGACTGCAGCACGCCAGGCCTCCCTGTCCATCACCAACTCCCAGAACTTGTTCAAACTCACGCCCATTGAGTTGGATGGATGCCATCCAACCATCTCATCCTCTGTTGTCCCCTTCTCCTCCTGCCTTCAGTCTTTTCCAGTATCAGGGTCTTTACCAATGAATCTGTTCTTCGCATCAGGTGGGCGAAAGTATTGGAGTTTCAGCTTTAGCATCAGTCCTTTCAAGGAATATTCAGGACTGATTTCCTTTAGGATTGACTGGTTTGATCTCCTTGCAGTCCAAGGGACTCTCAATTCTGATTGCATTCTTGCATTTATACTCAAGGGTTAATTAAGGGTTAATTANGTTTCAGCTTTAGCATCAGTCCTTTCAAGGAATATTCAGGACTGATTTCCTTTAGGATTGACTGGTTTGATCTCCTTGCAGTCCAAGGGACTCTCAATTCTGATTGCATTCTTGCATTTATACTCAAGGGTTAATTAAGGGTTAATTAAAAAGTAGACATTCTTTCTTACATTTTAAGCTCACCATTATTTTTCCTTCAATATACTCTTATTCTATATTCACTTCTTTTTTAGCTGAAATATTGAATACATCTTTGACTCATTCTTTCAGAGAGGGTATGTTAGTCATAAAGCTCTTAGTATTTGAGTATACTGAAACATATTTATTTCATGATTTTCTCTTGATAGCTTGGTGACTTCTCATATTTCAGTCAAATATTTAATCTCCATGAGAATATTATTCTATAACATATTGGTATCACTTGCTTTTCATGATATCTCTGCTGTCATTATATTATCCAGACATTTAAAAATTATCTATCATGTGTAACTGGCATATTTAAAGATTTCTTACATCTCTGATATCTTATAGCTTGACTTTAAATTTTCCAAGTGTACAGGTGGTGAGGTTGTACTGTCAACCTACCAAGCTGAAACTACGCTTTTGAGAGCTCAGCTCCCTGTTTTGTACTGGGTTAGGATTGGTTACAAGATAAATTTTAATGCAATTTGAAAAGACAGGGAAGAGACAGCCATTTTTGTTACATGAAAGTCAGCCTAGAGATCCAAGCTCTGTGTAGTTCAGAATCTGCCAGCTCACCTTTCTGGCTTGAGCAGCACCCAAGTCCTCAGGGTTTGCCTTCTATATGGTTTCTTTGCAGACTTGGGTTAAATGCATATGAATGTGCATTTCCATGGAATGTAGATTGTCCTGCACCCTAAATATTTAGATCATCTAAATAATTATGATTGGGAGTGGTATAAATCAGAAATGAAATCCAGTTTATCTTCATAGGTTATAGTTTATCTGTTTTGTTTTGTTTTGTTTTGTTTGTTTTCTTGCTCTTTCACAATTGAGATCCAGATACTTGTGTTTACCCCTGTCTTGTATGGCCCATACCATTAATCCCATACACAAAAGTAGAGACTGCACAGATTTCTTAACCAGTTTCTATAAGTTGTATATTCTAGTGCCTACAATAAGCCTCTTAATCTATATCACTAATTGTGGTCTTCTTGTTTGAATGAACCATGAACAATTTATTTCTAATATATTCATTCATTCATGCATTCATGCTACTTGACATTTAATGTCCTTTTCAATCATTATGTGTCAGGTATTCAGCCCTGGAATACTTCTCAGTCATTATTTTATGATATTCACCTATTCATAAATTATTCTCAAATTTCTATGGTATAAACTTGCCATTTTTTCTCCATGCCTATTAATACATTTTCATATTTCTTCAAATTTTTGGAGTCATTATAATGCAGTTTCTTGAGGTCATCTTTCAATAAATTATCTCTCTAATATTCTCAAATTAGATTGTATCCTATATTTTAAGTTTTTCTCTATATTTATCATTTCAGATTACTTAATTGAGTTCCTCTTTTCAAAAAATCTATTCCTATTTCATTTCTTCTTTTGGGGTCATAATCCTTAGTTTTTTAATATTTATAGTTTATCTTTTGTTACTTTGAAGATCTCCAAAAGATGTATTTGAAAATCATTTAAATTGCTATAATTTTTTTTTGTTTCATTAAGAATGAGTCTTTTATTTTATCAATGCTTCCTTTTATCATGCATTGTTTTGAACTGTGTTGAAAGTTTTCATTCTCTTTTATCTCTACTGGAAGATTAGTTTCTTTACACATTTTTTTCCTCTGTCTTTGCAATCAGCCTGACTGTCCACTGGTTTCTTCTATCCACAAGCACCATGTCAGAAAATGATCTTATACTGGTGGTGCTATCATCTTGTGTGTGTTCAGTTACTCAGTCATGTCCAAATCTTTGCAACCCACTTGGCTCCTCTGTTCATGAAATCTTCCAGGCAGGAATATGGAAGTAGGCTGCCATTTCGTATTCCAGAGGATCTTCCCATCCCAGGGATCAAACCTGTGTATCCATTAGTCTCCTGCATTGTCAAGCAGATTCTTTACTACTGCACAACTTGGAGCCCCACTGTCTTCTAGGAGCCCCTGGTGGCTCAGACAATAAAGATTTTGCCTGCATTGTGGGACACCTGGGTTCAATCCCTGTGTCAGGAATATCCTCTGGAGAAGGAAAAGGCAACCCATTCCAGTATTCTTGCCTGGAGAATCCCATGTACATGGGGTCACAAAGAGTCGGACACAACTGAGCAACTTCACTTTCACTGTCTTCTTATCCCCTCAGAACTGTCAAGATATTTCATGGTTAAACCTTGCACACTGAAGAGGATGGCAGCTTGTCCCAGTTCTTTGCAATGAGTTGCTGTCTATTTCTCCTCATCTACCTAGTTACAAACCTTTATCAAATCCACAGTGTAGGCAGTAGTCAAAGGCTATTTCTTAAGCTACAGTCTATGATCTGGGCTGCATAGTGCTATTGCTTGATTTCAAACCATGAGCCCGGTTCCAGTCTTTTGACTCATGTACAGTAGTCTCTCTATTAGCATGTAGGAGTTAAAATATCTGACTACCTTTATATAGGCAGCCTTTCTTAAGGTTCTGTTTTATTATTGATCCATAGGTATATTGAGGGCTTCCCTGGTGGCTCAGTTGGTAAATAATTGATGTATACTGCAGGAAACCTCCAGCAATTCAGGGGCCCAGGTTTGATTCCTGGGTTGGGAAGATCCTCTGGAGAAGGAAATGGCAATCCACTCCAGTATTCTTGCCTATAGGCAGACTTTCTTAAGGTTCTATTTTATTATTGACCCAAAGGTATATTGAGTTTTAGAGAATTCTATTTATATATCTCTGTTAATATTTCACTTATTACTTGTGCATTTTTGGTGCAGAGTAAAAGGGTATTAAATCACGAAGGGAAAATGCCTTCATGAGTAGATTAAAAGCGCCACACATACTACCTATCAGTGTTGAAAACTTTCTCTGTTAAAGGCCAGATGTTAATTAACTTAGGCTTCACAGGTCACACAGAGCCTCTGTCATATATTCTATTTACATAAAAAAGTTTTAATATGTAAAATTTTTCATCATCTGACAGATATAGAGTATATACAAACTACGGAAGATAATTTTATGCTATTTTATTCATAAATTTAGGGCTCTTAAGACTGAGATGGTGTGCCACTAGAGTAAATAAGTACATATTATATAAATTTTAACTAGAAAGGCCAGAGTTATGCTAATCCTAGTTTTTTCTCATTGATATACCTTCATTTACTTTGTTCTTAATAATAATGTATACATAAGTCAATTGTTTTTATTTTTTCAGGAAATGTTAGAGACAAAGTAGGAATCAGCCAAAATAATGGGCAATCCTTAGTATATATGGAATGGATATGAAAGTTGAATAAGGAAGCTGTTATAAATCAAATAAATGACCTAGGGTTGAGCAAATTCATGCTGAAAAGAAGTGAGGGGAATCTTTTAAAAATGGTAAGTATTCATCAGTTATGCCAAAGTACTTCTAAAGGAAAAGGAGCCTTGGTTAGGCTCTCTGTATGAATAAGAAAACTTGGTATAAGTATTTAAGGCTAAGAATTCATTTGCTGTGTCTCTCAAGGAATAGCAGCAAAATCAACATCATCAGCAACTCTCTGAGTAGAAAAGTATTGCTGGAGAAAGACATTAAGCTATATGATATGTAATTTGCAAACTACAAAGACACAGATAAAAGCCTGCTTTTGCTGACTTGTTATCTCTCAGGGCATGCAATTTTCAAGAGACTGGAATAGAGAGGTGACAGGAATTTATTTTAGTCAAAATATTGAACTTCCATTAAAGCAAAAAAAAATTATTATAATGAACATATGTTCTGTACCACCTAGAGAACTATTAAATAAGAAAATTAAGAAAGTGTATTAGAAAAGTTGGAAAATATATAAATACTTAATTTATAAAAGCAGACACATATTCTATAAATATTAAAAATATTTAACTGTATCATTTTAAATTTCCAAATGTCATATGAATCTTTGCTGTTTATAATAATTATTAGTAATTAATATTGATTATCATCAGTGAACTGAACACTCTGAAAGCTTTCATCAGAAGTTTAAACCAGTGAATCTTTTCCAGATAGAAATTTCAGAAAATGCATCAAGAGTCTTAAAAATATAATTTTTTATATCTAGGAATCTGTTATTTGGATGTAGCTAGCAATACAAAGTGTAGATGATAATTTGAATTAAGAATAGCCATTGTAAAGTTACATATGATAGCCCACAGTGAATAAAAGCAAATAAAATTTTATTAATCTAAATGCTGTGACATTTAATAATCCTATATATTAAATAAACCTAATCTTGCAGAAATAAAATGTTTAGCCATCATTTGAAGCCATAAGAGTAGTTACTTCCACTATATGTGTGTTTCATATGTGATCTGACATCTGAAGAAATATTATTGGGGTAGAGAAAGTTATGGGTTATTTCAGTGTTTATCTATAAAATACTGTATTTTTAGATGTGTGTCACAAATGTTTATAGAATTGGTTTTCTTGGAATGAACAATTATATTTTACTCCATTGTTTTATATTTGTTAGTGCATACTACTGAAAGTTACTGTATAGAGAGATATTTTTATTTAAAAATGAAAAATAGAAGTATGATACAAATTATAACCCCAAAATACAGTTTAGAAAATGCAAATAATTGATTTTAATAACTTACTTCTAAATTTGTCCTTTTGATCAGTCTATTTATCATTTTTATTAATTATTATTTTAATTGTGTCAAGAAGGTGTATTTTTATTGGTCAGAGTTATTTCCTCTATAATAGTTTGTGGTGTTCCCTATATTTTATTTCACAAATATATTTCCAGCATCTGTAGGTACTCATGCTATTGCATGCATTAAAAAATAATTAAGTTCTGGGGTAATAGTCTTAACGCTTCACATAACTTTGGACAGATGACTATAATGAATACCCTTAAGTATAGATTTCTTTTTAATTTATGACATTACCAATGCTACTTTAACCTCTTGCTATTTACAGAACATTTATTGTAGCTCGCATTGTGAACACGTACAAATGAAATAAACCATTACTCATTCTTGATGAGGATATAATAAAAAGTGGACAGAAAACAGCCATCAATTGGTATATACATGTAGAGCAAACAAATATTAAATAAGTGACAGACAATTAACACTTCATAAAATATTTTAAAGAGGTGAATTATGGGTTTATTCAAATAGTTTTTCATGTATGCTTTCGGTAATATTGTTTTGCTGATTATATTTAAGGAACATTTGAAGATAGAAGAGTAGAAGTGGCAGATTTTTCACCTAAAAATGTGAGATCTAGTAAGGAAATTAAATCTGGTAAACATGTAAGTGTAATATTTTTTGAAAGGCACATTCAAATGTTAAGATGCAAGATGATTTGTGTTTGTGTGTATGTGATCAGGGTAAGTGGTTGGAAAAGTTATCATTTGAATTGGTTTTATGAATGACATACATAATTTAAGCTTGCAAGATTAAGAAAAGAATGTTTCAGATAATGGTATAAATGTTTTTGTAGGACAGGAAGAAATGCAATATGGATAGAAAATGCTTGAAGGATTATATGTAAGAGAACTGGTGTGTGACCGTATAGGAGAAAGACTGCAAGGCTGAACTGAATGAATTTGTTCACCAAGGAGTAGGGGTAGTTTATAGTGTAAAGAAATGACAGTTGTTAGTGCTTGGCAACAGGACTGTAAATCTGCCAAACAAATTTTAGTTTGGTAACTAGTTATAAAATCATTTACAGTTAAGAAAAAACAAAAAATAATGAGACCTTCCCTTTCTATACAGATTATAGAAAATATAAGGGGTCATTGCCCTAATTCTGTTCAAAACTACAAATCCAATGAGGTGGAAAATAATGTATTGTTTTTAACATGTCAAAGAACCACAAATGCAAAGAAACCTGAATTAAACTCTAGCAAATGACAGACTCTTCATAGGAGAAAGGAGACCACAGAGAGAGTAAGTTGACACTTTCTTGTTAGAGCTACAGGAGAAGGAGGAGGAAGCTGCCATATTTGGTGCTAGTGTTGCCTGTCATAAAATGCAATGGTGCAAGTCTGGCTGTAGAAGGGCTGATGGAATAGATTACATTTCCAAGAGGCCCTAGCAATAGAGTGACTTTCCCCCTTATCCACCTACTCTTTCCTTTAGTCCTTCACTGAGTACATGGATAGTAGGTCAGAGAGTCGGGGCACTTCGGGAGACTTGAGAGTCATCTCTCTGGGATAGTTTGGATTTTCAGCTGAGAAAAATAGAGAGCTGAGCATTCCAGATATTTACTTTGCTGAGGTGGGGAAAACATCAGGAAATTTTTCTGAGGCATCCGGGGTACTCATGGAGTGAGAAACATTCTGCAAAGATCTAGGATCATGTTTATAGGATGTTGAGACAGTTTTTAAGGTTCAGAAAGCTGGAGACCAAACTATAAGGGAAACTAAACTCTTCATGTCCCTAAACTTAGTGGATAGAAATGGGAAGGTCACAGTATCACACATATGTATTCTTGGTATAAATGCATGCCTGATCATTCACTTCAGTTGTGTCTGACCCTTTGCAACCCTATGCACTGATTAGGAGCATGCCTACAGTAAGCAAGCACCTGGCATAGGATCTAGGCATTCAAGCAGAGTAGTCGGGGAAGGAGGGGGGGCAGCTCAGTAAGGTGAATCAGAAGCTGATTTAAGAGTTGGAGACACCAGTGTAGAAATATGTAAAGCAGTTTGGAGAGAGGATGCCCACTGCCTAATCTAGCCCAAGACAATATGCTACACAGACCCTGTGTATAAATCTTAAGAAGTAAAAGAGTCTTTGCCTTATGCTAATGTATAACTTCTATCATTCCTGTTTTACTGATATAAGAATTATTAGTAATTACATACTATTATGGATATAGATGGGGAAATAATGGAAACAGTGTCAGACTTTATTTTTTTGGTCTCAAAATTCACTGCAGATGGTGATTGCAGCCATGAAATTAAAAGACACATACTCCTTGGAAGGAAAGTTATGACTAACCTACATAGCATATTGAAAAGCAGAGACATTACTTTGCCAACAAAGGTCCGTCTAGTCAAGGCTATGGTTTTTCCAGTAGTCAGGTATGGATGTGAGAGTTGGACTGTGAAGAAAGCTGAGCACTGAGAATTGATGCTTTTGAACTGTGGTGTTGGAGAAGACACTTGAGAGTCCCTTAGACTGCAAGGAGATCCAACCAGTCCATTCTAAAGGAGATTGGTCCTAGGTGTTCTTTTGAAAGAATGATCCTAAAGCTGAAACTTCAATACTTTGGCCACCTCACGCAAAGAGTTGACTCATTGGAAAAGACTCTGATGCTGGGAGGGATTGGGGGCAGGAGGAGAAGGGGACAACATAGGATGAGAGGGCTGGGTGGCATCACCAACTCAATGGACATGAGTTTGGGTGAACTCCAGGAGTTGGTGATGGACAAGGAGGCCTGGCATGCTGCAGTTCATGGGGTCACAGAGAGTCGGACACGACTGAGCAACTGAACTGAAATGAACTGATGTTTAGACAACAGATATCTAGAGGAATGCATTATCTGTCACTTCTTGTACCTGTGACTTGATACTAATTTGTATTCCATCCAAGATAGAGGTAGTGTCACTGGTAACTTCTGCCAGAGATATGTCTTATAATCTATCCAAACACTTCTCTGATTATTTGCATAAACAATTAATCAATAATTCTTCTAAGCTGAGTACCCAAATAATGAAAAGTAGGCCCATTTTGAAGCTCATATTATAGGTCAGAATTTCAGTGTAGGTTATTTATAAAAATTCTGTCTCTGTACAGAAAGGTGTTAAAATTCTATTCCTGAAGTGTATTAGGTGCTCAAACAGGACTGTGCAGTTTGACTGTAAAGAAAGTAGTATCTGATAGCAATACATGAGAATCCAGGAAAAAGGAGTTGTTAATATAAAAGGCTGGATCCAAGAGTTTAAATTGGCAGGGTTATGCATTTAGATCTCCAGTCATCTTCCAGATAGAAGGTAATCTATCATCCTATGAAAATTTTTGACTTAAATTACAGTTACTTGCATTCTGATCAATAGATTTTAATGATTTAATCTCCCCCCCCCAAGGAGATGGGGATACTAGAGATATCAAAGGATAATTTAATTTGTTTGAGGTCATTTGTTCATGGAGCACAAATGGAAAAACCAATGACTAACTTCTGGTAGAATTCTTTGATGGGACTGGAGTTGCAGAGGTTTTTATCATGGAGATATAGTATGAACAACATATAAAGCAGTGTGTTATGTGCAGGCAGTGACTACTCTTTGAGAAATTTAACAATGGTACCAGAAGGGGCATTTTTCTAACCTAATTATTATATAGAGAAGGGAAGAAAAGAGAAAAAAAAGGTATAATGAGTGCAAAAATATCAAGGGTTATAGAAAAGATGTAGAAAGGTAACTATAAGAAAGCAGATAAAAATAAGAACAGGAATTAGATAGGGAAATTTGTCCTGCATCTTTGATAGAATCTACCAGCCAAGGTCATAAGCTTGTTCCAAAATTCTTGGGTCAGTTATCTACTTCTAAAGATTGGCTGCTTTTAGAAGATCTCCAAGAATCTTCAATTTGAGGTCATAAATTGGATTGACCTTTCTACTGCATGGAATTCTGAATTGCTTCATTAATTTTGAAATAGGAACCCTTTATCTGCAAATAGTACCTGATAAAGGGTTTCCCTGGTGGCTCAGTGGTAAACAGTCTGCCTGCCAATGAAGGAGATGTGGGTTCAATCCCTGGGTCAGGAAGATCTCCTGGAGAAGAAGGTTGTAACCCACTCCAGTATTCTTGCCTGGGAAGTCCTATGGACAGCAGAGTTTAGTAGGCTACAGTCCATGGGGTTGCAAGAGTTGAACATGACTGAGTGACTAAACAATAATAACAGTACCCGATAAGGTACCTTTTAATGAGGTTCCATCATTTCTTTTTTGATATTTCTTCAAATAGATGATCTCTTCATTGAATATTATGAGGAAGTACTTAAGACATGAGATTATTTCCTTTTGTAACTTCTGTTTTCAGTTTTTCCTCTGAGGACCTTCAAGGGACTGGATGAGAATGATGGGAGCGATTCAAAAAGATACAGAAGCTAACTTAAAGGTATTCCTGTTGTCAGCCAAATCTGGGACAAAATGGACAGCAAAATAACTAATAATAGTTACTGATTATAACCTACTGATAAATGGGAAGCTATAAGCTCACATCCATATAAATAAACTAATGAAGAGAGTGAAAGTTTGATTCTTATCTAATATAAAAGCCTCATTAATACTTCCCTAATATATAGACAAAGTCCCCATCACCAAATATTGGTAATATTCATGTGGCATCTGATAAAACACAAAGAAAACACACCATTGCTTCTGCCTCACTCAATCATAAGAACATGAGAAAAATTCAAACTGAAGGGCGTTCTATGAAATATTTATCCATTAACCCCTGGGAATGTCAAGGTCCTAAAAGTCCAAAGAACAATTAAGAAATTATTTTAGATAAAGACTAAAACAAACAGTAAAATGCAACACATTATTCTGAATTGGATCTTTTTCTGTAATCACAATTAGTAAAAAGTTAATATATTCTGAATATTAGGTGGTAGAGATGTATTAATTTACTGATTTTGATGCTTCTATTGTGGTTCTATAGGAGAATATAATTATTATAAATACTCAAGTCAAATATTGGTATTCATTGGGCATCATGTTGCTAATTTATTCTCTAATAGTTCAGGAAAGAAGTTCTTTACACTATCCTTTAAAATTGCTGTACATTTGAGCATGTTGGAAATTTAAAATAAAATGAAATGAAATTATAATCATGAGAATGACATAAATTGAAGTTGAAGGTTGTATTACAAAGCAATGGGCCTCTTCACAAACATTGTCTTTTAGTATATGACAACCAAATAAAAATCATAATTTTGAATAGAAAAAAATGGGGTCTTATGGAGGACAGTATTGCAAAAATGAGTATGATTTTAAATGGATAATTTTAAACCACTTTAAATTTTCTGAATTTGATCTTTGGTCTTCAGCTATCTATCAGAGAGTCCTTATTATTAGGAAAAACACATACAAGAATTCAAGAAGACAGTGAATGATCTTTGAAAATTGTCAAATTTTTCATAAAAAAATAATGAAGTAAATGTGCAAAATATAGGTGAAATATAGAAAAAAATTTGTGAACTTATGTAAAGGAATTATAAAAGCTATTTGAAATATTTTTGCATATTTTATGATGTTCTTCAAAGTAAAGTAATAAATATAAAAAATAGA
Source organism: Raphicerus campestris (assembly GCA_006410735.1). NCBI lineage: Eukaryota > Metazoa > Chordata > Mammalia > Artiodactyla > Bovidae > Raphicerus > Raphicerus campestris. Next base: position 180,303 of record SJYW01015080.1, read on the forward strand.
AATAGAATGCAATTTCCTATTTTCAACAGCAATCTAAGAAAACATTTAATAATTATATTCAGGGCCCCTATGAAGATACCTAGAAAGACTTTACTAGGAGAGAAAATAGCCTGAAAAACTAGACAAAATATTAAAGCACATAGTAATCATGAATAAGTACGAAAATAAAAACAAGATGGCTTTTTTCTCCACCAATTTGGAAATTAAATCAAACAGTAATTATTTGTAGTTATTGTACATATATGAAACAATGGATTCTCTTATTACACTACTTAAGGGATTTTATAAATATGTTTAATCATTCATTTGAATAATTCTGTTCAGTTCAGTTCAGTCTGTTCAGTCGCTCAGTCATGTCCAACTCTTTGCAACCCCATGAATCGCAGCACTCCAGGCCTCCCTGTTCATCACCATCTCTCAGAGTTCACTCAGACTCACGTCCATCGAGTCCGTGATGCCATCCAGCCATCTCATCCTCGGTCATCCCCTTCTCCTCCTGCCCCCACTCCCTCCCAACATCAGAGTCTTTTCCAATGAGTCAGCTCTTCGCATGAGGTGGCCAAAGTATTGGAGTTTCAGCTTTAGCAGCATTCTTTCCAAAGAAATCCCAGGGCTGATCTCCTACAGAATGGACTGGTTGGATCTCCTTTCAGTCCAAGGGACTCTCAAGAGTCTTCTCCAACACCACAGTTCAAAAGCATCAATTCTTCGGCACTCAGCCTTCTTCACAGTCCAACTCTCACATCCATACATGACCACAGGAAAAACATAGCCTTGACTAGACGGACCTTAGTCGGCAAAGGAATGTCTCTGCTTTTGAATATGCTTTCTAGGTTGGTCATAACTTTTCTTCCAAGGAGTAAGAGTCTTTTAATTTCATGGCTGCAGTCACCATCTGCAGTGATTTTGGAGCCCCCCAAAAATAAAATCTGACAATGAAATTAAATTTATAATGTAAAAACCTTCAGGTTTTTGAAATCTTTTGAACTGGTTTGGAGTTACTCACCTGTTTGCTGGTCATTCTAGTGCCCTGTTCTTCCCTGACTTGACTAAGGGAGGTTGAACCAAAGAGAATCATTGATGGGAGATTGCAAGCAGACAGAGTAGCAAGGGTATTTCTATCCTTAAATCTGGCTGAAAATACCTGTGTCTTCAGATGACCACTGTGGTGATTCCAACTGGCAGCCAGCAGCCAACATCAGTTCTTGGGTGGCAGGAACATTATCTCTTCTGAGTTGCTTCACTGTCCTAATTGTCTTTCAAGCAGATTATGAAAGTATATTTGTAACTATTAAAACACCTAGCATGGATTGTGTTTTACTGATAAGACCTTGATTGATATAAATATGAATTCTACCTATGGGATTACATCCTAGAAATAAAACATACTAAACATCTGAATCCAAGGTTGCTCTTCACAGCCCTTTGAAAGAGCAAAACATAGGAACCATTTAAATACACAAAAACAGTTGACTAGTTAAGTATAATATTTTCATGTCAGGAAATACAATGTAGCTACCAAAAATTCTGTATTGAACTTCTTATGTTTTGAAAAGTTGTTTAGTCCATGAACTTTGGTGAGAAAACAAAATTATCCCAATTTTGTAATGGCCTTAAATTTGACAGTCAAATAACACTTCCATCACTCATCTTTCAATTTCTGTATTGAAAGTTACAATTAGTGGATTTTTTTTGTTTTCTCATTTTTTTTCCAAAAAATATATTCAATTCCGTGTTATTGAATCATAGCTAGTATTTAAAGGAAACACTTCAAGGTGAGAGCTAGCAATAATTTTTTTTTCTACTTCCTCTGCAGATGGCTATCTTTGCCTTCTCTTAAGGAGGTGAATAATACTCATTAAGGTGGAATAATATCAAAGATATGTCAAGATCAAATAGGTTGCCTTTCATTCATGTTACAAGAAACTGATTATAGTCTACCTTTATTATTCATTAATTCATATTTTCCAGTTTGCCTACTAACTAAAATATATTTGGAACCCTCAAATCAATGACCATGGTCCTTTTTCCATCATTTGCAAACATGAACATAATATTGAAAAATAATATTGAAAAATTTCAGTCCCTGTTTAAGTTGAACAGGCTATGCCTCCTTGTGTTAGCTCTCATAGTAAATCAGTGTACTATTTGTAGTCTATTCTGAGTCACATTGGGCTTCACTGGTAGCTCAGCTGGTACAGAATCTGCTTGCAATGTGGAAGACCTGGGTTCTATCCCTGGGTTGGGAAGATCCCCTGGGGAAGAAAAGGCTACCCACTCTGGTATTCTGGCCTGGAGAATTCCATGGACTGTATAATCCATGGGGTCACAAAGAGTCAGACACGACTCCATGACTTTCACTTCCCTTGAACCACATTTTTGAAACTTTTATATTCTTTTTGAGGACATTTTGTTGTTTAAAATGTACCCTCAAGTGTAGTCATGGAGTACAATCTAGTATTCCAAAGCTCAAGAAGGCTATGATATTCCTTACAAAGAAAATATGTGTGTTTAATAAGATGTGTTCAGCCATGAGTTAAAGTAGTTGGCTGTGAGTTCAGTATTAATGAGTCAACAATATATGGCTGAAACCCTTGACCAAAACAGAGGCCTGGGAACACCGACTCTCACTGAAGTCAAAAATACACATTATAACTTTTAGTTGACCCTCTGAAGTGTGATTCTGTATCCAAAAATTCAAGTAACCACAGATTATATAGTACTTACAGTAGAAAATAGTAGTATTTACAATAGCTGTATTTACTATTTCAAAAGTAAATTACTGTAGTGCTGACTGTTGAAAAAAAAAGTATGCATATATGTGGATTCACACAGTTCAAATTGTATTGTTCAAGGGTCAACTATGTATTCAAAAAGGTGTCTTTGAATAGAAGCATGCATACACAAAATAAGGTTATATTTGAGTAGCTAATGAAAATATTGTGACCTGATACACTAACAGAGCCTCTATTTCCCCTAGGAGTAGATGGTTTGATATTTGCTAATTCAGTTTGTGGGTAATTTATAGAATTTAACTGCTACAAATAGAAAGTGCTTGTAGCTAATTTTCTAAATAGTTTCTGTGTAAATTTCTAAATAGTTTCATACTTACAATTCTTTTAGAGAAGTGTCAGTTTTTTACAACAGTTTCTAAAACATATTCCTCAGAGACTAATGTTTTATGGTGGCTCCTCAGTAGGCACCTTCCCTGTGGAACAAAGGAGAGAGATCACAGCAGTCCGATCTCTACATCCTCTAGCCCATTTATCCAGTGTGTGCGTATGTGTGTGTGTATATGTGTGTGTGTGTGTTTCTGTTAGTCACGCAGTCTTGTCTGACTCTTTGTGGTCTCATGGACTGTAGCCCACTAGGCTCTTCTGTCCATGGAATTCTCCAGGCAAGAATACTGGACTGGTAGCTATTCTTTTCTCCAGGGGATCTTCCTGACCCAGGGATAGAACCCAGGTCTCCCGCATTTTGGACAGATTCTTTACTGACTGAGCCACGAGGGAAGCTTTATCAAGGCTTTATCACATACATTTTGAGGTTCATTCAGAATTTTATTTGTATGATTTCTGCTGATGATAGCACTAATAATGTTTACACTCAAGTTATTAAATTATTGATATTTTTAAAACATAGACAACTCAAAAATGGAGGAATGTTTAGGCATAACATGGAGAAGGAAATGGCAACCCACTCCAGTATTCTTGCCTAGAGAATCCCATGGACAGAAAAGCCTGGTAGGCTACACCCCACCGGGTCGCAAAGAGTCGGACACGACTGAGCGACTTCACTTTCACNACAACTCAAAAATGGAGGAATGTTTAGGCATAACATGGAGAAGGAAATGGCAACCCACTCCAGTATTCTTGCCTAGAGAATCCCATGGACAGAAAAGCCTGGTAGGCTACACCCCACCGGGTCGCAAAGAGTCGGACACGACTGAGCGACTTCACTTTCACTTTCTTTTAGGTATAACAATAAAATTCTAAGTATATATTAGAAAAGGCAAGTTTTTCATGGCACTGGATTTTTAAAATAAAATGACTAATTTCTGCAGAATTAACATATATTAATTCAATATTTTAAGAATTTAATTAGATCTTATGCAAGAACACTGGCACAGTAATGAAGAGAAGAATAATTATAATGGCTTTTATCTGGAAATGAGGGACCTGGCAACTGTTGGACTGGAGAGGAGTGATCAAGACAAAGGGAAGCAAAGGTAACTCAGAGATGGCCTCCAGCCAGAACAATTCCTGTGGGGTGTGGGAAGGGGGAGATCTAGGGTAAAGAGGATAGAACTGGCATTAAAAGGCCTGGAACAAAAAGAAGAAACATAGCTGATCTGGGTGGGGAAGTTTTTTGTTTTTTTTTAATATGTACAATTAGCTGTTCAAATGTTAAAATTCACAGGAATGTGAGTGTCATATATCTATATCTAGATATGGACCTAGACCTATATAGATGCANACAAAAAGAAGAAACATAGCTGATCTGGGTGGGGAAGTTTTTTGTTTTTTTTTAATATGTACAATTAGCTGTTCAAATGTTAAAATTCACAGGAATGTGAGTGTCATATATCTATATCTAGATATGGACCTAGACCTCTATAGATGCACGCTGTGCTGTGCTCAATTGCTTCAGTCCTCTCTGGCTCTTAGCAATCCCATGGACTGCTGCTCTCCAGGATCTTCTGCCCATGGGATTCTCCGGCAAGAATACTGGAGTGGGTTGCCACCCAGGGGATCTTCCCCACCCAAGGATCCAGGGTTTGTAAAGGGGTCTCCTGCATTGCAGGCGGATTCTTTACCAGCTGAGCTACCAAGGAAGCCCATATATATATATCAGTTCAGTTCAGTCGCTCAATACACACACACAGATATGTATAATTTAATTCTGGTTTCAAGATAATAGAAATAAATGATTTAGACTCTGACCTCAAAAATCTGCATCTAGTAGGAAGGCAGACAATACACCAACTATTACAGCACAGTCTCAAACACTGAAAATTTTTCCTTAGAATATATATCAGAAAGGATTGCATTGTCTAATTGTCAAATATGAGAGATTTGGGAGTATTGAACAATCCATACCACAGATATGGAAGCCATTTATAATTATTTGGAAATTAATTAAACTTTACATACATGGCTATTGTGTCTCCTAGAACACACAAAATTAAAACTTTATGTATAATATATTAAATTATGCATATATGATGTGTGTATGTGTGCATAGTTAGCTGTATCTAACTCTTTGTGAGCCCATGGACTGTAGCCCTCTATGCTTCTCTTGTCCATGAAATTTTCCAAGCAGGAATACTGGAACAGGTTGCCATTGCCTACTCTAGGGGATTTTCCTGAACCAGGGTTCAAACCTGAGACTCTTGCATCTCCTGCATTGGCAGGTGGATTCTTTACCACTGGCATTACCCACGCAGCCAATATGTTAAGTGTACATATATATAATTTTAATATGCAGATTATTATATTTATAATATGTATATTATCTTTGTTATATAATATGTATATTATATATATATGTGTGTATCGGCACCCCACTCCAGTACTCTTGCCTGGAAAATCCCATGAACAGAAGAGCCTGGTAGGCTGTGGTCCATGGGGTCGCAAAGAGTCGGACAGGACTGAGCGACTTCCCTCCCTTTCCTATATATAATATATATTATATTTATGATATGTATACACAGAAATACANGGCACCCCACTCCAGTACTCTTGCCTGGAAAATCCCATGAACAGAAGAGCCTGGTAGGCTGTGGTCCATGGGGTCGCAAAGAGTCGGACACGACTGAGCGACTTCCCTCCCTTTCCTATATATAATATATATTATATTTATGATATGTATACACAGAAATACACACAATCCATTGCGCTCTCACATTTTAGTCAAAACTTTAATTTGCACCTCACATTGACAAATAATTCGAGTTACTTGACTAATGTGTCATGCATGCTAAGTCACTTCAGTTGTGTCCAACTCTTTGGACCCTGTGGACTATAGCCCTCCAGGCTCCTCTGTCCATGGGATTTCCCAGGCAAGAATAGTGGAGTGGGTTACCATTCCCTTCTCCAGGGGAACTTCCTGACCCAGGGATGGAATCCGTGTGTCTTGAGTCTCCTACATTGGCAGGCAGGTTCTTTACCAGTAGCGCCATCTGGGAAACACACAATGTGTCATAGTTGTTGCAAATTACAAATGGCACATCTTTCTCCATTGGCAATAGTCTTTCTCCAAAGGAAAGCTACCTGAGCAGGCACATAATTCCCTAAGTATTAAAGTAAAAGTCTAGGAAGCACTGAGATGGAGGATATAATAGCTGGATTAAACTAAGTAGTGAGGTTGAAGAAGATCCACAGAGTACAGAGGCTATTGAGTTAAATGTAATATCAAGAATGAGAACATGTTGGAAAGGATTTAAATTCTAATTACTGGTCACATTCTTTATCTCAGATTAAAGTCTATAAAGAGCTCCCCAGCATTCTGCTAATTCTTCCTGACAAATAGAGGCCCAGACTCCAAAGCTTTATTATAGTCATTCAGGACTCTCAAAGCAGCCATTTGAGAATTGCCACAAATAAATGCTCCTGGAATTCCTGTGATAAAGAGGGAGTTATTCTGCTGAGCTGATGATGGCTTTATAGAGGAACAAGTTTGAATTCAAATTATGAATTGGTAGATGCCTAAAAGCAGTTTTAGGAAGAAAAACACGAGAGATAACTTGGGTCTGATGTTGTGATTTAAAATACCCTATTTGCTTATGCTTGAATCTAGTTTCCAAATTATTATTTTCAAGTTTAGCAGCCACATAGATAAGATAAAGGAACACTAGGAAGGGAAGGCTGATCTTTCACCCTAAAATATAATCTTTGAGAAACTGCTTTCGAGAGACATTGGCATTTCAAGTTTAGGTCTTATTTGGCAGTGCTGCTCTCTTCCATACATTGTTCCAGGAAAGTGTGAAGTTTAAGGAAATGTAATTTTTATACCCTTTTTATCCCCTTGCTTTCTGATGCACTGATATTTTGGCACTCCTAGTAAGATCTCAGAGTTTTTCTATAGTGCATTTTATTTTTAGAAAACTCCAGTAGCTTTATCTGCTTCTGTCATCTTTCACACAGGTGACACACACACACACACACACACACACACACACACACACACATGGAGAAACTAGAGAAAAGCCCTCTTGTTTGGATGTACTTTTAGGGAGTTACAGAGTTTTCTTTTTCATCCTAGGTAAAATGAGATTCAAAATCTTGTCCAAAGTTTCACTAAGGTACATCCTCTGACAAATAAGCTTCATCGCTGATGTATTTAGAACATATCCTTGCAACTTTGCTCTTTTATTTAAATAACAACCCCTCAAAGTAATTTACTAGTATTAACAATAATTAACACATATAATTTCAGCTCTCAAGATCTTATTCAATTATTTGTTATTTCATACTACCTCTTATTGATACAATTTTATGGATGTACCAACTGAATCTGTTCAGAGTAAAGGAATAACTATGTGTGTGCGATTTAGGCCCACTCACTTTAATTACAAAGTATTTTATTACCCCTCCCTATCCCCCCACCAAAATGTGATTAGAACAAAGACTCTCTTAACAAAACTTGAAACTGATTCAAAATTATACTTCAAAGCACACTTCAATTTCCCCAAAGACAAGAAATTGGAAATGAATGAGAGGGAAGATTTAGCAATTCAATAAGTAGGAGTGAGAACCACTTTTCCCACAGTTTCCAGGATAACACGGACTCTGATTCCAGACACATAGAAAATGCTCTAACGTGATTTGTTAGATCAATAAAAATGAATTAATAAATGTTGTTATGCACAGAGAGAATTTAAAAAAGAACAAGGCTCAACTCCATCAAAACTGTGGGCTCCTACCTTTGAAAAACAATCTTTGAGCACTAAAGCAACTCTTTTTTTAATGAAGTGCTTGTCAATCTCTGTCCAATAAATGCCTTCTAATTACAGCAAACCGATGCCTGGCACAAACTGCAGTACTTATCAATTATTTATATATTTTCATTTTTGAAAACTCCTAAAATAGCAAATAAATAAAGCCACAGGAATTTCTGTAGCTTTCATGGAGTTCCCAGCAGCCTTTAACTTTTAGGCAGAATTCCTAAATATTCCTTTAAATATTACATTGAAGCTTAGGAGAATCCCTTGACAGAGGAGATCAATGTATCAAATTAAGCAAGTGTTCTGTATTTAAAACCACTTAAAATAATCATATACCTTGAAAGCAATTTTATCTTTTATGACTCGGACCCATGAAACTTAGACGCAGAAAGTAGTAAGATATGTACATTTCTTGTGTTGATTGTAAGATTCTATTATCACTGAGACATCTCATGTGAGATGCTTCTGTTTTGCCTAATATAAGAATGATCCAACATGAAGCATTATGTTTCAGACAAGATACTTCACTGATATTTTAGATAATTATAAAAATAATTCAAAAGAGCATGGGGAAGTTTGAAGTTACTTTGAAATGACTGTCGGAAAACATTTAGAGACAACACCAAGACTCACAGGCTGATCTTGAAGAAATCACCACTGCCACCCTGACCACCATAGGTCTGCAGGGTAAACTGCTACCAGGATTTTGACTTGCAGTGCGATCTGTGATGCTGTCGGCATTCACACCACTGCTGCTACCTCAGGAACCTGATGATACAATCAACCATTTCTTCATGATCTACAAGCATCTACATTTTCCTTTGCTGATGAAGTTAAGATGGAAGTGCCTTCCCCAAGATGTTCATGTTGGAATTAAATTGTTAACTGAATAAATCTGATTGGTTGGTCATGGAAAACTCTTCATTCTTATAGGCTGCATAGCTTTTTCTTCTTTTGCGATCTCTCCAAATTGCTCTTCTGTTCATTTGAAGCCAACCAAGGGCAAAAAAATTTTACAAACCAATTAGTCTTTTCATTACTTCCAATCACCCTTCTCTTATAGAACACTTGCCAACCAAAGATGGTCTCAGAATCTCTTTCCTCCATTTCCTTCACAAAACCGACTCTTTCCTTCAAACAACTTTGAACCTTGATGAAAGGAAGATGGCCACAGATGGGTCCCCTTAGGCAACTCAGGAAGAAATAACCGTCACTAATTTTGTTTCACACTTGTTTTTATCTTTGAGGTATGTCTAATAACCCTCCCTTTCCCAACTACAGATTGGAAATTTCCTTCATATACTTCAACTAAATAAACACATGATAACATTTAATGCAGAAGACTTTATGAGAATCCAGCTATCTTCTAATAAACCAAATATATGACCTTTTTTTGATGTGAAAATATTACTTTTCTCATCAATTACTTTTGGTTTGGAAAATATATTTTTAGAAAGATACACTATTAAAGTTAGCATGTATTGTGTTAACTTTTTTAATGAATTGATTGACATCTTTACATCTCTATTTTAATTTATCATCCACTAAATATTAAGATACTAGTAATTATACAAATTTGTCTGGGTCCTCAATAAATATTAAGACTACAGAATTGTCCTAAAACACAAAACTTTGAGAACTTTTCTTCTAGTCCTTTATTAAGGGTTCTACTTCCTCTAATTTTATGCAATTATTTAAAATTAAAAATAGTTATAATAGCTTCACCATGATTTTAAAATGTTTGAAATCAGATTCTTGTCTCTATCATCATTATCAGATGCAATGCCTAACTTTCACAGTGTTGTCAAACAGGATTAATCCAGGATAGCTCCAAGTCAAAAAGTAAAATTGATGACACTTAAAATGTGTAAGAAGATATATTTAATACAACAGAGTATTATCTTATTAATATTTTATATATGTTTAAATTATGGTGGTAGTGATTATAATTTGTAAAAACTCCAAAGAGCGAAACAATAAAAGCAAAATAAATAAATAAATAAATACACAGAGTTATTTGAATAAAACAGTTCAGTGTTCTACTGTGCCTTTTCCCTCACATGGAAGCCATTACCAAAACTTTTATTCACATTATATTTTGGTTTAGTCTCCAATTGTGTCTTCAGCTGTATGCCATGGAAATGCATTTCTTATTTACTTCACTGGAGTACTTTTATAATAGAACAATTAACAATCCACAAATTGTTAATTCCTTGTTAGCATAAAACCATCTGGTGTCAAATTCTCTACACCAGGGTAGGATTTGAAACAGACGTGCTCCCCACAATGTGTTCAGTGTTAATTACCAGTGAAACCTGATGAAAATAATCTTCTGTTTTTAGAAATGCAGCAATTGTTTTAGACAGTTCTTTTTTCTTTTGGTGCAATGTTTATTTCACTTGAACCTATACTGGGGTTTGATTAAGTTGTTTGTGTTGGGGGCAATGACAACATCCATTTCAGAGGCTTTACAAGATATAGTGTAGGAGATGCTTCATATTTATCAACACACATATATGCAGCATAATCTTGTTACCAGAATAATGTTTTATAGAGCATTTTACATTTAAAATGTATTAACTTCCATGTTTTTAGTGTGACTGAAAGTAAAATGTTAGGAAGCATGAATAAAACAAAAAAAAATAATTTTGATTAAGTATACATATAAGAAATCTTCTGAATCTTGGTCAGCCCTTTAGATATGTCAAAAAAGATGTGACATTTGCATCATTTCTTTGTTCTTCACATTTATTTTCCCACTTAAACTTTTGTTCGCCATGGTTATCATGTTGACCTAGTAACATACTCCTTAATGACTTCTGGATATCCATTAGTCCAGATAGTTTCACCTTTCTCAATGTAAATGGTGAGAGTTTGAGATAAGCTGGGAAATCATGACAAGTCGGTACAGAAAGAATTGTTTTTTTTTCTATTACAGGCACAATTTCACAAGCTTGCTTAAATTTCTGGGAAAGACAGTGGTTTTTAAAAATCATTCTTAAAAATTCCTATACCTGCAACTCTCTTCAAAAGAGAAATCAAAAAGAAGAAAACATTATTTATAAGGAAGATCAGAAATTTATTGTATTATAAACATTGAACAGCATCTGCTATTTGCAATACAACATAAAAAATGAAATAAAAAGGATTTCAGATGACCATATTTTTTCTCTAACACATAAAAGTCCAGTACCCTAGGATTTGAAATGTACTATGTCTGTCTTGTCGTTTGGTGAGGTGTGGGTCTGAGGCAGGGCCAAGCCACAGGGAGACTGGGCAGGGTATTCTACTGTTATCAGAATAAATGAACAAGCTGTAATAAACACCACCCAGCCTGCCAAAATGGACATGAAAAACATGCCCCATATCTTGCTTCCTACCTTGGAGGAATGAGGCCTGTATAAGAGCTATCTTTGTGGCAGCATTACAAATCTTATGGAAGAGAAGAGCAGGTGCTGGAACACAGTGCCAAATGTTTATAACAATTTCACTGCATGGATGTGTCTCTTCTTCCAAGATAAGCCCCCTATTTGTGGCAGTCCAAAGAAACCTGTAAAATATACGTTATCTGATCCTGTCCCTAGATGTCCCTTCTTCCCTAAAATCATCTCTGTGGAGTCTAGCTTTACTCTTTCTCTTTTCCCAAAAAGTGTGGATATCAATTTTCTTACCCTCAAGCCTCCTGAAGAATGTAGTTAAGGACAAAGCAGGAGATGGAAATATGTCTGGAATGCCAACAGGATAACACTTTCTTCGGGTGGTGGAAGAGGGTTTTTTGTGTTTGAACAGAAGCACTTCCTTGGACTGTTCATTTGGAAGTTTTACTACATGTATTAGCTTTCTGTAGCTGCTGTAAAAAAAAAAATTAGCACTAATTTAGTGACTTCTAATGGCACACATTTATTATCTTACACTACTCTAGGGCACAAGTCAATTGCAGGTCTTAGTGGGGTCAAATCAAGGTGTTGGCATGATTACATTATTTTTGAAGTATCTAGGGGAGAATCAGTTGTCTTGAATTCTCTAGCTCCTATAGGTCACTTTGCCTTCAATCTTTCCCTGCTTCAGGGTCTTTTCCAATGAGAGAGACAGAGGATGAGATAGTTAGATAGCATCACTGACTCAATGAACATGAATAAGAGAAAATCCTGGGAGATGGTGAAGGACAGGGAAGCCTGGCATGCTGCAGTTCATGGGTCTCAAAGAGTCGAACATGACTTTTAGCAGCTTAACAACAACAAAAATGTCTTGGATTCCTTGACTTTCTTGACTTGACTTGGATTCCTTGACTCATAGCTCTTCCCCTCCATCTTCAAAGTCAGCAGCGTTGCATCTCTGACTATGTTTTCACAGTCAGATCTCATTCTCACCACAGCTAGGAGCCCCATGTGATTAGACTAACCCCACCAAGCTAATTCAGGATGACCTCAAAGATCTTAACAGTTAAATCTTCAAAGTCCTTCAGGCAAGTAGCATTCACGGTTCTAGGGATCAGGACATGAGCGTCTTGGAGGGCAATTATACTGCTCACCATTACAGAGGAAAATTCTCTTGTTTCTGACCCTGAAAATAAGCTTTATTCTTCTTTTTTTCCACAGAACTATCTGTGCATTTTCAGATTTACTTATAAAATTTTCTGTTTAGCCTCCTTTGGCAAGTGTTTGCTCCTTCTAGTCACGTGATGGCTGATCCATCTTCAACTTCAAGTGGAAAGAAGGGAGAGGTAAAGGGGTTAGGAAATAAAGGTATATGGTAATACCCAAAGGTATCTTTCTCCCTTTTAAGATTATCATGGAAACTGTCCTTAGCAAAATTAAACAATAAAATTATGAGTGTTTGATTTGTTTTACAGTTTATTTTAATTTATTTTACTTTACAATACTGTATTGGTTTTGCCATACATCAACTTTAATCTGCCATGGGTATACACATGTTCCCCATTCAGAACACCCCTCCCACCTCCATCTCCATACCATCTCTCTGGGTCATCCCAGTGCACCAGCCCCAAGCATCCTGTGTTTTGCATCAAACCTAGACTGGCGACTCATTTCTTATATAACATTATACATGTTTCAATGACATTCTCCTAATTCATCTCACCCTCTCCCTCTCCCACAGAATCCAAAAGACTGTTCTGTACATCTGTGTCTCTTTTGCTATCTTGCATACAGGGTTATCATTACCACCTCTCTAAATTCCATATATATGTATTAGTATACTTTATTGGAGTTTTTCTTTCTGGCTTACTTCACTCTGTATAATCGGCTCCAGTTTCATCCACCTCATTAGAAGTAATTCAAATATATTCTTTTTAATGGCTGAGTAATACTCCACTGTGTATATGTACCACAGCTTTCTTATCCATTCATCTGCTGATGGACATCTAGGCTGCTTCCATGTCCTGGCTATTGTAAACAGTGCTGCAATGAACATTGAGGTACACGTGTCTCCTTCAATTCTGATTTCCTTGGTGTGTGTGACCAGCAGTGGGATTGATGGGTCGTAAGGCAGTCCTTTTTGTAATCCCTCCTCAGATAGCCATTTTGCTTTTTTGCATTTATTTTCCATGGGGATGGTCTTGATCTCTGGCTCCTGTACAATTTCATGAGCCTTCATCCATAGTTCATTAGGCACTCTGTCTATCAGATCTAGGCCCTTAAATCTATTTCTCACTTCCACTGTATAATCATAATGGATTTGATTTAAGTCATACCTGAATGGTCTAGTGGTTCTCTCTACTTTCTTCACTTTAAGTCTCAATTTAAAATAAGGAGTTCATGATCTGAGCCACAGTCAGCTACTGGTCTTGTTTTTGTTGACTGTATAGAACTTCTCCATCTTTGACTGCAAAGAATATAACCAGTCTGATTTCGGTACTGACCATCTGGTGATGTTCATGTGTAGCGTCTTCTCTTGTGTTGTTGGAAGAGGGTGTTTGCTATGACCAGTGCATTTTCTCGGCAAAACTCTATTAGTCTTTGCCCTGCTTCATTCTGCATTCTGAGGCCAAAGTTGCCTGTTACTGCAGGTGTTTCTTGACTTCCTACTTTAGCATTCCAGTACCCTATAATGAAAAGGACATCTTTTTGGGGTGTTAGTTCTAAAAGGTCTTATAGGTCTTCATAGAACCATCAATCTCAGCTTCTTCAGCATTACTGGTTGGGACATAGACTTGGATTACTGTGATATTAAATGGTTTGCCTTGGAAACGAATAGATATCATTCTATGGTTTTTGAGATTGCATCCAAGTACTGCATTTCAGACCATTTTGTTGACAGTGATGGCTACTCCATTTCTTCTAAGGGATTCCTGCCCAGAGTAGTAAATATAATAGTCATCTGAGTTAAATTCACCCGTTCCAGTCCATTTTAGTTTGCTGTGAAAAGAAGAGGAACAAAAAGCAAAGGCGAAAAAAAAAAAGATACAAGCATCTGAATGCAGAGTTTCAAAGAATAGCAAGAAGAGAAAAGAAAGCCTTTCTCAGTGATCAATGCAAAGAGATAGAGGAAAACAACAGAATGGAAAGACTAGGGATCTCTTCAAGAAAATTAGAGACACCAAGGGAACATTTCATGCAAAGATGGGCTCGATTAAGGACAGAAATGGTCTGGACCTAACAGAAGCAGAAGATATTGAGAAGAGGTGAAAAGAATACACAGAACAACTATACTAAAAAGATATTCATGACCAAGAAAATTACATGGTGTGATCACTCACCTAGAGCCAGACATCTTGGAATGTGAATCAAGTGGGCCTTAGAAAACATCACTACAAACAAAGCTAGTGGAGGTGATTGAATTCCAGTTAAGCTGTTTCAAATCTGGAAAGATGATGCTGTGAAAGTGCTGCACTCAATATACCAGCAAATTTGGAAAACTCAGCAGTGGCCACAGGACTGGAAAAGTCAGTTTTCATTCCAATCCCGAAGAAAGGCAATGCCAAAGAATGCTCAAACTACCACACAATTGCATTCATCTCACATGCTAGAAAAGTAATGCTCAAAANCCAGATCATATGGTAACACTGTGTTTACTTTTTAAAAGAAAACTCCATATTGTTGTCCATAGTGGCTATACCAATTTACATTCCCAATAGTATAGGAAGGTTCCTTGTTCTCTTTACCCTCTCCAGTATTATTATTTAAAATTCTTTAAATTAATATTGGAAGATGCATATTCCTCATTTTAGAGACAATAGTAAAACAAGGATCAGGCATTCGGCAATAATACTCTAAATAGCCTCAGAGAGTTCATAATTATAGTACAGGATACAATAGAAGCATTTCATACATTAAAAACAGCAAGAAATATTTTGAATTGCAAAATAGAATAAAAGTGAAATTTCCCAGTCTTTAAATTCCATTTGGGTGGTCTTCAAATTTGGCAATTTTTCTGAAAATCAAATTACCTGAAAAATAACTGTCAATTTTTAATATGTACTGTTTTCAGAAGGTACACTCTATAGCTATAGATAGAAAATCATGTTGTAAATTATATTTACAGTGAAACAACCTCTAAAAGGAATGTGTCTGGGGTCAGGGACACAGCAGCATTTCACAAGTCCTTCACACATAGTGCGTTCTGTTATAGTTATCGTCGATGCTGGATGATCTCCTCTATAAAGGATATTCATCTAGACTCCACTGTATTTTCATGCTCCACATGTAATAAAACTGATTGGCTAAGTAGCATAAAGACTGTGTTTATTATTACATGTTTTTGACCTCGTTTCTGCCCTGTAGCACTAATGGTGCCAGACTATGTTGAGACCAATGTGATTTCTTTATTGTTATGGCTCAAACAATACAGACAGATGAAATGGCTGTGCAATATACATCATCATCATCATTATCACATGTATGAGGAATTGCTCAGTCGAAAAGAACACAGATGACAAAAATCAGGGTCAACTGAATAACAACAGTATACACACACACATGCACATACATATACTGTTCAGTTCAGTTGCTAAGTTGTGTCTGACTCTTTGTGACCCCATGGACTGAAGCATGCCAGGCTTCCCTGTCCTTTACTATCTCCCGGAGTCTGCTCAGATTTTGACTGATTATATACATATATATGTATGTGTGTGTGTGTGTGTGTGTGTGTGTATTTTCATATATTTACTTTATATATATAAATAACTCAACTTCTCCACACAAAATCAAGTACAAAGCATGATACATTTTATTTGTACTCCTATTTACATCCAAATATTCCCCAGCTTATGAGAGTGAAGAAATCCATTCTAATATAATCGAGAGCTATCTTCCCACTGTGGAGAAGCACTCAGTGAAAGTCAGCAGCTTTTAGGATGGATTCTGACTGCCCTCCCCCAGCTTTGCCATCCTGTCATCTAGCCACATGTGCTCCTGATCCAGATCACTATGCATATGCATGACCATATGTTTCCTCCTTGTGGGCCTCCTTAGGCTCATCATTTGGTTCAATATCAACATTCCCATCCCTTTCCTTGCAATTCCACACATTACATTTCACTCATTACACCTCTAACCACACCTCAGGAAAACTGTCACTTTTGAGAGTGAAATGGTACTGCCTGGGACGTGTGAAGGTTGTCATAGTCTGACCATCAATGCTAGAATGCTGTTTCTGACTGCCTTCTCCTCTGATCTGTCATCACAGAAAAACCAATGTTTTTCTCTGCTTTTTAAGTTGGAGAGTAGGCTGAAGTTCTTTGCCATCCTCCCATTCTCAAATGAATTAAGGTTCTCAGAATAACTCTGAGGGGAACTGAGTTTTGCATGTGTTTCTAGCAGCTTTGTTTGCAGTGGAGGTGATCTAAACTGCGAGGATCCCCAAGGGAGCTTTGGCGACAAATGCCATCTGACTCGTCATCACCCATGAAATTTAAGTGTGAAGTGGTGGGGGGTGGGGTCCAGTGAGAAGGGAGCAAAACAGAGTAGAAATATGGAGAGAGTGATGTCTCTTTCTCTGCATGTCAACAGAGAAACTAAACAAACATGTAAATAATAAACAGTTCTTTTTAAGTAAAACCTCCTGAGAAACTCAATTGCCCAGAAAAGCAAAATGCTGTGTATATTTAGAGAGAAGGAAAAAAAAAAAAACAACTTCAGAAAGGGAAACTAAATGTCAAGAAATGGCTCACATTTCCTACATCAAATTTCTTAGTTAATTAATTCTACTTTTAGGTCCAGATCCATAATTTGGAAGGCCCACTGCAAAAGGAAAATGTGAGTTTCCTTGTACAAAAAACAGGAAAAAAAATTATGTTAAATATACTAAAAATTTTTATTTCTTTCATGGTCTCGCTCTCAGTTCATGGTGGCATTTATTGGTTATTTCACGTGATCCTAAGTGAACAAAATTAAAATTTTAAACTATTATTATGGATTTTACCATTCAGCTTAATATTGCCCAGTGCCAGTTTTAAATACAATTACACAAGCATAACTCTATGTGGACTTTCTGAAGTTATATAATTTGCCTTTTGTAGCTCACATATTTATAAGTGTTTTACTCTTACCAGAACAGAAACATTTCACAAAACTTACTCAACTTTTACACTTTATTCCTTGATACAATTTCTGGATACCCTGATACTCATCTACCAGTATTCTCTATCTTTGGATTGTTGGTAAGTAAGGAAAGACATAAGGGAAAAGAACTAGGATTACTCTCAATTTCCCTTTCCCAGCCTTAAGTGAAAATAACATGAGTGAGAAGAATGAGAAAGGGTCACTTGNAATGCAAACTAGTTAATTGAACAGTGACCAATTACACGGGACATCCACATTGACAGAGTGATTTTTTTATAAACTTGGTTCTCAAAGGTTCAGTTTTGAGAATTTAATCATAGATCACAGAACTGCTAGCTCACATGAATCTTCAGTTCCTGGGTAGCTAAGTTCATCTAGAGTGAGTGAAGACTGAACTGTTTCCAAAATCTATGCTACTTGATTTGGGGTGAGCTCTATCTGCATGTTACTGACTAAACTTATCAACGGCTGAGATAGTTTAAACTATGGAAGCTTGTTGCAACTAATTTCCATAACTTGTTCAGCAATTTTACTATTCAACAACATTGCTAGTTTCTCTCACAGAGTATGTATGGGAGATACCAAAAAATTAAACATTTTGATGAGATAATATATGTTCTTTCAGTACAGGGGTTGGCAGACTTTTTTTGCAAAGGGTCTCATAGTCAGTATTTTAGACTGTGGGCCTTAAAGTCTCTTGAGAAACATCTCAAACTATGCTAGTGTGCAGGAGCATCCAGAGATGATAAGTAAATTGTTGGAAATGGCTGTGTCCCAATATAGTTTTAATTGTCAACATTAAACTGAATTTCAAATAATTTTCATGTATTACAAAATACTCTTTTAAATTTTTTTTTTTTTTTTTTTTACCTATGACTAATGTAAATGACCGTATACAAATGGGCAAAGGGTAAGATTTGGCCAACAGGGTATAGTTATCTGACTTTTACTGTAGTATAGGAATTCCAAGATATATTTTAGAAAATATTCAGTCAAAAGTTCAATCTTTTTATTTTTTTCTCCTCTGGCCATAAGCAAGGAGCACTGATGGAGCAAGTGGGAACTGGCCACTCTGCTCTGTCAAACCCAGGCTAAAAATCCACAAAACTCCTTGGCTCACACTTTAAAAATCTGTTCCAGTTCTAATTCGGGTCCCTGACAACTTGGAAGTGATTTGCCTTCGCTCTTTATCCCTCCTGTCAAGGCAATGGCTCTCTGCATGCTTTCTTAGCCACATTTGGAGAATCTGCTAGTGTTCACTTATTCCTCATCCCAGAGAGGGGATAATTAAGACTCAGAAGAGCAAATAAGCTTGGCAGTGCCCTTCTTGGAACCACTGAGGAATGGGAGGTCTGCTTTTATTTCAGCCAGATATCAAGGAGGAATGTACATATTAAATGTATATGTATATTTAAACTAATACATTAACCAAGTTTCAAAGTAAAAAGATCCTAATAAGATGTAAGTGAACTATCCACCTACACTGAAGTCTTGATTATTCTATTATTTTTGTATTATTATATTGCATTTTTATCTGGTATTTACTTCCATGTTTTAATGGTAATGCTTACCTTGCTATTTTACTTAAATCATCTGCCTGCAATCTGGGACACCTGGGTTCAATCCCTGGGTTGGGAAGATCCCCTGAAGAAGGAAATGGCAACCCACTCCAGCATTCTTGCCTGGAATACCCCATGGACGGAGGAGCCTGGAAGGCTACAGTCCATGGGGTCGCAAAGAGTTGGACATGACTGAGTGACTTCACTTTCAAGCATAATCTCTTGACTTGTTTTTATGGTTTAATCAGCTCAAGTACAATACTGTCCCCTGCTTCTACCTAATGTAGCTGTATCACAGGTTTTGGCCAAATTGATTTTCAGCATTTACAATATTATGACCAAATAGATATCATTTACTCTGAGTCAAGTGATTCACTGTGTTTACATTTACATTTGCTCAGTTCTACTTTTACATTTTCAGAATCAATTAGGTCTTATTTATATGTTCATTTCTCTATGTACCTATTGCTAGTTCTTCACATTGTCCAACAGTCTAAAACAGCTTCTCAGTGTAGAACTCCAAAGGCACCCCCACCCCTTAATCTCCTCACTACATACACCTTTCTCCCTTCCTTGTGAGCTGTTGTCTTGCTCAAATCTGGACAGGCTATGCATGCAAGGATGCTCCAATTCTCTTGACTCATTCTGATGAGTCTCCTTATCATTTTTGTTTATCAAATGGTCTTTCCTCAGAACCTGAAAATTTCCTTTTCTGTGGTTTAAGCACTGATATTTGTTGGTTTCACCTAAACGAGTGGTCACAGGTGTAAAATTTTGGGTGACTTGCTTATCTAGAATTTTCTTTACCCCACTCTCAAAATTGATGACTTATTTAAGTACATAACTCAAATTTTAAATCAATTGTCCCAGTCTCAAAAACATTTTGAGATTTTTTTTTTTTCATTTTCTTCTAGCTCTCAGTGTTGCTGTTAGGATACTTATGTTCAAAAAGTTTTGTGATCACACCCCGCCTTTTTCCCCTACTTTTAAAGCTTTTTCTCAGTCTTTGTGTCTCTCTGTCACTACATCTTTCAATTTAACAATTATATGCCTTAATGAGGGCTTTTATTTTATCCATTATGCTGAAAGCACATATGCATAGAGAAATTCACACAAATTTATGCTGAGGATAATCGTTACATTATTTCTATGATATCTTTTCCTTTAGTTTTTCCTTTTCTTTTTAATCCAGTTTCAAAAAATCCATGCTTGAATTTCTATATTGATTCTCAATTTCCTTATATTTTCTCTCTTACTATTCTATGCTTTGCCTGTCTTTAATTTGGAAGAGAATTTCATTATCTTATCCTTCTACCTTCCTACCTTGTATTAAAGTTTAGGTTTTTTAAAATTTATATTTCTTTTAATTCCTGAGAGCTCCTTTAATTTTCTGACTTTTCCTTTTGACAGCATCTTATATTTGAGTCTTTTCTCAGATTATTACTTTTAAAATAAATTCCCATCTCTTTTATGCAACTTGCCCATTTCATGAGCTCCTTTGCTTCTGCTCATTTTAGTTGTAGCCTTTTATTGCGGTTTCCGTTCTCAGAGGCCTAATAATCCTGGAAATCTCATACACATTCAGCAGTGAAACAAGAAAAAGCTGATGGAAACACCTACTTAACTAGAGAAAAATCATTTTTAAATAGAAGTTTCTTTCTTAAAAAGTTCTTATACCAAAATCTGGCAGTGATGAATGTTAGACTATGGAATAAATGAGAAGATTTTAATTAAAAGTGAAATCTTAGAGCCTGGGTAATGGACTATATTATAGGTATAATTATACCTATTTGTTTGTTACTGTGTATAAAATGGGTATTTCAGATTTTATTTACAGAATCCATTTTTTTCTTCACCTTACACTTGGTTTAATTCCTCAAATCCCACATACACCTGTCACTGTACTATTTTTTGAATACTGTAAAGATGAAAAGTGGTGTATTTTTATATCTATATTAATAATGATTTACTTTCAAAAAATGCCTTGAAGTTGAGCTGATCTCCAATAATTTGAAAGAACATTTTAATTATTGTATATTGTTAATGTTTGTTTTTATAAACATTTGCTAGTTTTATATTCTTGCCTTTTAAGTAAATATGATACTTCTTTATGTACTTTTAACTTTAATAAAACTTTTAGGCAAATAAAGAATAATAATAAAGTTTATTACGTTCTTGGCATAGATTTGAGCTCCTTGTGGGGATACATTTAATTTCACTTAATGCAAGGGTCATGCGTTGTTTTTATTATTACCTGCATGATATAGGTAGGGAATTTGAAAAAAAAAAAAAAAAAAAGAGAGAGAGAGAGAGAAGAAAAGTAATAGGCCCAAACTTTAAATAAGTAAGGAGCAGAACTTGAGTTTAAACTTGGGCTATTGGGAGGACCACATTTTCACCCCTAAAGTATACTAAGGTGTACCTTGAAGAAAAAACAGCCACAGGCTATTGATTTACATGAAAGGGTAAAAAAATCATCATAAATAAAAATTTAAATTTATGTTTCATATATTACCATTTAAATGACAATACCCAAAGAATAATAGATGATTTACACATTTCCCATTTATTCCTAAAACCAACATCCTTCAACTTGCCTAGAAGAAGTTTGCACACGATGATGTCTTGTTTTTTTTTTTTACAGGAAAACACAAATGTCTTAGTGAACTTTTAGGTTTATTCTTGGTGAGTACAGGTACATAGATGTGTGCACGCTCAGTTGCTCAGTCGTGCCTGACTCTGCAACCCCATGGACTGTCGCCCACCAGGCTCCTCTGTTTGTGGGATTCTCCAGGAAGAATATTAGAGTAGTTAGCCATTTCCTTCTCCAGGGGATCTTCTCAACCCAGGGATCAAAACTATGTCTCTTGAATCTCCTGCATTGGCAGGCAGATTCTTTACCACTGTGTCACCATTTATTATTGATANGGGCTCCTCTGTTTATGGGATTCTCCAGGAAGAATATTAGAGTAGTTAGCCATTTCCTTCTCCAGGTGATCTTCTCAACCCAGGGATCAAAACTATGTCTCTTGAATCTCCTGCATTGGCAGGCAGATTCTTTACCACTGTGTCACCATTTATTATTGATATCACATTTATCACATTTCCAGTAAAAAGATTTCTATTGTGTGCCAGTGGTTATAAGAATCCTTGCTCCTGCATCCCCAACCCCAAGTGTGCATGCACATTCACTCATGTCCAACTCTTTGTGACCCCATGTACTCTTGACTCCTTTCTCCANATTTCCAGTAAAAATATTTCTATTGTGTGCCAGTGGTTATAAGAATCCTTGCTCCTGCATCCCCAATCCCAAGTGTGCATGCACATTCACTCATGTCCAACTCTTTGTGACCCCATGTACTTTTGACTCCTTTTTCCATGGAATTTTCCAGGCAAGAATACTGGTGTGGGTTGTCATTTCCTTCTCCAGGGTCTTCCCAATTCAGGAATCAAACCCATGTCTCTTGTGTCTCCTGTGTTGCTAGATGGACTCTTTACCACTGAGCCACCAGGGAAGCCCAAGTGTATAGATATATCACAGTAAAACCAGCTTTCATTATTAATCAAAATTTCTCTTTTCCTCCAGAACTGAAGAATGGACATGTCTCAGATACCACAAGAGGGAGGCAAGAGAAAGCTCCATGGCAAGAAACTGAGACATGTGCTGGAATGCCTTCCAAAAAATACAAGTTGAGTCTTTTCTGTGTACACATAATCTGTGGAAAGGATATTTTGAAGTCCTGTGTCATCGAGCAGGTATCCTTGGGTTCCAAAGGCAGTAGGAAGCTAGAGGCATGGACATAATCTAGAGTAAAGATCTACATCATGGTCTTCCAGGGCACATTGTACCTAAACATGCTCCTAAACAGGGACTCCTAAACAGAAGTCCCTCTGTCCACTGCCTTTACTCCTTCAGAGAAGGTCAAAGATGACCTTTGAGGAAGATAACACTATTTTATTTAAAGTGAAATAAAATCCAGAAGAAAAAAATAGAATGAGAAGAAAATGATAACCAACATCATTGATTTTCTAAAGGACGAAAAATCAGCAGGAAAAGTTTTGGGTATAGAGGCCTGGCTGGTGTGGCTGAGCAGATGGCTTGTACATGTTTCTGAAGTCCTATCTGAACAAAATCTGGTCCAGAGATGCAAATAAACCCTCTTCCATCTCTTCTTAGCTTATGAAATAAGTGTTTATTGTTCAAAAATAATCTACTATGAACTTAATGAGTATTTCTGATGGCAGAAAAGAGACTACAGAGTAGGGCAGGTGGACATTAACATTTCTAATTTTAAAACCATCTTTGTTAGTTAGACTTTATTGCCACTGTGTTAAACCAGATTTTGCATTTACTTTCTGAAGATAATTCATTTCATGCATGATTTCTTGGGGCATATTCCTTTCTCCTGGAATCATCAGTATTTTCACAACATAGAATAATATTCCTAGTATATAGTAAAATAGCAAGNTATTGCCACTGTGTTAAACCAGATTTTGCATTTACTTTCTGAAGATAATTCATTTCATGCATGATTTCTTGGGGCATATTCCTTTCTCCTGGAATCATCAGTATTTTCACAACATAGAATAATATTCCTAGTATATAGTAAAATAGCAAGATTTCACAAACATGTAATGAAATAGGAAAAATATTTGCTATATCATTACTTGGAATGCCACCTTAATCTTAAACTCTAAGAAGACCTATTCACCTTATTCACAGAAATTTAGGCTTTATTTTTCTTTTCTCCCCAGGTGGTATGGAATGTTGAGTTACAATTGCTTCCTCTGTTTAGTGATCTGAGCTATATGCTGACTTTTTGTGCTTATAGATTTATTACAAACTATAGTTGCTAGCATAAGTTTCTTAGCCTTTGTGACCTTCATATACACATAATTGGTCAGAAAAAATGAACACGCAATAAAATAAAACCAACAAAATGCCCTCTTATGTCCAGAACAATTGAAGAGAAACACTTCTCTGTGTCAGAGACAAGAAGCTATTTCCAAAACTATCTCCTCTCCATAGTAGAGACTTGTAGCTTGAAACTGAATACTTAGGCAAGAACTGTATTTCCCAGTTCCCTTGCAATTATGAATGGTTATATGATTAGTCCTTCCCAGTAGATAGTAAATGAATTGACGTACACTATTTCTCAACTAAGTCTTTTAGGAAACCAATGTGTCTCTTCTATAATCTCTTTTTCCCAATTCAGCAACTTAATCTATTGCAAATTATATCCTCTGAGATAGCTAAGCTGTAAGACAGAAGGAACTAGGATTCTTACAAAACCACACTGAAGAGAATGGTTCCATCAGCCTAAACTATCACCAAGAATTGTTTTATGAGAAATAAATATACATATTTTTTATTCTTCTGGGTGATGGCTATTAGAATTTACCACTCCATCCTTGGATGTCTTCATTAATATATCCTCTCTCTGCTACTGATTGCAAAGCGTTTTTAAGTTTTCCAAAGATCTTAAAGTCTATACAACTATCCAGGGTCTTTTGTAACTTAGCCTACTTTCAAAGTGAGGAGAAACACTGTGCAGATATTTGAATATGCCTCTTGGGGTTGGGCTTCCCTCTTGGCTCAGCTGGTAAAGAACTGGCCTGCCAGTGTAGGAGACACAAGAGACAAGGGTTTGATCCCTGAGTCAGGAACATCACCTAGAGAAGGAAATGGCAAACCACTGCAGTACTCTTGCCTGGAGAATCCCATGGACAAAGGAGCTGAGTGGGCTAGAGTCCATGGGGTCACAAAGATTTGGACATGACTAAATATGCTTGCACACTTGGGTGGGGGAATGAAGGGACAAGGATTCTTATCACTATTGGCACACAATAGAAATATTTTTACTGGAATAATAAGTATGATAGGAATAATGCTCAGTGCACAGAGATAAAGAATCTGTCTGCCAGTGCAGGAGATATAAGAGACATCGGTTTGATTCCTGGGTAGGAAGATCCTCTGGAGAAGGAAGTGGCCTCCTGTTCCAATATTCTTGTCTGGAAAATTCCATGGACAGAGGAGCCTGGTGGGTTACAGTCTGTGTGGTTGCAAAGAGTCAGACATGGTTGAGTGACTGAGTATGCATACAATGCACATATATGTATAGTGATTTTTACCATCTCTTAAGGTGGAAATATATTCTCTTGAATTTAACAAATATTATTTGCTGTGTCCATGAACATTCATTGACAGGTTTGATGAGATTGCACATCCTGTCTTCCTTTTTCACACAGCAAATGGTAGTTTCATGAAACAAGTGTTTTAAATGAAAATGAATAGGTAGGAAATAAACTAAAATGTAAATCTAGGCCCATAGTTGGATAGTTGACAGCTGCATGTCTGAGGGGAAAAATAGTCAATATTTTCTGTGTTGATAGATTGAAATGAGAATAAAATACAGCTGGATTTCATCAGATATTTCTCAGCAGGATACATTTCCCTCAGACTTAAAGTAAATATCTAGAGGAGTATGGAGCTTTAGACTATTCATCAATCATAAATTGTATTGCTTTTATTTGAATATAAATATTGGTAATTTCATGCATGCAAATGGGTATTTCAGAAATAAGACATACATTGCTAAATGCTGTTTGTAATAAATTCAGGCTTGCTCATGTGTAAGTATGTAATTACTCCTCTGAGTTTCCACCAAAACAATGTGCTTAATTCATATTTCTTACAAGATTAAAAAATATATGACCGTACCCCAGTAAGCTCATAAACTGTGATTTTGAAAAACACTATACAGCCACTTTCACTTTCACTTTTAGGGCTTCCCTTGTAGCTCAGGTGGTAAAGAATCCGCCTGCAATGTGGGAGACTGGATTCTATCCCTGGGTTGGGAAGATACCCTAGAGAAGGGAAAGGCTACCCACTTCAGTATTCTTGCCTGGAAAATTCCATGGACTGTATAGTCCATGGGGTCACAAATAGTTCAGCATGACTGAGTGACCTTCACTTTCATAGCCACTTAGAATTTCTTTCAGATATGTCATAATTATGTTCAGATATGTGCTTAAAACAGTATCCACAAGAAATAAGACCTCATTTATGAAACATAAACCACCCTTCCATTAACATTAGATAAGTTTAGTTTATTAAATAAAATACATTTGTAAATATTTTCCTTTTATGTTTTTCATACAGAATTTAATGTTTATTTTCCCATTTTACTGTGCATGATATTAAAATTACTGTTAGAATATCACCATCTATAATGTGAGGGAAAAACTTTCCTAATTACCTGTAAACAAGAGAAACTCATGCTGTCAGACTGCAAATGTTGTGAAAGCTAATGGCAAAGATTATGTTGGTATTCATTTCTCTAAGGACAAAGACTGAAATTTAGCCTGGCTCACAAACCCTCAATCATCTGTTCTCCATCTGCGTCACAGGTCTCATTTAGCATTATCCTCTCACCTCATGCTCTATGCTTCGACTATTCTGACCTCTATTTAGTTCCATCTTGAACATTCCAGGCTATTTAGCTTGTCTGAAATTTTCTTTCCCTGCTCATCCACTGCATTCACCCCTTATTAGTTGAATCTTACTTTCTGTCAGATCTTAGTTCAGTAGTCACTTTCTCAGAAAAGATTAGTCTAGCATCCATACATAAGTGATTTTCACCTGATGTGTACTTTATCATCATGACCCTCTCCTTCATATATTTTATCCTATTAAAACTTTTATTTGTTTGTTTGTGTGATGCTCTGTTGAATATTATTCTTTCTTGCTAAGCTGAGAGTCTATGCCATTTTTGGTCATATTTATATTTTCTTCACTGGAAAAAAAAAAACCTGTTGCATATAGCTAAAGCTGAATAAATATCAGTTAAGCGAATGAATGAATGAATAAAGTAGGTTTTATTTGTATCAGGATCAATGTCTAACAAAAAGAATATTGGACATGAATTGAGTTACTGATAATGTATTTTAAAATGTTTTAAGGTACCATAGTGCTTCCCAGGTGGTGCTAGTGGTAAAGAACCTGCCTGCCAAGGTAGGTTAGAGGTAAAGCATGTCAGTTTGATTCTGGGTCGGGAAGATCACCTGGAAAAGGGAATGACAATCCACTCCAGTATTCTTGCCTGTAGAATCCCATGGACAGAGGAAATTGGTGGGCAACAGTTCATTGTGTCACACATAGTCAGACACAACTGAAGCATGGCGTGGCAAATCACTATAAAATAAAACTTCATTTTGAATTAAGCTTTGAAGGGAAAAAAAAAGATGCTTCCTTTCTAAACTTTGATAAATTTCAATGAAAAACATAGTAATAAGAAAAATGCAAAATGTAAGTATAATATTTAGAAAAACAGGATTTCAGCATTCCTCACACATTCTTAATTTACAAGTATGTATTCATAGAACCAATGATCTTACAAACAAACAAACAAAAAAGAGATTACACAGAAAAGAAAGAGATAAAGAAGGAAGGAAGAAGAGAAAGGGTGAAAAGAAGTTGCTCTTGATAGGGAGTCAACATTTGCATGAAGGAATAACAGTGAAGAAGGGAATGAATATGGATGAGCTATTTATATATTGGTTCTTAAAACTAAGAGGCAAATCAAACTCATTACTACCTTAAAGAAACAGAATAGAATTTGGGGTACCCAAATTATAAAACCACGTTTAAAAGTGATGAAGGAATTCTAAGAAAGGAGAAAACAAGAGAGGAGAAATTATGAAATATGTGTATAATGTATACTTAAATTGGTACTGAGCCATATACAGACCTCAGGGGCACAACAAAGGCTAAAATCACTGGACTGAATTTTGAGCTTATGTCCAAGAGACAAAGATTGCAGTTTAAGTGCAATTAGGTTAATTGTCTGCTACAACAAACCAACACACACAAATATCAATACTGTTTGGATGAATGTAACAGAATCTAGAGTCTCTAAACATAGCAGTGAAAATGCCCAAGCTACATCTTAAACTTATTTATGTATGAAGAAAAAGGAAAATATGACTGAATTTCAAGAGGAAGGGCAACAGAAAGTTATTCAATACAGAGCAAATGATATCAATGATCACTTTGCAAAATAATATATGCATAAAACCAACAAGTTCATAAATGTAATCATCAGTGTTATAGAAAAATAAAATGAAAATGAAATCTCCAATTGAGCTAACAGTGCAAAGAAATATAAGAAAACTATCACATGATCAATAGAATTTTTAAAAAATGCCTAGGGATACATTTAACCAAGAGAGTGAAAGATTACAAGACTTTAAAAGAGAAATTGAAAAGATACAATTGAATAGAATGATACTCTATGATTGTGGTTTATAATAATTAACATTGATAAAATGTTCATATTACCCAAATTGATCAATAGATTCAATTAAATCCCTATAAAATTGTGATGGTATTTTTCACATAAGCAAAAAAATTAAATCTATGGAACCACAAAAGACCTTGAATAGCTAAAGCAACGTTGTAAAATAATAAGACAGCAAGAGGGACTACAATTACTGATTTCAAACTATACTGCAAAGCTATAGTAAATAAAACAGTATGGAACTGACAAAAAAAATAAAACAGTGAAGGAGAATAGGGAGGCCAGAAATAAACCACAGTATGTACAGTCAACCTAATATTAGATAGAGGAGTGAAGAATAATCAAGGGAGAAAGGATGATCTCTTTAAAAAAAGCTATTGGGACAAGCATGCCTCAAGAAACAAGAAAAAAATCAAATAACCTAACTCTACAACTAAAGCAACCAGAAAAGGAAGAAATGGAGAACTCGAGAGTTAGTAGAAGAAAAGAAATCTTAAAAAATAAGGGCAGAAATAAATGCAAAAGAAACAAAAGAGACCATAGCAAAAATTCAACAAAGCCCAAAGCTGGTTCTTTGAAAGGATAAAAAAAAAGTGATAAACCATTAGCCAGACTCAACAAGAGACAAAGAGAAAAAAATCAAATCAATAAAATTAGAAATGAAAATGGAGAGACTACAACAGACAACAGAAATATAAAGGATCATAAGAGACTACTATCTGCAATTATATGCAAATAAAGTGGACAACATGGAAGAAATGGACAAATTCTTAGAAAAGTACAACTTTTCAAAACTGAATCAGGAAGAAATAGAAAATCTTAACAGACCCATCACAAGCACAGAAATTAAACTCTAATCAGAAATCTTCCAGCAAACAAAAGCCCAGAACCAGACGGATTCACAGCTAAATTCTACCAAAAATTTTGAGAAGAGCTAACACCTATCCTATTCAAACTCTTCCAGAGAATTGCAGGGGAAGGTAAACTTCCAAATTCATTCAATGAGGCCACCATCACCCTAATACCAAAACATGACAAAGACGCCACACACAAAAAAGAAAATTACAGGCCAATATCAGTGATGAACACAGATGCAAAAAATCCTTAACAAAATTCTAGCAATCAGAATCCAACAACGCATTAAAAAGATCATACACCATGACCAAGTGGGCTTTATTCCAAGGATGCAAGGATTCTTCAATATCCACAAATCAATCAATGTAATGCACCACATTAACTAATTGAAAAATAAAAGCCATATGATTATCTCAATAGATGCAGAAAAGGCCTTTGACNCGTTGTAAAATAATAAGACAGCAAGAGGGACTACAATTACTGATTTCAAACTATACTGCAAAGCTATAGTAAATAAAACAGTATGGAACTGACCAAAAAAATAAAACAGTGAAGGAGAATAGGGAGGCCAGAAATAAACCACAGTATGTACAGTCAACCTAATATTAGATAGAGGAGTGAAGAATAATCAAGGGAGAAAGGATGATCTCTTTAAAAAAAGCTATTGGGACAAGCATGCCTCAAGAAACAAGAAAAAAATCAAATAACCTAACTCTACAACTAAAGCAACCAGAAAAGGAAGAAATGGAGAACTCGAGAGTTAGTAGAAGAAAAGAAATCTTAAAAAATAAGGGCAGAAATAAATGCAAAAGAAACAAAAGAGACCATAGCAAAAATTCAACAAAGCCCAAAGCTGGTTCTTTGAAAGGATAAAAAAAAAGTGATAAACCATTAGCCAGACTCAACAAGAGACAAAGAGAAAAAAATCAAATCAATAAAATTAGAAATGAAAATGGAGAGACTACAACAGACAACAGAAATATAAAGGATCATAAGAGACTACTATCTGCAATTATATGCAAATAAAGTGGACAACATGGAAGAAATGGACAAATTCTTAGAAAAGTACAACTTTTCAAAACTGAATCAGGAAGAAATAGAAAATCTTAACAGACCCATCACAAGCACAGAAATTAAACTCTAATCAGAAATCTTCCAGCAAACAAAAGCCCAGAACCAGACGGATTCACAGCTAAATTCTACCAAAAATTTTGAGAAGAGCTAACACCTATCCTATTCAAACTCTTCCAGAGAATTGCAGGGGAAGGTAAACTTCCAAATTCATTCAATGAGGCCACCATCACCCTAATACCAAAANGCTAAATTCTACCAAAAATTTTGAGAAGAGCTAACACCTATCCTACTCAAACTCTTCCAGAGAATTGCAGAGGAAGGTAAACTTCCAAATTCATTCAATGAGGCCACCATCACCCTAATACCAAAACATGACAAAGACGCCACACACAAAAAAGAAAATTACAGGCCAATATCAGTGATGAACACAGATGCAAAAAATCCTTAACAAAATTCTAGCAATCAGAATCCAACAACGCATTAAAAAGATCATACACCATGACCAAGTGGGCTTTATTCCAAGGATGCAAGGATTCTTCAATATCCACAAATCAATCAATGTAATGCACCACATTAACTAATTGAAAAATAAAAGCCATANTGCTCAGAGGTCTTCCACACAGAGAATTCCAAAATTATAGCATACCTTAATTGTTTAGAATATTGCAATTTTAATCTTTGTTTATTTTAATACAAAAATCTCTCCATAATTCTCATCTTTGTGCTTTTCTCAATCTTTCTTGAATGCTAAAAAACAGATTTATGTTATTTATGTTAGGTTAGTTAATCCCTCTTCCATTAAATATCAGTGAAAAATCCAACCTGTTTTTTCCCTTTAAAGAAACATGATAATAAAAATAATTTTTCTAATGCTAAATGTACACAATCATCTGAAACTTTGAATGTTGCAAGAATTTTCCCTATGTAAAAAAAAATGTATATTCTCATAACTATTTACTAAACAGCTATCTTGTCCCAGATTCAGTTCTAGATATTGTGAATACAGTGCTATCGATAAAGATAATATCCATATTTTATGGCATTTTATTTTGGTTGGGAAACTAATCAGTCTAATAGACACACACAGAGAAAATATTTCTTATTGTAAAAAGTGTCAAAATGATATGATATATAGTGCTTTGGAAGTACTAGTTTAGATTTATTTAGTGTTCATTCTGTAACTTTCTAAAATATTGACTTCTTATTGATACCAACCATATGACTATCCAGGAGAGTACATTTTAAGCAGGTTGAAGTGTGAAGGCTCTAAAGTGTATATGAGCTTGGTATAACTTTAGAACCACCTGAAAGCCAGGATGGTGGAAGTGGATGTAGTGAAGGAAAAAGTGGGCTGTGGTAAAGTTGGAGGGATAGGCAAGTTCATGGAGGGACTAAAAGGCCATGGTGAAAAATTTGTAAATTTGCAATTTTTTCATAAGGCAATGGAAACCCAGTCCAGTACTCTTGCTTGGAAAACCCCATGGATGGAGGAGTCTGGTAAGCTGCAGTCTATGGGATCCCGAAGAGTCGGACACGACTGAGCGACTTCCTTTCACTTTTCACTTTCGTGCATTGGAGAAGGAATCTCTAGGGAAACAAAAAAATAACTCTAGAAGAGTTAGACAAAAAAAAAAAAAAATGTGGATTAGAATTTTATTATGGCAGCCAAAACCAAAATAAGAACCCCAAATTAATTCATGTATAAGTTTTATAAGTGGGGATATTAACAGTTAGAAAAAACTATTACAATCCTATTCTAGTCTTCATTTATCAGACAAAACATACCTTTTAAAAATGATCAAAGCAGTGGAGAGTTAAAAATTAAATGAGAAATACTAGAAGAAACTGAGGACACCTAGCTTAAAAGAATAGTATAGCAGTGGTCATAATATTTGTTTTTTTAATATTTTGCTATGTCTTGAGCAAAATTTGAGGGAAGATTTATGGGAGATACATACTAAATACAATATATACTACCATAAATATTAATATAAATAATTACATTAATCAACCCTCTCCTCCCTATCATGGATTATTGAGTCACTGATAGTATTTTAAAGACTGTTAAAGAATTTGTCATCTACTCCAAAAAATGATACAACCTATATATAGGTTTATTAAATAGGTTATCATTCAAATTGGAACCTATTTGAGTATAAAGGAAGCTTTACTAATATTTGGGCTTCCCAGCTGGCTCAGATGGTAAAGAACCTGCCTACAATGCAGAGATCTTGCTTTGATCTCTGGGTGGGAAAGATCCGAGAGAAGGTCATGGTAACCCATTCCAGTATTCTCACTTGGAGAATCCCAGGGACACAGAGGTATGATGGGCTACAGGCCATGGGGTTGAAAAGAGTTGGACACAACTGAGCAACTAACACTTTCACTTTTACTTTACTAATATTTAAGATGGAGAAACAGTTAGAGTATAGAAAATAGATCAGAATGCATGGCTAGTCTCCTTGTAAATGATAAACCAACACCACTCTCATATTGCTTTTTTAATCCTCTTAACTCTTTAATCCTCTTCACCTCCAGCCCTCTATGCCAATCACATTTTTGACGTTCACATGGACAATATTACTCCTTCTAACTAGTCTACTCTAGCCCCTTCAAATTGTAATAAGTCAGATCTGAATGTAATCGTTTAATCTTTCTATTTTAAAATTGATGCCAGAGATAGATAACTTTTACCTTGACTTTAGCAGCTCCCCACTTAAAATGAAGAGACCTAGTAGTCCTGAACCATTTTTGTTCTGCTACACTTGCTCAGTAAAGCCCACTCAGCTTCCTTCCAGAAATACAGGTATCCATACCATCCTGAGTGATAACAATGTAACTTTAACACTTAAAGATACCAAGTGTAGAAATCCTTAAGTCTCTCTATGCTAATCAGCAATCCTTTGATATATTGTGTTATCCTTCTCTTTCATTTGTCTTCTCACAACTCCTGTAAAACCACCATTAATAACATTGGGCTAAGCTGGAGTAAATTTTTCCTAAAAACTGACTTTCTGAAAATATAAAAATATTTTTATTTCATTGTATACTCCTGAAAGAATACAAATTTTCTTCATTTTGTGGGTAAGCTCTTTACTTTGAGCCTTTGTTTTCGTTTTTTTTTTTTTTTTTTTTTTGACATTTCCAAATATTATGCTGAAGCATGATTTCATCAGTAGCTTCCCTTACCCTATAATTAAGATCACATTTCACTTTTTATTATAAATAAAAGGAAAATAAATATCTTACTCAGATTCTCACATTTTGTTTCTCTTCCAGGCAAGGTTTTCTTTTTTCTTTTTTTCTTTTTTAATAATTATAATGTATATTGATCTCCTCATTTCTCATTTCTTTCACAATCTACTAGCCAACATCTGCCTCAGTGAAGTCAAGGAGGGTCCTGGCTAGGTTCCCAAATGGTATATTGCTTACTTCATTCAATATATACTTGATGAACAAACAATATGTTCCAGGCACTGTTGAATTGCTCAGATTAAATCAATATTGGAAAGAATAAAAGAAGCACACAAGTTTGTATTCTACTGGGCTAAAGATACTTTAAAAATCAATGAACATACTCAGTAGATAGATTATGTTATATGTGAGGAGTTTGTGAGTGATAGTGTGTTTGTGTGTGTGTGTGTGTTTAAAGAATAAAATGTGAAAAAAGAAGACTAAGGTAAAGAGGATCAGAACTGGCCTGGAAGGTGAATCATATTTTTTAATTGAGTGGTCATGACTGACTTTATTGAAAAAATGATACTGAAAAGAAAGAATGAAAATAGCTACATGAATTTGCAAAGGGAACATGCATAGTAAGTTCAAGGAATATCAAAAAAGTCAGTGTGGCTAGAGCAAGAGTGAGCTTATTAATTTTTTAAATGGTGACTTTTAGAAGTATCATCCAGAATTCTATATTGAGACTAGATTTCAGAGGTCAAAGACATGTATATGGAGGCAGATAGGAAACTATTATAATAATCCAGGAGGAAGCTGAAATACTTTGACCAATATGGTAGCATATGGGGTGATTAGAAATACTTCTAGATGGTACAAATGATCATATTCTGAATGTTTCAAGATAGTTCCAACAATATTGGACTTTGCATCTAAAAAAGAAGGGATAATCCTAGCTTTTTGGCCCAACAACTGATTCAAATGGGCCTCAATTACGATTTTCAAAAGACATGAGTATCAGCAGTCATTAAGAAGACAGCAAAGCCAGGAGGAAAAAGCATTCAAAGAAACTTTTTTTTTTCTCTTTTTAATTTTTAAATTATGAAATTATAATTCATTTACAAGAGACTTGGAAAATACAGAACAAAGTTACATATAATTCTACTATGTATTGCAATTATTTTTTAAGTAGATAAATTAAGATTTTTAGTCAGAGTTTCAATATCAAATTCTCAAAAAATAATTAAATATATGAAAAATTATAAGGATATAGTAAACCTGAAAAACACCATGAACAGATTGAACATAATTAAGATTTATACAATTTTCACACAACAATAGAATACACGTTCTATTCAAATTCCCATAGACTATAAACTAGGAGACACTGGAACATATCCAGGGACATAAAACAAGGTTCAAAAATTTCATGGTCCATTGAAATCATACAGAGTCTGTTCTTTCATTACAGACAGTGGAGTTATGTTAGAAATCAATATCAAAGGATATTGAAAATATTCCACATATTTTCAAGTGCAATGTGACATTTATCAAGAGAGATCTCATCTCAATGAGACAAATCTTGAGAAACCTCTCAGCACTTTACCACTGAAATGTGGCCCTCAGATAATAGCAGAGACAGCACCTAAGAGCTTGTTTGAAATGCAAAATCTCAGTCCCAAATCCAACCTACTAAATCAAAATCCCCACTTTGACAAGATGTTTGGGGAGCTTAAAAAGATATTTTATATCAGAATATAAAAAAAAAGCACAAAGTTGGCAAAAGTGGGAAATTATTTTTAATAATTCCCTGGAAAACAGTATAAACATTTAAGGGTGAAAGATTACTTTTAATGTGGAGGAAATATATTGAAATATTGCAGTTAATTTTTTTAATACGGGAAAATTGATGCTATAACCTCTCCACAAAGTCAAAATATCTACTTTAACCAAAACTTTTTTCTTTTTCAATCTTAAAATGCTCATCTCAAAGCTATTTCTTTCTTCAACAGTTTTCTGAACTATTATTAGGCTCCTCTATCTTAGTCTCTCTAAAATACTTTCTTTTCCTGTCTTTGTTTTCATCTTTCTTATCATTGCATTAGATGCCACCAGGTGTTATGGCTATTAGATAATTTGTTCAAATCCTAAACTGTTAGATCCTTAAAGACAGGAGTTAAAAGTACTTTAACTCTGTGGCCTGATATAAAACATCTGAATATGACTGCATGCTTATTCCAAGATATCTTATTCTTTTTTATACATATTGCCTCAAAACTACAGGAAGAAGATTCCATCGGCTCAGACGGTTCAAATATCTTGTCCAAACTCACTCAGCTTATGAGTTACATCATAGGATTCTATGTCTTGAAGCTAGAGGCTATGATTGCATTATTTTACAAAATTGTTTTGACAAAGGATCTAGAATTCTCCATAGCCTTCTTTTATATCTGTAACTTTTCTTTCACTCTGTGTAGCAAATTTTGGAAACTGATGCCAGTCTCTCAGAATTTATTTTCCTACTTAAAGCATGAGATAGTAATTTATATTAAACCTATAATTCACATGACAGTGATATGTTATTAAATAAAATAATACATCTAAAATTCATGTGCTAATGAATCCATCTTAGCTTTACTCTTATTTCTCATTTCTATGCTTTCTATAGAGCATATATTATTTTTCCCCACAGAATAAGTGTTCAGTAAATTTTAAAAGTGACTTCCATACTATAAAACCCAAACTACCATTATTTCACTTCCTTTTAGGACAGATATTTTCTTTTTTTTAATCTATAGATTTTTTCTTAGTGTCTCCTTAACTCATGATTAACTTTCCTTGACATTACCAAACTTTATCATGTATTATGGTCTCCTAGCAAGGAGGCTCCAAAGAAACAAGGCAGCAAATTGTGCCTACTTGAGTTTTACACTTGCCACAGAGAATTGACCTTTTTCATTTTCACTAATAGGGAAAAAAAACAGTCCTAAATTGCTTTAAAAAAAAAAAAGAAAGAAACAAAGAATTCTTAAGCAGATTTCCAACACTTATAGTCCAAGAAAACAGTTTTAACAAAGAAGACTGACTTTTCTCTGAGAAGCCACAAGTAATTGTTTTGTCAGTATGAGAACCAAAAGCATTTGGTATATACATTTGGTTTATACATGTGGTATGACTGGATTAATCTTTTAGTTCATCAAATTCCAAGGAGTGAGCAAAAGACAAAGATTGTAGCTTTAGCTGCCAAAGAGACTGTGAATCATTTCTCACAAGATTTTAAATATTCTTTTTTTAGTTTGGAGGCATAAAGCAACCGACCTGAATGAAAACAGATTTAGGCTGTAACAAGAAGACAGAATTTAACCAGCATATGCTAAAGTGCCTTACTGAAACAGAACAAAAGTTTTATGCATAAATGCTACCTCAGGAAAAAAAAAAAAAGCATGCATAAAATTATTCAGACTGTGTTTGCTGGACCTTATTATACCCAGAAAGATTATAAGAACTTTTCTAGGATAAAGAAATTACAAAAAAAGAAAAAGAAAAAGAAATCTGTCACGAGGAAGGATTTTTGATACTATTTATTGATGCAACTTTTTAGTAAAATCAACTTCCTAGCTTTAATATAAAACTTATAGCTAAGTTAATTATATATTACTCTATATTTTCACTGGATTGATAATCTTTTACTGAAGTAATATATAGTATTTAAATATTTTTGTTGTTGTTCAGTTCCTAAGTCATGTCCAACTCTTGTGCCCCCGTGGACTCTAGCCCTCCAGGCTCCTCTGTCCATAGGATTTCCCATACGACAATACTGGAAGGGGCTGCAAGTTCCTCCTGCAAAGGATCTTCCCAACCCAGGATTCGAACCCACATCTCCATGTCTCCTTCATTGCAGGTGAATTCTTTACCACTGACCCACCAAGGAAGCTGTACTAATGTTTAGTAATAACATTGAAACTTATAATACCATGTGCAATAGACAGCCAATGGAAATTTGCTGAATGACTCACGGAACTCAAACAGGGCCTCTGTAACAATCTAGAGGGATGGAATGGGGAGGGAGATGGGAGGGAGGTTCAAGAGAGGGAATATATGTATACCTATGGATGATTCTTCTTGTTGTTTGACAGAAAACAATAAAATACTGCAAAGCAATTACCCTTCATTTTAAAAATAAATTAATTAAACCATTAGCCAGATTTATCAAGAAACAAAGGGAGAAAAATCAAATCAACAAAATTAGAAATGAAAATGGAGAGATCACAACAGACAACACAGAAATACAAAGGATCATAAGAGACTACTATCAGCAACTATAAGCCAATAAAATGGACAACTTGGAAGAACTTGACAAACTCCTAGAAAAGTACAACTTTTCAGAATTGAACCAGGAAGAAATAGAAAATCTAAACAGACCCATCACAAGCACAGAAATTAAACTCTAATCAGAAATCTTCCAGCAAACAAAAGCCCAGAACCAGACGGATTCACAAATGAATTCTACCAAAAATTTAGAAGATCTAACACATGCCCTATTCAAATTCTTCCAGAAAATTGCAGAGGAAGATAAACTTCCAAANTGTTCTTTCATTACAGACAGTGGAGTTATGTTAGAAATCAATATCAAAGGATATTGAAAATATTCCACATATTTTCAAGTGCAATGTGACATTTATCAAGAGAGATCTCATCTCAATGAGACAAATCTTGAGAAACCTCTCAGCACTTTACCACATGAAATGTGGCCCTCAGATAATAGCAGAGGCAGCACCTAAGAGCTTGTTTGAAATGCAAAATCTCAGTCCCAAATCCAACCTACTAAATCAAAATCCCCACTTTGACAAGATGTTTGGGGAGCTTAAAAAGATATTTTATATCAGAATATAAAAAAAAAGCACAAAGTTGGCAAAAGTGGGAAATTATTTTTAATAATTCCCTGGAAAACAGTATAAACATTTAAGGGTGAAAGATTACTTTTAATGTGGAGGAAATATATTGAAATATTGCAGTTAATTTTTTTAATACGGGAAAATTGATGCTATAACCTCTCCACAAAGTCAAAATATCTACTTTAACCAAAACTTTTTTCTTTTTCAATCTTAAAATGCTCATCTCAAAGCTATTTCTTTCTTCAACAGTTTTCTGAACTATTATTAGGCTCCTCTATCTTAGTCTCTCTAAAATACTTTCTTTTCCTGTCTTTGTTTTCATCTTTCTTATCATTGCATTAGATGCCACCAGGTGTTATGGCTATTAGATAATTTGTTCAAATCCTAAACTGTTATATCCTTAAAGACAGGAGTTAAAAGTACTTTAACTCTGTGGCCTAATATAAAACATCTGAATATGACTGCATGCTTATTCCAAGATATCTTATTCTTTTTTATACATATTGCCTCAAAACTACAGGAAGAAGATTCCATCGGCTCAGACGGTTCAAATATCTTGTCCAAACTCACTCAGCTTATGAGTTACATCATAGGATTCTATGTCTTGAAGCTAGAGGCTATGATTGCATTATTTTACAAAATTGTTTTGACAAAGGATCTAGAATTCTCCATAGCCTTCTTTTATATCTGTAACTTTTCTTTCACTCTGTGTAGCAAATTTTGGAAACTGATGCCAGTCTCTCAGAATTTATTTTCCTACTTAAAGCATGAGATAGTAATTTATATTAAACCTATAATTCACATGACAGTGATATGTTATTAAATAAAATAATACATCTAAAATTCATGTGCTAATGAATCCATCTTAGCTTTACTCTTATTTCTCATTTCTATGCTTTCTATAGAGCATATATTATTTTTCCCCACAGAATAAGTGTTCAGTAAATTTTAAAAGTGACTTCCATACTATAAAACCCAAACTACCATTATTTCACTTCCTTTTAGGACAGATATTTTCTTTTTTTTAATCTATAGATTTTTTCTTAGTGTCTCCTTAACTCATGATTAACTTTCCTTGACATTACCAAACTTTATCATGTATTATGGTCTCCTAGCAAGGAGGCTCCAAAGAAACAAGGCAGCAAATTGTGCCTACTTGAGTTTTACACTTGCCACAGAGAATTGACCTTTTTCATTTTCACTAATAGGGAAAAAAAACAGTCCTAAATTGCTTTAAAAAAAAAAAAGAAAGAAACAAAGAATTCTTAAGCAGATTTCCAACACTTATAGTCCAAGAAAACAGTTTTAACAAAGAAGACTGACTTTTCTCTGAGAAGCCACAAGTAATTGTTTTGTCAGTATGAGAACCAAAAGCATTTGGTATATACATTTGGTTTATACATGTGGTATGACTGGATTAATCTTTTAGTTCATCAAATTCCAAGGAGTGAGCAAAAGACAAAGATTGTAGCTTTAGCTGCCAAAGAGACTGTGAATCATTTCTCACAAGATTTTAAATATTCTTTTTTTAGTTTGGAGGCATAAAGCAACCGACCTGAATGAAAACAGATTTAGGCTGTAACAAGAAGACAGAATTTAACCAGCATATGCTAAAGTGCCTTACTGAAACAGAACAAAAGTTTTATGCATAAATGCTACCTCAGGAAAAAAAAAAAAAGCATGCATAAAATTATTCAGACTGTGTTTGCTGGACCTTATTATACCCAGAAAGATTATAAGAACTTTTCTAGGATAAAGAAATTACAAAAAAAGAAAAAGAAAAAGAAATCTGTCACGAGGAAGGATTTTTGATACTATTTATTGATGCAACTTTTTAGTAAAATCAACTTCCTAGCTTTAATATAAAACTTATAGCTAAGTTAATTATATATTACTCTATATTTTCACTGGATTGATAATCTTTTACTGAAGTAATATATAGTATTTAAATATTTTTGTTGTTGTTCAGTTCCTAAGTCATGTCCAACTCTTGTGCCCCCGTGGACTCTAGCCCTCCAGGCTCCTCTGTCCATAGGATTTCCCATACGACAATACTGGAAGGGGCTGCAAGTTCCTCCTGCAAAGGATCTTCCCAACCCAGGATTCGAACCCACATCTCCATGTCTCCTTCATTGCAGGTGAATTCTTTACCACTGACCCACCAAGGAAGCTGTACTAATGTTTAGTAATAACATTGAAACTTATAATACCATGTGCAATAGACAGCCAATGGAAATTTGCTGAATGACTCACGGAACTCAAACAGGGCCTCTGTAACAATCTAGAGGGATGGAATGGGGAGGGAGATGGGAGGGAGGTTCAAGAGAGGGAATATATGTATACCTATGGATGATTCTTCTTGTTGTTTGACAGAAAACAATAAAATACTGCAAAGCAATTACCCTTCATTTTAAAAATAAATTAATTAAACCATTAGCCAGATTTATCAAGAAACAAAGGGAGAAAAATCAAATCAACAAAATTAGAAATGAAAATGGAGAGATCACAACAGACAACACAGAAATACAAAGGATCATAAGAGACTACTATCAGCAACTATATGCCAATAAAATGGACAACTTGGAAGAACTTGACAAACTCCTAGAAAAGTACAACTTTTCAGAATTGAATCAGGAAGAAATAGAAAATCTAAACAGACCCATCACAAGCACAGAAATTAAACTCTAATCAGAAATCTTCCAGCAAACAAAAGCCCAGAACCAGACGGATTCACAAATGAATTCTACCAAAAATTTAGAAGATCTAACACATGCCCTATTCAAATTCTTCCAGAAAATTGCAGAGGAAGATAAACTTCCAAATCCATTCAATGAGGCCACCATCACCCTAATACCAAAACATGACAAAGATGCCACACACACAAAAAAAAAACTACAGGCCAATATCACTGATGAACATAGATGCAAAAATCCTTAACAAAATTCTAGCAATCAGAATCAATTAACACATTAAAAAGATCATATACCATGACCAAGTGGGCTTTATCCCAGGGATACAAGGATTCTTCAATATATACAAATCAATCAATGTAATACAGCATATTAACAAACTGAAAAATAAAAGCCATATGATTATCTCAATAGATGCAGAGAAGGCCTTTGACAAAATTCAACATCCATTTACAATAAAAACCCCTCAGAAAGCAGGAATAGAAGGAGCATACCTCAACATGATAAAATCTATATATGACAAACCCACAGCAAACATTATTCTCAAGGGTGAAAAATTGAAAGCATTTCCCCTAAAGTCAGGAACAAGACAAAGGTGCCTACTCTCACCACTACTATTCAACATAGTTTTGGAAGTTTTAGCCACAGCAATCAGAGCAGAAAAAGAAATGAAAGGAATCCAGATTGGAAAAGAAAAAAGAAAAATCACTGTTTGCAGATGACATAATCCTCTGCATAGAAAACCCTAAAGACGCCACCAGAAACTTACTAGAGCTAATCAATGAATATAGTAAAGTTGCAGGATATAAAATCAACACACAGAAATCCCTTGCATTCCTATACATTAACAATGAGAAAACATAAAAAGAAATTAAGGAAACAATACCATTCCCCATGGCAACGAAAAGAATAAAATACTTAGGAATATATCTACCTAAAGAAACTAAAGACCTATATATAGAAAACTATAAAACACTGATGAAAGAAACCCAAGAGGGCACAAATAGATGTAGAAATATACCATGTTCATGGATCAGAAGAATCAATATAGTGAAAATCAGTATACTACCCAAAGCAATCTATAATTTTAATGCAATCCCTGTCAAGCTACCAATGGAATTTTTCACAGAGCTAGAAAAAATAATTTCAAAATTTGTATGGAAATACAAAAAACTTCAAATAGTCAAAGCAATCTTGAGAAAAAAGAATGGAACTGGGGAATCGACCTGCCTGACTTCAGTCTCTACTACAAAGCCACACTCATCAAGACAATATAGTACTGTCACAAAGATAGAAATATAGATCAATGGAACAAAATAGAAAGTCCAGAGATAAATCCATATACCTATAGACACATTATCTTTGACAAAGGAGGCAAGAATATACAATGGAGGAAAGACAATCTCTTTAACAAGTGGTGCTGGGAAAACTGGTCAACCACTTGTAAAAGGATGAAACTAGAACATTTTTTAACACCATACACAAAAATAAACTCAAATGGATTAAAGATCTAAATGTAAGATCAAAAACTATAAAACTCCTAGAGGAAAACATAAACAAAACACTCTCCAACATAAACCACAACAGGATCCTCTATGACCCACCTCCCAGAATATTGGAAATAAAAGCAAAAGTGAACAAATGGGATATAATTAAAATTAAAAGCTTCTGCACAACAAAGCAATAAGCAAAGTGAAAAGACAGCCTTCAGAATGGGAGAAAATAATAGCAAACGAGCAACTGACAAAGAATTAATCTCTAAAATATACAAGCAACTCCTACAGCTCTATTCCAGAAAAATAAATGACCCAATCAAAAAATGGGCCAAAGAACTAAACCCACATTTCTCCAAAGAAGACATACAGATGGCTAACAAACACATGAAAAGATGCTCAACATCACTCATTATCAGAGAAATGCAAATCAAACCCACAATGAGGTACCATTTCATGCCAATCAGAATGGCTGCAATCCAAAAGCAATAAGTGCTGGAGAGGGTGTGGAGAAAGGAATCCTCTTACACTGTTAATGAGACTGCAAACTAGTACAGACACTATGGAGAACATTGTGGAGATTCCTTAAAAAAATGGAAATAGAACAGCCATAGTACCCAGTAATCCCACTGCTGGGCATACACACCAAGGAAACCAGAATTGAAAGAGACACATGTACCCCAATGTTCATCACAGCACTGTTTATAATAGCCAGGACATGGAAACAACCTAGATGTCCATTAGCAGATGAATGGATGAGAAAGCTGTGGTACATATACACAATGGAATATTACTTAGCCANAAATTCCAGGGGGAACCCCTGAAGCTTGATCATGTCCTTGCGTTTTGTCAGGCTTCCTTCCTCATGACCTTGTCATGGGCGGGATTCCTCACACTGGCTCCTGGCAGTAATCAATCATTACAGGTGGACTGACTTACAATCAGGACATTCTTGTGTCTCTTTTTTCTCCAAGTGGGAAATAAAAGGCTGTAATTTTTCCTTTCCATTCCTCATCACAATCTGGGTGATTCAGTTCTCAAAACATAGGCCGCTAAGTTGTATTACACCTCCCCCTTCCCTGTGACTTTCACACACCTATTGTGTTTATCTTCCTGTGCACCTGAGAGGCTATATGCCTGGATATTCTAGGAGCCAGCCTCAGCTTCTTCCTGTTAAGCTCTGCCCAGTTTTTGAGATGTGCTGTTAATTCTCACAGCTGTTGGTGTTGACAATGTTGTTAGACATGCATGGAGCTTGCTTGCCTAGGCCCTTGTGTTCTTGACCTTGCTGACTAAACATCTCTTGTCAGTATGTATTCTGTCTTAAGAAATGGATCTAGTGTGAACTCCCATCTCTCCCTTTAATTTTTGGTTGTTTTGTTTGAAGATTAATTTTTGGGGGGACCTTTGCANTGACCTTGCTGACTAAACATCTCTTGTCAGTATGTATTCTGTCTTAAGAAATGGATCTAGTGTGAACTCCCATCTCTCCCTTTACTTTTTGGTTGTTTTGTTTGAAGATTAATTTTTGGGGGGACCTTTGCATATGTGTCTGCTAAGTTGCTTCAGTCAAGTCCATCTCTTTGCAACCCTATGGACCATAACTCATCAAGCTCCTCTGTCTATGGGATTCTCCAGGCAAAAGTCCTGGAGTGGGTTGCTGTGCCATCTTCCTGGAGTTCTTCCTGACCCAAGGATCAAACCTTTTTCTCTTATGTCTTCTGTATTGGCAGACAGGTTCTTTATCATTAGTTCCATCTGAGAAGCCCAAGAGGACTTTTAGGTTTCCAACAAAATTGAGAAGAAAGTTAGAGATTTCCCGCATACTCCCCGCCTTCCTACATCCATAACCTCCCCTATTATCAATATCACTTACCAAAGTATAAATTTGTTAACACAGATGAACGTGCACTGACATTTCTTTATCACTCAAAGTTCATAAGTTGACATTATGGTGGCTCATTCTTGGTATTGTACATTCTATGGATTTGAAAAAATATATTATGATTTATATCCTTTAT
Organism: Raphicerus campestris; assembly: GCA_006410735.1. Taxonomy (NCBI): domain Eukaryota; kingdom Metazoa; phylum Chordata; class Mammalia; order Artiodactyla; family Bovidae; genus Raphicerus; species Raphicerus campestris. Next base: position 224,832 of record SJYW01015080.1, read on the forward strand.
TATTAATACAGCATGCATTACCTTAAAAATCCTTTGTTCCTATTTATATCTCCCTTCTCCCTATTCCCAACCCCTGGTAGCCACTTATCTATTTTACTGTATCTATAGTTTTGCCTTTACCAGAATATCATATAAGGTGGAATCATACAATATGTAGAATTTCAGATTGGCTTCTTTCACTTAGTAGCAGTATAAATTTAAGCTTTCTGCTTGTGTTTTTATACCTTTATAGCTCACTTCTTTTTATTGCTGAACAAAATTCCACCATCTAGCTGTACCACAGTTTATTTATCCATTCACATATTGAAGGATATCTTACTTGCTTCCAGGTTTCAGCAATTATGATTAAACAGCATAAATTCCCCTTTTTTCTAAATGCAAGAAATCTTTCATCTTTTAAGACATGATTATTTCAACATATATTATATATGTTTCAGTGTCATTCTCATGCCACTTCAAATTTTCTTCTAAATTTCCCATATATTTAGTAAATATCTGTTGAAAATTCACAATGGCAGTATAAATATATTTCTTCTGAAATAAACGTTTAAGGTTATTAAACGTAGTAGAAATTCATATTAAAGTGCTAATAATCCTTCTGTATATTCCATACTTCATTTATATTTTCATAGAATTATTCATTTTTATGTTATATCTGAGTCATAATTTCCCCATTCTAGTACAACTTGTTATTATTGATTCCTTCTAGAATATTTTTTTCACTTCAGTCATTATATAGCTTATCTCTGTTTGTTCTTCAGTTCTTCTTGGTCTTTGTTAAACATTTCTTCTATCTTCTCCATCTATGCCTCCATTCTTTTTCCAAGATCTTGAATTAGCTTTACTATGATAATTCTAAATTCCTTTCATGTAGGTTGCCTATCTTCATATCACTTAGTTGTTTTTCTGGGATTTTTGTCTTGCTCCTTCATCTGGGACGTATTCTCTCCCATCTCATTTTGTCTGACTTTCAGTGACTGTGGTTTCAGTTTCACAGGCTAAAGTTGTAGTTCTTGGTTCTTCTGTCTGTCCCCTGTGGATGAGGCAAGAGACTTGTGTAGGCTTCCTGGAGGGAGGTACTGGTACCTGCCCAGTGAGTAAAACAGGGTTGTGTCCCTCTAGCAGGACTGTTCAGGCAGCTATATGCTCAGGGAGACTTTAAGTAGACTGTCTGCTGATGGATGGGGCTATGTTTCCACCTTTCTAATCGTTTAGCCTGAGGTATCCCAGCAAAGGAGGCTTTAGGCTGTTTGTTAATTAGGGACAGCTTTTGGAGAGAAAATGATCACCTGAACGAGGGCTCACATCAGTGAGTACTCACCAGAACTACCACTGTCATTTTCTATGTCCCAAAATTGAGTCATAGTCACACCTGACCTCCACAGGAGACTCTTCAATACTAGCAGGTAAATTTGGCCCCATCTGTTATGAAAGTGAAACTCACTTGGTCACATCTGACTCTTTGTGACCCCACTGACTTTATAGTCCATGGAATTATCCAGGGCAGAATACAGGAGTGGGTAGCCTTTCCCTTCTCTTCTTCCCAACCCAGGGATCAAGCCCAGGTCTCCCATATTGCAGGCAGATTCTTTACAAGTGGATCCACAAGGGAAGCCCAAGAATACTGGAATGGGTGGCCTACCCCTTCTCCAGATCTTCCCAACCCAGAAATTTAGAGAGCATCTTCTGCATTGCAGGCAGATTCTTTACCAATGGAGCTATCAGGGAAGCCCCAACTTTTCTTTCAAGGAGCAAGCATCTTTTAATTTCATGGCTGTAGTCACCAAGACCTGTCACTTTTTCTCTGGGTCTTGATGTGCACAAGATCTGTGTATGTCCTTCAAGAGTAGAATTTCTGTTTCCCCAGTCCTGTGGAATTCCTGTGATTGACTCCCACTGACCTTCAAAGCCAGAATCTTTGGAGGCTTCTCCACACTGACAGACTTCATTTTCTTGGGCTCCAAAATCACTATGGATGGTGAATGCAGCCATGAAATTAAAGTATGCTCGCTCCTTGGAAGAAAAGTTATGACCAACTGAGACAGTGTATTAAAAAGCAGAGCCATTACTTTGCCAACAAAGGTCCATATAGTCAAAGCTATAGCTTTTCCAGTAGTCATGTATGGTTGTGAGAGTTAGACCCTAAAGAAAGCTGAGCATTGAAGAACTGATGCTTTTGAACTGTGCTGTTGGAGAAGACTCTTGAGAGTCCCTTGGACTGCAAGGAGATCAAATTAGCTAATCCTAAGGAAAATAAACCCTGAATATTCATTGGAAGGACTGAGGTTGAAACTGAAACTCCAATACTTTGGCAACCTGATGTGAAGAACTGACTCATTTGAAAAGACCCTGATGCTGGAAAAAATTGAAGGTGGGAACAGAAGGAGACGGCAGAGGATGAGATGGTTGGATGGTATCACTGACTCAATGAACATGAATTTGACTAAACTCTGGGAGTTGGTGATGGACAGGGATGCCTGGTGTGCTGCAGTCCATGGAGTCGCAAAGAGTAGGACACGACTGAGTGACTGAACTGAACTGAACTGAATGTGAAGACTCATTAAAAAAAGACGCTGATGCTGGAAAGATTGAAGACGTGAAGAGAAGAGAATGAGAGAGGATAAAATGGTTGGATGCATCACCAACTCAATGTACATGATTTCAAGAAAACTCTGGGAAATGGTGAAGAACAGGCAAGGTTAATATGCTGAGGTACATGGGATTGTGAAGAATCGGACATGACTGACTGAACAATGTCAACAATCTCTTGTTCCCAGATCTTCATGCTGGGGAATTTGATGTAGAGCTCAGAACTTTCATTCTTGTGGGAGAACTTCTGTGGTATAGGTATTATCCACCTTGTAGATCAACTTCTCAGTGGGTGTCGGATTTTATTTTATCACATTTGTGCCCTTCCTACTGTCTCATTATGGTTTCTTCTTTGTCTTTGGATGTACTTTCTTTCTTTTTTTTTTTTTTTTTGGTAGGTTCCAGAAGTTTTTGTTGATTTTTCAACAGTTAACTATGAGTTTGATGTTTTTGTTAAAAAGAAAAAAAAAAAAAGTAAGCTCTTATCCTTCTACTTTGACATCTTGTCAGGAGCTCCATTGTTGGTTATTAAGACTTGGTTTAACACTGGAGTGCGTTGCCATTTCCTTCTCCAATGCATGAAAGTGAAAATTGAAAATGAAGTCGCTTAGTCATGTCCAACTCTTAGCGACCCCATGGACTGCAGCCCACCAGGCTCCTCCATCCATGAGATTTTCTAGGCAAGAGTACTGGAGTGGGGTGCCATTGCCTTTCCATCTAAGAGATCAGATGTAGCTAAAAATAAAATTAATTTAATTCATTTCCAACTATTAGATATTTTGTTACAATCTGTTGGTATTTTTATGTTACTTTCCCTAAATTAAATTTTTGAAAAAAATTAGAAACAATTTTACACTTAAATTGTTTTTAAAATGATGGTCTACACCTAGACAGTAAATTAATTTTAATATAAAAATAATATTTTGGAGTTTTGAGTGTGGCTTGAAAGCAGGAATTTTAGTATTTGTGGTATTACCTATACACGTGCATGTGTGCTAACTTGCTTCAGTCACGTCCAACTCTTTGCAACCCTATTTACTGGTGCCCACCAGGTTCCTCTGTCCATGAGATTCCCCAGGCAAGAATACTGGAGAGTGTTTTCATGCCCTCCTCCAGGGAATATTCCTGTTGCAGGAATCCAAGCTACATCTCCTGTGTTGGCAGGTAGGTTCTTTATCAGTAGCACCAACTGGGAAACCCGTTGGTGCTATTTAATAGCAAATATTAAATATAACCATAAATTGAATAAGTTGATCTCATAAAGTATTAAAGAGCAAAGTAGCATGTTGAAGCACAAAGATAATATAGTGATTATAATTATTTTGAATTAAAGTTAAAAATACAAGTGTTATATTTTGGTTAAAGAAACTCCACTATTTTTTAATGAACCAATTGGAGATAATGAAACTCACTGATGCCAGGTCAGCACAAAAGTAATTTTCCATTTTCATGACGAACAGATGGTGTGGATGGACATGAAAACTGGTTTCATAGAGGGGAAAATGGGTCAGTTTGGCAAGTTCATTTCAGAGAATAGACTTCAGGAGCTAAATTTGTGTAGCCATTTTGGGAATGTTCTCCCACTGATATGGTTAATTAAAGGGTCATCTTGATTACGTATGCAATCTGTAGAAGAAAGTCTAGATGCCTCCCTTTGGTAAGATCCTCTCTCTAGCCAGCTGGGTTTGTGAAAGCAAGTTTCTGAGAATTTTCATTTTATTTATTTAATGGAAGCTTAAACAATAAAAAGGGGGAAATCACATAATAAATTAAATTAGAGATACTTTGTTTTACTTGACATTTGCATCATTCTCCTATGAAGAATAATTACAGAAAATCAACAGAAGAGGCCATAGATTTTTTGATCAAAAATTAAGTATTTTTTTAGAATAATCAAATAAAAATTTTATCTAAAAGGTTGTATTTTTGCCTTGGTAAGAAAATTATTTTATTTAATTTAGAAATGAGATTGAAGGACCAGAAGGCTCTTTCCCCCCTCCCCCCGCCTTCCCTTCTAGTTAAAGGTCTGATTTGGAAAAAAAAAAAAAAAAAATTAAGGGTAGTAAGGAAAATGAACAACTGGGTCTGTTTAGTATGCCAAATAGCAGTTTTTACAAAATTGTGCCTACAACAAGAAGTTCCATGGCATAGAGTTAGGTCACTCTTGTAGCATGGCAAACTTCGTTCTAATCAAGAGACCTTTAACATGAACATGATGAGTGAAAAGAACATGCCCCAGAAGAATTCTAAAACTGGGTTTAATAAAGACAACAAATGTGGGACTAAAAAATTCTTAATAAAATTAAAGTAAAAATACCTCTTAATAATTCACAATGAAAATAGCTATAAGATGTATAACGCATCATATTGTATGTAATTATAACACAACAAAATGAGTTTGGGGATATAGATAGTGACAGCTTATGATTAGTGAACAAAATTAGCATGAAATTTTAGCACAGGAGATAAACATAACATGGATAATATAAAAATTCTATAGTGTGGAAATCATATCATAGACTGTTCTAAAATTTATTAGAATAAATTTTATTCAAAGAACCATATCTAATAAGAAAAATAAGGAAACCATATATTTGAACATACCAAAAAAAATTTCACCTTTTTGGAAAAATAAATAATAAACTTTCAGAATATATATATGGATGACAGAAATAATTTGCGGGAAAATGAAACAAACTGGATCATTATAACTATCAACTAGACAATCAGTGTGGCTTAGTTCTTTCTTGGTTTGAATTCATATATAAGGGAAGTACTGAGAGAAACTGCTATTTTGATCTAAAATCCAATGAAATAAGAAATAGTTATTGACTTTGACATACGAAAATCTGGGATAAATGGAAAAATGAATTCCTGGAATTGAATTTACTAAAGGAAAGAAACATTTTACATAGTAAATGTAATTGTGATATTGCTGCTGTTGCTAAGTCACTTCAGTCGTGTCCGACTCTGTGCAACCCCATAGATGGCAGCCCACCAGGCTCCACCATCCCTGGGATTCTCCAGGCAAGAACACTGGAGTGGGTTGCCATTTCCTTCTCCAATGCATGAAAGTGAAAAGTGAAAGTGAAGTTGTTCAGTTGTGCCTGACTCCTAGTGACCCCATGGACTGCAGCCTACCAGGCTCCTCTGCCCATGGGATTTTCCAGGCAAGAGTACTGGAGTGAGGTGCATTGCCTTCTCCAATTATCCAATTATGATACTAGTAGTTACTAAAATGCAGACATTAAAGTATACTTATCCTTTAGTTATAACATAACAGATTTATTTAATGAAAATGCTTGCCAACAATAGTACAAGGTTAAACTTTGTGAATTTTTGCCTTTGTATGTTAAAAAGAGTCAAATATCAAAAATTTTAAATAACTCAACAAAATACTTATGATATGCAAATTAACAAGACAAAAAGATCCAAATTTGAAATGTTTTAAATATAAATGAGTATTCATGAAGAGGTTCTCAAAAAGGAGTGTGACTTGGCTGCCTGCCCCTGGTCTGCTGTGCTGCATGTGATGTCCTAAGTCCCAGGAATATAGCTGCTTCTATTGTGTAGCTCTCTCTTGCCCTACTGCCCCATTGTGGATGCATCCTGTGCTCCAAAAGGGAAACAAAGCATGAAGGAGCACATGTGCTTGTTTAACACAGAAGCAGTGCATGCCACCTCTCACATTTCATTGGGGAGAACTAGACTTTTGATGTGTGCTCAAGAATAAGAGTAAGTATAATACTGGCAACATCTAGTGCTGTCTATCTCTCAAACACACACACACACACACACACACACACACACACACACACACACACACACACCATACATGGTAAAATAATTTTTGGAATAAATATGAGAGCTCAGCTAAGAGAACTCAAGAACCAGAGAACTGGGCTCCAAGTTCTGATTCTACTCGTGGAAGAGACAGTGCTACTCATTTAAGCAATTTCTCCATATTTCGCAGACTTCCTGCAGTTCTGAATGATCATGCTTAGACTTAGAGTAAAACCTAGCCTACATAAACTTGGTATGTATTCCTTTTCCGATTTCCTCATCTATAAACTATGGTAGTTTATCATCATCATCAAATCACAGAGTTGTTGTGAGAGTAAAATTATTGCATGTATGTAAAGCACACAGGGCACTGCCTGCAGGCACATAATAAATTATTAGTCATTAACGGAGAAGGCAACAGCAACCCACTCCAGTACTCTTGCCTGGAAAATCCCATGGACAGAGGAGCCTGGTAGGCTGCAGTCCATGGGGTCGCTAAGAGTTCGGCACTACTGATCCACTTCACTTTCACTTTTCACTTTCATGCATTGGAGAAGGAAATGGCAACCCACTCCAGTGTTCTTGCCTGGAGAATCCCAGGGATGGTGGAGCCTGGTGGGCTGCCGTCAATGGGGTCGCACAGAGTCGGACATGACTGAAGTGACCTAGCAGCAGCAGCAGCAACAGAGTTTTAGAAATAAAAAATTTAACATAGTACCTTAATAACATTTTTCATTATATATATATATAAAGCTTCCCTGGTAGCTTAGATGGTAAAGCATCTGCCTGCAATGTGGGAGACCTGGGTTCGATCCATGGGTCAGGAAGATCCCCTGGAGAAGGAAATAACAACACACTCCAGTATTCTTATCTGGAGAATCCCATGGACAGAGGAGCCTGATAGCCTACAGTCCATGCATATTCAGTCATTCTGAACATACTTATTGAGCATCTCATGGTTATGAGTTTGTAGGACTGTGAACATAAGGAGAAAATGTAGTTGGCCCCTTTAAAATAAATAATATATTCTTGTGGCTGGATATACATTAATTGAAGACCTACCAAGCAAATATAAGAATAAAACTCAGGAATTTTCCAAGAGAAGAGGCACTTATTAAGGTAACAGTGTATATTAGAGAAAGTTGTTTTAGTAAGGGAGGCCATGAAAAAAAAAAATCTCTAAATAGTTGTGTTTGATCTGAGAATTCTAGGCATTAATTAGATTAAAAAAAGATAAGATAAAAATGGAATAGAATTCTGGAAACTATTTCTGGAAGAGAAAAGATCTTGGACAAATTACCTGAAGCAGCTGGCTGAGCTATAGAAAGTGAAAGAATGTCCTGTAGTTGGATTACAGAAAAGCAGTAACGCTATGACACAGAGTGAGACTTGGCAGAATTATATCAACATTTTTCCTAATTAAAGAATATTTTTTGTACATTATGGGTTTGAAACCTAGCAGTAAAAACTCTAATGTATGAAACTGTAAGGGCAATTTTTGCAAACTGACTGTTTTAGAAATGTTTATATATTTATTTAATTTCAACTCTAACACATTTTTAAATGCAAGGAACTGATAACTGATTGGTTTTGAACAATTCAGGGTACAGTCAAAATCAACATCTCTTTCCTTAAAAATATACATCTCATTTAACTATCTTCTTTACTCCATGGTTCTCTCAAACTGAAACCTTTGCCTCATCTTTGAAGGTGAAGGTGAAGTCGCTCAGTCGTGTCCGACTCTTTGCGACCCCGTGGACTGTAACCTACTAGGCTTCTCCGTCCATGGGATTCTCCAGGCAAGAACACTGGAGTGGATTGCCATTTCCTTCTCCAAGGGATCTTCCCGACCCAGGGATTGAATGCGAATCTCCCGCATTGNCACTTATGTCAAGATTCAGCAGATACCTCAAAGGAAGAAAGCAATCTCTAATCTCCTCTCTTCTGAGGAGATCCCATCCTTTGCTCGTACTTTGTTCCCTTAGACTTCTTTGCTCTCCCAAATTCTGGAGTCCTTAAAAAATGTACATTTTCTTTGGCATATCCACTTTTTAAAAAAGTTATTATAGGGAGTGTGATGAGCCACTNACACTTATGTCAAGATTCAGCAGATACCTCAAAGGAAGAAAGCAATCTCTAATCTCCTCTCTTCTGAGGAGATCCCATCCATTGCTCGTACTTTGTTCCCTTAGACTTCTTTGCTCTCCCAAATTCTGGAGTCCTTTAAAAATGTACATTTTCTTTGGCATATCCACTTTTTAAAAAAGTTATTATAGGGAGTGTGATGAGCCACTATAACTGTCTCTGTCAGAACTGAAGCTAGAAACAGAGTTCCATGAATTTCAACTACTATTGTCCTGTTGTTGATTCTCAGTTGTTTATTTTGACTCAGGATTATGCTAATGAACCCCAGACCTTTATCTCTGGTTATGCTAATATTCTATTTCCCTCTGACATATGCAAAGAGTAATATACCAGCTCCTATCTGGAATTTCCTGTCTTGGTGAATACCATCCCCACCCACCCAGCCACTCAACCCCCAAACTTGTTGATTTTTCCTTCTCTTTCTATATCTAGCAATGGGTTATGATAATAATTTCACTGGGGACCATCTCTGAAACTCTTACAAATCCTTTCTCTTGATTCCCCTACCTCTGCTCTACTCAAGGCCTTTAGAATCTCTGGCCCGAACTATTATAACAGCTTCCTGACTGAACTCTGGTTCCTCTCTCTGCCTCTATTTCTTTTCTAGAAACACACCACGCACGCGCGCGCGCGCACACACACACACACACTATTTTACTTACTACTTAAAGAATGATCTTTTAAAATAAATATCATCTTGAAGAGTCAAATATGGTTGAATAGCTCCAAGACTTGGGCTCAGTTACAAGAATCTTTGAATTCTAAACTTATACTTTCTTTCATGGGAATTAAGAGAGTATCAGGAATAGAGTAGAAGTTCTTTAGACCACAAAATCCTTTATAACCTAGCCCAAACATCCCTTTCTAGTCACACATCTAGTTCTCCCACTCAGATGCTTGTGGACCAACTGATGTGGAGCTTCTGGGCACCATTCACACGAAATTCTATATAAATGGCATCCTATAAAATGCAATGTCACTCACTGGCGTTTTTGCAGTGAAATAGCTTGGTTATACTGTAGCATCTCTATATTGCTTTCTGTTCCTCCCCAAATAAAGTACATTTACACCTCTGTATTCTTTCTCATGTTCCCAGGAGACCCCTTCCATAGCTGGCAAAATTCCTCTTCTTACTCCAAGACCCAGCTCAGATGGCTCCTGGCCACCTTAGGTTTTTCTAAAAGCCCCCTCATCCTACATAGAGGAATAAATTATTCCATTGTGTTATAGTTGTTTGCTTCTCTCTCTTGCTCTCTCTTTCTAAGCAGTCAGATTTGAGGAGAAGCTTTTGCGATTATATATCCTCACCTACTAGGCTGGGTAATGTTTGCTCTTTTGAGTCAGAAATAATTTAGATGTCTGGGTGTGGCTGTTGTTGAGAGCTTTGAATATCAGTCTGTGGAAGTTGTGTTTATCCTGCAGAAAATGGAGAGGCATTAGGATTGCAGCTGGGTGAGTGGTAGGTAATAAAATGAGCTCTCCTGTGCTTAACAAAAGAAGTCAGCATCAAACAAAGGAACAATTCAGGTATCCGTGGAGGCAGGAAGGGCAGCTGGGTTGCCTGCCCAATCCACATGCGTCAGTAATAATTTCCTCACACATTACAAACAGTCATGTTGTTGTTGTTATTCAGTCGTTAAGTCATGTCCAATTCTCTGCAACCCCATGGACTGTAGCCCATCAGGCTCCACTGTCCATGGGGTTCTCCCGGCAAGAATACAGAGTGGGTTGCCATTTCCTTCTCCACAAGCAGTCACGTCAAGGCATTATTTTTGCAGAAGAGAACAATTAGCCAATTTCAGAATTGTCCCCCTTTGCTTTCAATCTGAATGTCCCATTTAATGGTCCAAGCGTTGATTTGTTAAAATCTCCCTGGAAGCATATTCATGTGTATTTCTTGATGGCTTTGGCTAGGCTGTCTCTAGGTATAGGGAGCAGTTTCTTCATTTATGATATGACTGCATATTCTGCTTTCTGCTGGGATATGTGGGGAGAGAACCACTCAGCTCAAGGGCAGGTGTAGGTCCAGTCTCTTCATCTGTCACGCGAGTGTATATTCCTTAGTTCTTTGTCTTGTCAAAACAAAGATTTGGAGTGATGGACATTAAAGCCCCTCGGCGTGTCACAGCTCTCAGGTCTTGGATGAAGAATCTAAGCTACTCCATTTTGTTAACAGAAAAACTCCGTAAGGTCCCTTCCTTCCTGGACATACAACATTTTATTTTAGGACAGAATCAAATCATTTTTGCAGTTCCTCCATTTCTCTCTCCTTTCTATATTTGCTTTCTTTGTTTCTCACTTGGTCTTGATTTTCTATTTCATTAACCTCATTGTATATTTCTGCTTCTGAAAGCCATGTCAAATATACTGTAGAAAATGCAGGCTATAAATAAAACCAAGAAAAAAATGAAACAATAGCATGCTTTTGAAAAAAGCAATACATGTGTATTACAGAAATTTTATGACATGTAGACAGGTAAAAAGAAAAAAACTATTTAGAGAATAGCAGTATTAACATTTTGGTATATACCTGTAGACAAAGAATGCTGCCCACCATCAAGCCATCAGCCAGTGCACTACCCCCTGCAGCAAACAGTGCACTTTGAAGGGAATTCAGGACAGAGAAAATAGGATACTAGCCCTAGATAGTTAAAATGTGTATTAAAGAAATAATTTCAGTGAGCCTAAACTCTTGCATCTTTCCACATATAGGAAAGCACTAACATTAACTTGAAATGTCTATTTTGTGATTAGCAGTAATCTTTTGATGTTCTACTACATATTTTTTTCAGCAAAAATTCCTAGGTATCCTGGCTCCTTCCTAACCTCTTTGGAACCATTCCTTGCAATTATCTAAGAGGCACTCTCCCAGGCTACAGTCCTCAATAATATCTCCAAATAAAACATAATGCACAATTTTAGGCTGTGAATTTTTTTCAGTTGTCTTGCCCTTACAAATATTTGCATAAAATTTCTACAATATAGTTTTACATATCTATGTTTGTGGGCTTCCCTGGTGGCTCACATGGTAAAGGATCTACCTGCAACACAGGAAACCTGAGTTTGATCCTTGGATTGGAAAGATCTCTTGGAGAAGGAAATGGTAACCCACTTCAGTATTTTTGCCTAAAGAATTCCATGAACAGAAGAGGCTGCTTCCTCAGTCCTATATACACATATATATCTATATTTTTAGGTTCCAGTATAGATACAGCTGAAGAACCTAGGTTAAAATTTAAAGTCTCCTTTGTGTAAAAACCCCGGAGGCAGGCCATGCCTCATGGAAAATAGCTTTCCCCTTATCTGGTGACTCAGAGCCTCCTGATCCTCCTTGACAAGCCCCACTATAGTAGTGAGTGTGAGTTTTTCTATTAGTTCTTAACTGATGACTTATAACCTAGTTTTCTGGCCTTGCAAAGAGACCCCCTCTCAACGATGTATTTTCTGGCAGACTTTTCCGGGTAATTGTTCTTCTAAGGATTGGCCAACCGCCGCAGGGTGGTCAGCCAGCCTACAGACCTATCTCACCAATCAAACGTCCTCACCCCACCCGTACCTGCCTATGGCCCCCTATCACATTGTTCCCAACATCCTGACCCCACTCCCACCT
>SJYW01015080.1:248846-268807 GCA_006410735.1 Raphicerus campestris
GGGGAAAGAAAACTCCATTTCTAATTTTAAACCATATTTTAGCTAGACCACACAGTGACTTTCTTTCATATATAACTGTAGAGTTTGAAGTCTCTGCTGGCAAGTCAAAGAACTATCTGCTTCAGTTACACGTTACTGAGGATTTGTTGATCTTCAATTGAAAAGGAAATATTGAGTACAGTACCTTTGAAGCTTGATGGCTTCTCCTTTGGAAATGATTTATACACTGGAAGGAAATATCTCATATGTTATCAGTCATAGCACATAACTACATTTTAAAATTATACTAGAACAGAAGCACAAGAGTAAAAAGAAATTTTTATGTGATATTCAAGTATATTTATGTGTATCAAGGGAGTTATATTCAGTTTATATCTATAACCAGTTTATATATATAGCTAGTAGATTTTTGAGAATCTTAGAAATCATATAATCAGTTATTTGATTTTTTCCTCTTTCAATAATTTTGTTTTATTTTTAAGAAAAATAAAGGTCAAATCATAGTGACTACAAACGGAAAGCATGCCTACACAATATTTCATGCTTATCCATTTATTTAGTCAACATGTAATTATTGAACACCTACTCTAGTCATATATTTAACATTGGACTGAAAGGAGAAATGCTAAATTAAAATATTTCTGTGGAATAAAAATAAAATTATATGGCTACCAGATTTTTAAAATTAAATTTATCAGTATGGACACACTGAATAAACACCAATGCATTTTGTTGTAACAAATTCAGAAATAGTTGAGACTCTTATACACTGAGTAGTTGAGAAATTATCCTCATCAAAACAGGTAGGAAAAATGGGCAAATAATCTTGCCATAAATCCCCTCTACTGGGTAGGAACTCCTCTCAGGAAGGAACAGTTAACTTCTAGATTTCCCCTGAGGAGAGAAGATTTTATATTACATATCTAAGATCCCCCCTTCCTTTTTTTTTATATGAAGAGTATTTTTCCAATATTGTAAGGAGTGATGATCTTCCATTTTTGTTTGTTTTTAAAAGGGCAACATAGAGATATGATATGAGTTTTTTAAAATGTCCCTTATGAACTAAGCTATACTAGACTAATAATGTCAGTTTTCTAGAATTAGATAGTCTATTTTAATAATAGTGAATATGGATTGTTTATTCTCCTTACTAAGAATAATTCTAAAGTGTGTTAGCTGTTCAGTCATGTCTGACTCTTTGTGACCTCGGGGACTGTAGCTCCTCTGTTCATGGAATTCTCCAGGCAAGAATACTGGTGTGAGCTGTCATTTCCTTCTCCAGAGAATCTTCTCAACTCAGAGACTGAACTAGCATCTCCTGCATTGCAGGCAGATTCTTTACCATCTAAGCTACCAGGAAAGCTAAAGAAATGCTAAAGATGTTCTTAATTTTGTTTTGAAGATTCAAGATGAAGCTTAGAATATGGAACAATTACCTAGAATAAACCTGAAGTTTCTAGTTTTCCTACTACTAAAATTCAGTTTCTATCCTCTTAAGGATTTTGCATGAATTTAAGTGAAAAAAGTGAGCTGAGGGCTTATAATATGACCCCCAAAGAAGACTGGCTCAAGTACGTTCATACACAATCAGATTTTCCTCCACCTTTCTTGATCTATGTCCTCTTGTCCTTCCTGATAAGCACTGATCATGCCAAAAATATTAGTGGAAAGAACACTGGTCTAGGAGTCACACCCTGGATCAAGTCCAGTTACAGTCAGTTTCAATATGATCTTGGGTGAGTCATTTTTGCTCTATGCACATCAGATTTGGAATTTTCAAAATGAGAAACCAAATCTGAGATCCCTTTCATTAACTACCATCACATAACATTGGTGGCTAAAGGATCTAGAATTCCAGGTGACAGAAGATAAAGCAGATTGAACTACTGGCCACAATCCTTCATTCCTTCCTGCATCGTCACTTTCACCATGGCTTCATTGTGAGCAGGATATATTTCCCTACCCCTTGATTTTGGGCTTGGCCATGTGACTTCCCATGACCAATGGTATATAGTAGGCATGACAAAATTAGGAGCTCAAATGTGCATTACTTCTTAAACCTTTTTAGGGGCTTAGAATGTTTTATAAAATAAATATTAACAGAGCTCTGTAATAGCTGGGTCATAACTAGGATGATTCTTAATGCCACTTTTCCCAGATCAATCCTTTTTCACACTTGTTGTTCTGGTGTAATGATTTAGTTCCCTTTACTTTCAAAAGTGATAATTTAGATTATAAATTATATAGTCACTATAGAAAAACCTGTCAGTTCATCTTGAAAACTTACCTAGTTAATCCACAAGTTTACTACAATAACAGGGCCACACCTTTGCTCTAGCAACCATCCCCACAATGCTGCCTTTGGATCACAGATATTCCCAGGATGTGGGAATGGTAGCCAGTATTCCTTCTTAGTTTTCAAGTAATCTACATCCTAAGTGGTCCCCTTTCTCCTTACACCTTTAGAAACCTTTTTCCCTAACTTTTTTTTTACTACAACTTGAGGGACTGACTCCTATCTCTCATGACTCTGGAAGCTAGCAGTCTAGCTTTCAGTAGTCCCCTGGGACCATAGAGAGAAAAGGGTGGTTTTAAATGGGTACATCAACACTTCCTGTGGCTCCCCACTCTGGTCAGTGCAGAGCAAGGAGGCAATAAATCCCAGTTCCCAAGTGCTTCCTTAAAGGATTACACTGAACAGCTAATGTCCCAACTACCCAGTGGCAGTCCAAGAGTCTGGCATCTAACTAACTTGTCTTTGGGGTTGATGAGGGAGATGATTGCTAGCTCCCTGAGAGCTTGAATGAACATGTGTGTACTCTCTGTGGCTTCTACCCCCAGGTCACTCCAGACATAAAGCTAAGTAAGACTCTCAACTTTCTTGGAAGGAGTCATATTACACATTTACTAGTCTCCTATGGTCTATGAAGAACACAGGAAACGTTTTGAACAATCCCATGGGCTCTTCCTGTGACTCTTTTACCCTAGTCACTGCAACAAAACCCACCTCCCAGCTTCTTCCTTGAAGGAGTCAGAATGCATATCCAATACTGCAATTTCTATGGCTGCTGCCCCAGAGACTGAATTCTAAACTATCTATCACTAGGAAATGATGGGCCAGCAATCACAAGTCCTTTGAAAGATTAAACAGGTGTGTGGGTATGCGGGTACATCCCAGTACTCTAGCAATAAAACCAGGGCTCACCTCTTTTTAAATAGAGCTACACATGTAGACCCTCAACTTTTCTAGCTGCTCTCCAAAGACTGGCTTCTATATACCTGTCCCAGAGCTAATGAGGCCCAGCATTTACTAGGCCCCTAAGGATGACAGAGAGTACAGCAGCAGCTGGAAGATCATGTGGTCTCAGCAGGTGTGTAGGCTTTTGCCATACCTCCTCTCCTCAGCTCAATGAAGAGTAAGCAGNTAACTTGTCTTTGGGGTTGATGAGGGAGATGATTGCTAGCTCCCTGAGAGCTTGAATGAACATGTGTGTACTCTCTGTGGCTTCTACCCCCAGGTCACTCCAGACATAAAGCTAAGTAAGACTCTCAACTTTCTTGGAAGGAGTCATATTACACATTTACTAGTCTCCTATGGTCTATGAAGAACACAGGAAACGTTTTGAACAATCCCATGGGCTCTTCCTGTGACTCTTTTACCCTAGTCACTGTAACAACAAAACCCACCTCCCAGCTTCTTCCTTGAAGGAGTCAGAATGCATATCCAATACTGCAATTTCTATGGCTGCTGCCCCAGAGACTGAATTCTAAACTATCTATCACTAGGAAATGATGGGCCAGCAATCACAAGTCCTTTGAAAGATTAAACAGGTGTGTGGGTATGCGGGTACATCCCAGTACTCTAGCAATAAAACCAGGGCTCACCTCTTTTTAAATAGAGCTACACATGTAGACCCTCAACTTTTCTAGCTGCTCTCCAAAGACTGGCTTCTATATACCTGTCCCAGAGCTAATGAGGCCCAGCATTTACTAGGCCCCTAAGGATAACAGAGAGTACAGCAGCAGCTGGAAGATCATGTGGTCTCAGCAGGTGTGTAGGCTTTTGCCATACCTCCTCTCCTCAGCTCAATGAAGAGTAAGCAGGTGATTGATACCACTACCCCGCTTCTCCCTTAGGAGAGAAAGAATTGAAGCATGTATCTAAAACCCCAAGTTTTCTAGTTTCTATTGAGTAATGGACTTCTGCCTCACTTGTCTCAGACTGACAAGGCTTCACATAGTCTAGTCTCCTGGGAAGTGCTAAGAACAAAGACAGTGGTTCAAACAAGCACAAAAGTCAAGATGCATCCAGAATCTCTGGCCAGTCTGATTGGTGAGGGTCATCTGTTCTCTAAGAATAGTCTGTGGAGACTGAGAGAAGTGGCTGTTTTATGTGATGAGCAAAAACCAATGCAGAGAATCAAGGAAAATAATGGAACAAGTAAATATGCTACAAATAAAAGAATAAGATAAATTTCCAGAAACTGGCCCTAATGAAACGGAGGTATCTGATTTACTAGATGGAGAATTAAAAGGTCAAGAGAGCATGAACAAAGTTGTATACCTGAATATATGCAATTCCTGTGTATCAGTTGTGGGCTTTCTCAGTGGCTCAGTGGTAAAGAATTTGCCTACCATGCAGGAGACGCAGGGGACTAGAGTTCAATCCCAGGGTCATAAAGATTTCCTGGAGGAGGGCATGGCAACCCACTCTAGTATTTTTACTGGGGAAATCCCATGGACAGAGGATCCTGGTGGGCTACTGTCCAAGGTGACATAAACGGTCAAACATGACTGAAGTGCCTGAGCAAAGCTGAAAAAAAAATTATCAGTGTAAACCTTTTTAGTGAGATTCCACTATAATGTTCTCCAGTATATTACTAGCTATTGAAAAGTTAAATCAAAACTGAAGTAGGCTATTATTTCCCTTGTTTATTCACTACTTGTTGCTCAAGATATAATTCCTTCATCTAATGAACATGTCTTAACATTAGTATTTGGTTATTATCTTTGGGTTTATAGATAGTTAAAAAGAAAGTTAAATAAATATTCTTGCCATAGAATCAGAGAAGTAATATTTCCTTCTTTTACATGTCATTTATATTTCTGCTGTAATCCTTTCCAAATAATACTCTAAAGTAAATTATGATGATATATTTCTCACAGAAACTGACTGAGCTAAAAATACCTGTGATAGACTAAGCCTTGCAGAAAAATTAGGTCAATTTACTCTCAGTAAACTGAAGACCACCATTGCTTTCTGGAAAAGCTGAAAGCTCAAAATCATTTTCTCAACAGTTATAGTTATTTTTCTATTGGATTTATAAGATTATGGGCATGAGACTTATTTTTAAATACTATCTATTACTATACCAAATATTTCCTTTTTTATACAAATTATTTAGCTGAGACTATAATAAAAGTTAAGCTCAAAATAATAACATAAGTCCATATTTTAAAAAGCACACATGGCCAGTTTATCAAACTACACTGATTTGTGTTTTGAGCAATTTTTATTCACTGTGACGTCAAAATGTATTAAAATTCAGCAAAGTTTTATACAGAATGTATTTAAAATTACTTCACACTTCAGTGAAATTCACTCTGCTGAGGCTAAATATAGAAATTTAATAGTCTACCATACTCGTGTCAAAGCTGTTTAAGGGGGGAAAGTAGAAAAGGTAATCCATTCACTCAAAATCTTCTGGGAAATATAACACACATGGAACACTATTTTCCTTCTGGCACACTGCTGCTATTATTTTATTTACATTTTACTGAATTTTTTTTTTTAATAAACTAACCTAGAAAATAATGACACCATTTTAAATGGCTCGAGACTCATGTGTTCATTTCTGATTAGCAATGTTTTATGAAATCTTTATGTCTTTTCTATTTAAAATTCTTAAATCTTTAAATATAAATAGTTCAGGATGTATATAATCTAATGGTTGTTGTAAAATAGATGCCAGAGCCATTTGAAGATTATTTCAACCAAAATAATCTACAATTGAGAAACACCCAAGGCTAAGCAGGGCAAATTTTACTCTTTTTGTAGCCAGAAAATACACCCTTTGGAGTATGTACTTCATATATCTTGAACAGCATGATTCTGGCCCTCCTGACTCTCGAAGCTTCCATGAATTTCATCGAAGTATACAACTTACCATTTTTTAAATGAGGATGACTCCAAAGTTCAAAGAATGATGAGTTCTTGGCTCTTCACTTGCTAAATAGTGCAGCACTGGGAAGTTATTTTTACCTTCTTCTGCCTCATTTTTCCTGATCTGTTAAATGTGCATAGCATAGGTGGCAGTTCACAGAAGTATTTAGGGATTAATAAGACAGTACTGAAAAACTAAGACTTAACAGTCAGCTGAAGGATGGTAGCTGCTATAATTTCCATTTCTTTTCTATATTAGGTTAGGCATTTCCAGTTACCTTTAAGATATCTTTATTTAAGTTGTGTCACCAGTAATTCATACTTTAAAAGATCAATACCATGTACAAAATAAAACAATACATTAAAAAAAAATCTCTGTTACAAACTATCTTTGCAATGCCTCAGTGGGAGTCTCATTCACCGAGGATGGAAGTGTGAGATTATATTTGTCTTTCCTGTTTCTACAACTGCAATTACTATATCCTCTCTATTCTCCTTCCCTAGAATCCTTTTCAAAGCTTATTCTCAAAACTTAGTTGTCCTCACATATCTTATCTATGCTACTACCTCTTAGACTTACAGTCTCCTAACTATTCATGCTACCTCTGGTTATTTCTACTCCATAAAATCTAATTTTGCAGTAATATTGATCTTCCTAAAGCACATTTCTTGTCACATTATGCCTCTGGCCAGAAAGTTTCAATGGCACTTTGAAGCAAAACAAAATCAAATTTCCTATCCTATCACTCAATACCAGCCTACTGCAGAAACCAGTGCAGGTGTGTCTTCTTTACTTTGATCCTTATGAATTATTACTATTTTCAATAAATAGTCTATCTTTTCCAACCTTATGCTATTTGTCACAATTTTCCAATAGATGTTCTTGCACATAGCAGATGGTCAGCTATTTCCACTGATGAAAGCAAGGGTTACAATAAGTTGCAAAATAATAACTGAATGTCAAATAAAATCAAATTCTAACAGAATGTCTGTAAAGTGTACTAATTTCTTAGGGCTGTGGTAACAAGTACCACATATGTGTAGCAAAAGAATAACAATGCATTCTCTCAAAGTGGTAGAGCTAGAAGTCAGTAATCAAGATGCTAACAAGATTGGTTCCTCCAGAAAAATTTTGTGAGAGAGGCTGTTCCATATTTCTCTCCTACCTTCTGGTGGTTTTCCTTGGTTTATAGATCCATCATTCCAATTTCTGCAGCTATTGTTGTCACTTGGATGTCTTCTCCCTGTGTGTCTTGAGTCTTTGTATAGTGTTCTCCTTACTCTCTTTCCTTTTCTTATCAGAGGACCAGCAGTAATGGAATAAGGGTTCACTCTACTCAGTATGACCACAACTTAAATTACATCTGCAGGGACCCTTTGTTTAAAAAAGGTCACATTCTGAGGTGCTGAGAATTAGGATTTCAATGTATCTTTTTAGGGGACATGATCCAACCCATAACCAAAAGAGAATTAGAAAACCTTGTAAGCTGATGATAGAGCTAGGTTCTCTGAGTTCATTCCACCTTGCCTCAGGTGGCTTCTCAATATCTGGTTGACTCCTCACTCTAAATACAGAGATCCCTGTGGTGTTTAGCAACTAGTCGATCTCTATGCACTGCAATTTCCTCATCTACAATGTAAAACTTAGGCAAAGTAGTAGTCTGAGAAGTCCTTACAAATAGCTGGGGAAAGAAGAGAAGCAAAATGCAAAGGAGAAAGGAAAGAAAGAAAATGAAACTGCTCAGTCTTGTCTGACTCTTTGCAACCCTATGGACTGTAGCTTGCCAGACTCCACTGTCCATGGGATTCTCCAGGCAAGAATATTGGAGTAGGTTGCCATTACCTTCTCCAGGGGATCTTCCTGACCTAGGGATTGAACCTGGGTCTCTGCATTGCAGGCAAACTCTCTACCATCTGAGCCACCAGGGAAGCCCTAGATATACCCAACTGAAAGCAGAGCTCCAGAGACTGGCAAGGAGAGATAAGAAAGCCTTATTATGTGAAAAATGGAAATAAATAGAGAAAAACAGTCAGATGACTCCACTCTAACAGCAGAAAGCAAAGAGGAACTAAAGAGTCTCTTGATGAAAGTGAAAGAGAAGATTGAAAAAGCTGGCTAAATCTCAACATTAAAAAATCTAACATCATGGCATCTAGTCCCATCACTTCATGTCAAATAGATGGGGGAAAAAAAGTGGAAAAAGTGACAGATTTTATTTTCTTGGGCTCTAAAACCACTATTGAGGGTGACTGCAGCCATGAAATTAAAAGGCACTTGCTTCTTGGAAGGAAAGTAGTGATAAGCCTAGACAGCATATGAAGAAGCAGAGATATCACTGTGCCAACAAAGTTGTATATAGTCACATCTTTGGTTTTTCCAGAGTCATGTATGGATTTGAGAGTTGGACCATAAAGAAGACTGAGCACTGAAGAATTGATACTTTCAAATTTTGATGCTGGAGAAGACTCTTGAGAGTCCCTTAGACAACGAGGAGATCAAGTGAGTCAATCCTAAAAAAAAATCAATCTTGAATAGGCATTGGAAGGACTGATGCTAAACCTGAAGCTCCAATACTTTGACCATCCAATGCAAAGAGCCAACTCATTGAAAAATACCTTGATACTGGGAAGATTGAGGACAGGAGGAGAAGGAGGTGACAGAGGATGAGATAGTTGGACGGCATCATCTACTCAATGGACATGAGTTTGAGTAAACTCATGGAGATAATGAAGGTCAAGGAAGTCTGATGTGCTGTAGTCCATGATGTTGCAAGATACCAAGGGAACATGATATGATTTAGTGATTGAACAGCAAGAATGTAAAACTTATAATAATTCCCATCTCAAGGCATTTTCATGAAGATTAAAGAATAGGAAAACTAGTTAACCATTCAAAACAATGCCTGGCATGCAGCAGCCAATGCATGTATTATTCTGTTTATTATTGCAGGTATCTAGGAGGTAGTAGATTCACATACCCAGTGCTAGCATGAAGAGTTGGGCTTCTCTTTTTAATTCTTTTAAACACATGGTGGTGGTGGTGGTGGTGGTTTAGTCACTAAGCCATGTCCAACCCCTTGACACCCCATGAACTGTAGCCCACCAGGCTCCTCTATCCATGTAATTTTCCAGGCAAGAATACTGGAGTGGGTTTCCTTTTCCCTCTCCAGGGTCTCTTCCCAACCCAGGTATCAAACTGGGGCCTCCCACATTGCAGGCAGATTCTTTACCAACTGAGCTGCCAGAGAAGCACCTTTAAGCATGTACTCCACTTGATATCTTCCTATTCTCTGACTTCTTTTGTCTTTTCTTTCCTTTTTTTTTTTTTTACCCTCCTCCATTAAGATAGCTGTAAGAACAACTATCTTAATTAAAATGTTTTAATTAAAGGTATTATTAAGATATTAATTCTTATCTGCCTGAGGCAAATATAGTCATGGAAGAGGAAATGATTGACTGCTTTACCCCTAAAGGTTGAAGTGCCCAAGAATGAACAAGTACCTCAGCTCTTCTCTATCTATAGTCCTTATTGATAATAACTTCCAGCCCCATGTCTTTATACACCATCTATATCAGAAGAAACTCTATTAAAAATCAACTGATGCACACTTTTAATAACCCACATGATATCTACACAAAATCATTTAATTGCTTATTAAAACTTAGAAACCTGAGTCAAGCTCACATTAGATGAAAAAAATATTTTAAAACCAAAATAATTACAGAAGAAATATTATTTTAATATTTTTCATATTTCCTTGCTACTATACCTTCCTCCAAATTTTTAACACTATGGTTTCCAATACCTGATTTGGGAGACACTTGGTTTGAAATTTTGAAATTATAAACTTCCTTTCTTTTTATAATTATTTTTGCCAATTTTTTTATACATCAAAAACGTCAATGAAAGTATTCTAGTGTAAACAAGTAAGAATTCATACTGAAGATCCTTGATAGATAAAGAAAGCCTAGTTTTAGTTCAAAGTGAGAATATACATGCAAATTAAATTTTATAGACTTTCAAGAAATTATAGTTATTCTCATCTCTGGGACTTTGTAAAGGAAAAGCCATATTAGGTGATAATTTTAAATTAATTAGTAACATATAAACTATTGGGCTTCCCAGGTGGCACAGTGGTAAAGAATCCACCTGCCAGTGCAGGAGATACAAGAGATGTGATTCGATACCTGAGTCAGAAAGATCCCCCAGAGTAGAAAATGACAACCCATTTTAGTATGCTTGCCTGGAAAATCCCATGGATAGAGGAGACTGGTGGTCTACAGTCCATGGTGTTGCAAAGAGTCAGATATGACTGAGAACACACACAGATGCGCACATACACACAATTATACGATTCTTCATAACCAGGTAGAGAAAACTAATATATCTGCATAAAGAGCTTATGGAAATCCCAGTAGTTCATAACCTGAAAATATCTCCAAAATTTACCTATATTACAACTATTTTAATTGTAAAGTAAATGTTAATTTTTATAGTTGATTTAAATTCCCATGTTTTATTTTATGGTTAATATGATGGAAGAATATTTGTAATTTACATAAAGCCTAGTTTTCCATATTACATTGATGTATTTAATATTCCTTTAAATAAAATATATTATGATTTATAGAGTCACCTTATGTATAAAATGGCATTAAAATTTCCTATGGAATATTTGCAATATCTTTAATAATTTAAAGAATGTCAGACAAAAGTGTTTATTAAATATTAAATATTAAATGCAATGACTCCATTTCTACACATTCTACTGATGTGAAATAATATGTACTAGCTTGTGGGCACTGGTTCAAAAGAAGTAAAAACTGAGACAGGGAACTGAGAAAAATTTGTTGAAAATTTTAATGGATATTCTGTAGAGAGCTTTAAATAGGCTCCGAGGGTGTATGAAATTGAAATAGATACCACACTCAGAAAAATACTTTAGGAAAAAGCAGATGTATATGTAAGTATTTAACATAACATTAAATATAGGATTAATAGGAAAAGAACAAAAGTTATTACGTGTTTTTAGAAAATCTGCTTGTGGATGGGCAAATCAGGAAATGTCCTGACCTGGGGCTTTTATAAACATAAAATGGGAAAGTGGAATAGCTCAAGTACAGTCTAGTGAACAGTTCAGTTGGTTTATACAGATTGTATAACAAGAGATATGATTATATAAAACTGAAAAGTCAGCCTGGGGACAGATAATTCTAGGTTTCACATTAAAAAATAGTAAGGTAGATTTCAGTTGATATGTAATGAAATCTCTTTAAAAGATTTTATGCAAATAGTTCATGATTGGGATAGCTTTAGGAAAATTAGTCTGACACTGTTGTGCTCTGTGAATTAGATCAAGGAGATAAGTGGTCCATGGAACATTAATACGACAGTCCAGGGAAGTGGAATGAGTTTTAGAACAGTTGAAATGGAGCATTGACTATATGGCTGGAAAACAAGAAAGAGGACAGTGAGTATAAAGAATACTGGAGTGGTTAGCATGTCCTTTCTCCAAGGGATCTTCCCAATCCAGGAATTGAACCCAGGTCTTAAACTACTGAAGCAAAAATATGTATTTAAATTCATTAACCTTACATCCTTACTGTATTTTTTTATCCCATGACCTATTATTGAATTATAAATATTAATTGGGCCAAAATATAATTCAAATGAATCTTAAATTATAGTTAGTAGTAAATTATGAGAATAAAGGTATAGTTTTACACACTTTTGTTTAATTTTGATGTTTATAGAGGAGACCACTTTGAGTTATTGAGTTAGAGAAATCTATAGAGGCTGCAATGTTACTTAATTTCAAGTCAGAATGCAATATTGTTGATTAAGAGATACAGGAATAGCATTTCTATCTGTCACTGTTTATTTATAATCAGACTATAAATGGCCATGTTTTATTTCAAAGCAAAAGTAATCCAGATAATTAGCTTCTGTTTCACTACTCATCTTTTGACATATATTTTACTCATATTTTTTACAAACTTCTGTTTTGATTAAATTACAAACCCATTGAAGTCATAATACATTAATTTTCTATTACTGTCACCTCAATACATGACATTAAGTTGTGTGGACCCATCAAGATGGCTGTGAAACCTTTTAGCATATTAAAATATTTGTGAAGAAACTTTCTTTTATTGATTTAAGAAATATTTCTGCATAAAAAATGCAAGCAGAAGTTCTAACACAAAGCTGTATTTCTTCCTTGATTGGTTTCTTAACTATTTATACATGGTTTTAGGTGAAGAATATAAAGGAGTTGAGAAAATTTGGAGAATTTTAGTTACTTGTATTTAGGATTACCCAGTGGTTCAGCGATAAAGAATCTGCCTGCAATGCAGGAGACCCTGGAGATATGGGTCTAATTCATGAGTTGGGAGGATCCCCTGGAGAAGAAAAAGGCAACACACTCCAAAATTCTTCCCACTCCATGGGAAAATTCCATGGACAGGGGAGCCTGGCAGGCTACAGTCCATAGCATCACAAAGAGTGACTGAGCGATTGAGTAGGATAAACTTAGGAACTAACCTCTCTGTCTTTATCTACCTTGAAGAGCAGATGATTTTATAAAAGACAATCTGAAATTCTTTTCCAAAATTAATATTATTGTTATTCTATAGCATTAGAATAAAAAGACTGGATTCACATACTCAGATATAGAAGACAGCACTAAACTATTGTGATGATACCTTCTTTAAGGATGATCATAGTTTTGATAGCACTGAGGAAGTGATGGACTGTGGAGAAGGTCACTAGAAATTCAGTCATGTTACAGGGGAAAATCGTGTAAGTATAGTTCGATAAGAAGACCCCAAGTCCTAGAGACTCATTTTCGTAAGGAGAGTAGAGGATTACGATTAACTTGTTTTAGGAATGATTGAATAAGAGGAACTTGGAGGGACTGAAGAGCAACTTGTAGAAAAAGAAAAAATAATTAAGGAGGGGAAATGAGTTATACCAGAGTTAATGTAGGCAGGACCAGAAAGATAGTGAGGCTGAAAAGTTGTTTGCCATCTGGAGATATAGACCATGACATTTTACTAAAAATCGAAATTTGTATTCCAATCTAGGTCTAGATCTGGACTGAGTCCTACAGATTTTAATCTTCTTAAGAACATAATTGAATAGGGCCTAATGTTTCTAGTTAGCTCAATCTTAAATTATGTTTAAAAGAAATAGAACATTGGCTTCCCAATAATGAGCTGTTGATTCATTGTCCATCAGATTATAAAACAACCTATAAACTAACCATATGCTAGTCATTTTAGAATATTCTAATGGAATATATTTTAAGCAATCATTGTTTTAACTAGAAATTTGTAAGTATACCCTGATTAAATTCCATGTTTTCCTGGTTAAAATGTCTATAAGGAGTACAAACTAGATAATAACTGACACAAATATGCAAAAATAGATGTCAGGCAGTTAGAAGAACATGTATTAATGATAAGGCTGATGAAGAAGAATTAAAAGGTATACCCTGACTATACTTTTAAAATTGCCAAGGAGTAGATCAAGACCAAAATTCAGACAAAGTGATTGAAGAGAAACTCTCTGATAATGCAGGTCATATCTACCAGGTAGACTACTTTTGTTGCTTCCAGAACATAACCATCCTCTCTCAAGCAGGTGACCAATACAATGGTAAATTTATCCATGATTTAAAGGTTATAGATTGTAGTAAATGTAGTTGTTGTTGTTCAGAAACTGTCATATCTAACTCTTGGTAACCCCATGAACTGCAGCATGCCACGCTTCTCAGTCCTTCGCTCTCTCCCAGTTTGTCCAAACTTATGTCCATTGAGTCAGTGATGCCATCAAACCATCTCATCCTTTGTGACCCCCTTCTCTTGCCCTCAATCTTTCCCAGCATCAGGGCCTTTTCTAATGAGCCAGCACTTCACATAAGGTGGCCAAAGTTTTGGAACTTCAGCATCAGGACTTCCAGTGAATATTCAGAGTTGATTTCCCTTAGGATTGACTGGTTTGATTTCCTTGCAGTCCAAGGGACTCTCAAGAGTCTTCTCCAGCACCACAGTTCAAAAGCATCAATTCTTCAGCACTCAGCCTTCTTCATGATCCAACTCTCACGTCCATGCATGACTACTGGAAAAACCATAGCTTTGCTCTTCAGGCTAGAAATAAACATAGAGAAAAATCTCCATGGCAATGGAACCAGTAATGGTTTCTTGGATATGGTACCAAAACAAAGCCATAGAAAATGAAAGCAAAACTGGGTAAATGAAGTTATATTAAAATTTGAAACATCCGTGCATCAAAGAACAAAATCAACAAAGTGAAAAGGCAACCTATGGGATGGGACAAAATATTTGCAAATCATATGCATAGTGAAGAGTTTATTTTCAAAATACATAAAGAATTATTACAACTTAAAAACAAAAAACCAAATAACCCAATTTAACAAATGGGCTAAGGTCTTGAGTAAACTTTTACCCAAAACTGATATGCAAATGGGCAATATGTATATGTAAAAATATACAGCACAACTAATCGTCAGAAAAATGCAAGTTAAAACTGCAATGAGATATCACCTTACATCCACTAGAATAGCTACTATTTAAAAAAAAAATAGAAAATAGCAAGTGTTAGTAAAGATGTGGAGACACTGTCTTTCCTGCACTGTTGGCAGAATTCTGAAATGGTGTAATTGTAAAAGAAAACAATTTGGAGGTTCCTCAAAATATTAAAAAAAAAGAACTATTGTATTATCCAGAAATCTCACTTCTGGGTATATCCAAAATAAGTGAAATTAGAATATCTAAGAGATATATACTTTCCCATGATCATAGTAGCACTATTCTCAAGCCAATTTATTCAGTCTTAGAAAAGAAAATTTAAAAAATCCTGTCATCTGAAACAGCATGAATGACCTTGGAGGTCATTATACTAAGTGAAATAAGCCAGGAGGAGGTTGACAAAAGGATATAAGCTTCCAGTTATAAGATAGATGAGGGGCTAATGTATAACATGATGTCTATAGTTGATGACAGCATAATGTTTAATTGAAATTTGCTAAGAGGGCTTCCTTGGTATCTTAGACAGTAAAGAATGTGCCTGCATTGCAGGAGAACAGGGTTCAGTTCCTGGACCAGGAAGATCCCCTGGAGAAAGGAATGGTAACTCACTCCAGCATTCTTGCCTGGAGAATGCCACAGAGGAGCCTTGTGAGCTACAGCCTATGGGGTCACATGGAGTCAGATATGACTGAGAGACTAATACACAAGAGAGTAAAATGTGAAAGTTCTCACCCCCCCAAAAAAAACATAAATGTGAGGTGATGGATGTCTTAAGTATTTATTGGGAGAAATTATTTCACAATATTTATGTATATTAAATCATCACACTGTATACTTTAAATATCTTAGAGTTTTGTCAGTTATTCTCCAATAAATCTGAGGGGGAAAAGGGGGACATCCTGTTACATCCTACATCAGAAACAAACCTTGAGGACTTTATGTTAAGTGAAATAAGCCAGTCACAAAAAGACAAACACTGTATGATCCCACTATGGGGTAAATGAAGGAGTCAAATTCATAGAAATAGAATGCAGAATGGTAGTTACCAGGGCCTGGCGTCAGGGGGAAGGTAGTAGTTGTTCAGTGGGTTTAGGGTTTTAGATTTGCAAGATGAAAAAGTCCTGTAGATATATTTCATAACAATTTAAATATATTTATCATTACTGAATTGTACATTTCAAATAGTTGATAGTGAATTTTACATTGTATTGTTTTTTGCTACAATAAGAATTCATGGCTTCCTTGAAGATGCAGAAGACAATGAGAAGCCAATAGATTAATATACACATATGTGTGTGTATATATGTGTGTGTGTGTATGTATACATATATACACATACATATATAGACAATAGCATGAGATTTTTAAAATTAGTGATACAAGAAATGTTTACCATAAAACTAAAAGTAAACTTACATTGAAGGGAAAAAAATGCAGGATTTGTTTTATAGAAAATGGAATCAGAAGTGGGAAAAAGAGAGGAAGAAATCTTCTCAGATTGCAGACGAGAGGCCCCAAAGAGATTTACAAAATTACCAAAAAGATAACATTATAGAGAATAATGGAGAGAGATCTAACCTTCAGATAATTGATAATAATTTTAAAAATAAAATCACATAGAAAAACAGGCCCTAAAATTAAACTTTTGTGAAGTAACACTTTCCTGTGACAAAGTCATTGTATATAAATTTCTAGAAAATAAATGAAAGAGGGTCATAACTTAGAAATAATTGCAAATTATCCTGAGGATCATAGAATTTTAGAACTCTCTTTAGGAAACCTGAAAAAAAATTGGGGGGTTCAAACTTGTGCTTTCTTACATATACTAGTGCATAGAACAAAAAAACTGTATTTGAAGAACTGTATACCTGTTCAGATTACGTTCCTATATGAAGGTTAAATAAAAACTTTTGCAAATATCCAATTGTTCTGTCAAAGTTTCACTCATGAAGCTCTTCTTTAAAAATATTTCTTGAACATTTCAAACTGCCCTTGAATTTTTCCAAATTTAGAGTTTCATCCCACACAAAATCCAGACCATAATTTAAATTCTATTGCTCTTGGTAGGAAGAAAAAGCAGAAATCTTAGAGATAAAGAGTGTCATGTGTTTTACCATAGGCTTTTCTTACATTATCAAGTTCAGGGACAGTTTATGCAAATGTCATCTTCTCTGCTTTAAGCCCTCTGCCTGTAGGTGAGATTGTCCAATCATCAAATAGTCTTGACTCAAAGAATTGGCTTTGCTTACTTGAAAAAGTAGAACAGAAGTTAAAGCTATGTCTGTGGGCTACAGTGGAGTTTTGGAAAAGGAGATTATGAAACTTATTTCCAAGGAAAGCTTTCAGAGGAGAGGGAGGGCTGTTCTGACACTTTTTCTATTTTCCTTCAAGGTTAGTCATTCCATATCAATTCTCACACACACAAAAGGCATAAAAGGATGGTTTTTTCCTATACTTTTATGGAAGTGTGAAAAAAATAGGCTAGTATGATTTCAACATAAGAAAGGATTATAAAAGGAGATTTGCAGGCATTGCATAGTCTCACTTTCATTACAGAATACAGGCTTATATTATGGTAAAAGTCCAGAGATCTTTTGTGTTTTACTTAAGACAAATAGATACTGATTTAATCTGTCTCTTCTGCTTTCCATGAAAAGAGAGAT
This sequence comes from Raphicerus campestris, assembly GCA_006410735.1. Lineage (NCBI taxonomy): Eukaryota > Metazoa > Chordata > Mammalia > Artiodactyla > Bovidae > Raphicerus > Raphicerus campestris. The sequence continues at coordinate 266,226 of SJYW01015080.1, forward strand.
ACATTATTATTTTTAGTAATGTCATGGGATCTTCAGCCTATTTTGGATTATATTTCTAAATATTTTTCCAAATTTTTTATTAAATACAAGGAATCATGCAAAATGAAAGAGTAAGTTATGAAAATCACACAGTAAAGACAATGAAGAATGAAGTGTATTAACTAGAGAAGTCTAAATTATATCAGATGGGTTTATTGAGGTGCCATCTGCATACCATGAAAATCCACTTACTTGTACAATTTAATAATTTAAGTAAATTTACATTTTTACATCATCATCACAGTCCAGGTTTAGAAAATTCCCTCAGTCGAGAAAACTCCCTTGTGCTCATTTGTAATCATTCCTAGTGTTCACACATGACACCAGGCAACCATTAATTTATTCTCTTATTCAATAGGTTGGACTTTTCTGGGGAAAAAAAAATTTATTCCCAAAATGAATACAGTTTTGTTTTAAAAAATATTTTAGGAAAGTCTCAGCTGAAATTTATGTTCCTGAGTCTGTTGATCAGAATTCCAAATCTGAATTTTTACAAGAAGCAGCCCTGCGCATAATCCTAGGGGAAAAAGTTTACCAGCATGCTAAGTGTTGTAAAAACCTGGTCTCACATGTTGATTAGAATGGTCTTATTCTCAGCACGAGGCTACAAAGAGTTGAAATATTATTTTTACAATACTCCATTGCTGTTTATCAGACATGATTCCAGTGCCACATAAACCTCTTTTAGGGATCTATTTTCCCTGCCATTGTTACTTTTTTTACCCAAATCTGGTTGAACTTTATTATTAATAATTAATTCTGTCTGGGGCTTCCTGGGGGCTAGCAGTAAAGAGCCTGCCTGAGGAGACAATGAGAGACATGAAAGACACTGAGTTGGGAAGATTCCCTGGAGGATCGTTATGACCACTCACTCCAGTATTCTTTCCTGGAGAATCCCATGGAACAAGAGCCTAGTGGGCTACAGTCCATAGGGTCACACAGAGTCTGACACAGCTGAAGGGATTTAGTTCAGTTCAGTTCAGTTCATTTCAGTCGCTCAGTCGTGTCCGACTCTTTGTGACCCCCATGAATCACAGCACGCCAGGCCTCCCTGTCCATCACCATCTCCCAGAGTTCACTCAAATTCACGTCCATTGAGTCGGTGATGCCATCCAACCATCTCATCCTCTGTCGTCCGCTTTTCCTCCTGTCCCCAGTCCCTCCCAGCATCAGAGTCTTTTCCAATGGGTCAACTCTTCGCACGAGGTGACCAAAATACTGGAGTTTCAGCTTTAGCATCATTTCTTCCAAAGAATACCCAGGACTGATTTCCTTTAGAGTGGACTGGTTGGATCTCCTTGCAGTCCAAGGGACTCTAAAGAGTCTTCTCCAACACCACAGTTCAAAAGCATCAGTTCTTCTGTGCTGGCCTTTCTTATAGTCCAACTCTCGCATCCATACATGACCACTGGAAAAAGCATGCTGCTACTGCTAAGTCACTTCAGTCATGTCCGACTCTGTGTGACCCCATAGACGGCAGCCCACCAGGCTCCCCATCCCTGGGATTCTCCCAGCAAGAACACTGGAGTGGGTTGCCATTTCCTTCTCCAATACATGAAAGTGAAAAGTGAAAGGAAAGTCGCTCAGTCTTGAAAAAGCAAAAGCATAGCCTTGACTAAACGGACCTTGGTTGGCAAAGTAATGTCTCTGCTTTTCAATATGCTATCTAGGTTGGTCATAACTTTTCTTCCAAGAAGTAAATGTCTTTTAATTTAATGGCTGCTGTAACCATCTGCAGTGATTTTGGAGCCCAAAACGATAAAGTCTGTCACTGTTTCCACTGTTTCCTCATCTATTTTCCATGAAGTGATAGGACCAGATGTCATGATCTTCGTTTTCTGAATGTTGAGCTTTAAGCCAACTTTTTCACTCTCCACTTTCACTTTCATCAAGAGGCTTTTTAGTTCCTCTTCACTTTCTGCCATAAGGGTGGTGTCATCTGCATATCTGAGGTTATTGATATTTCTCCTGGCAATCTTGATTAAAGCTTGTGCTTCTTCCAGCCCAGTGTTTCTCATACTATACTCTGCATATAAGGTAAATAAGCAGAGTGACAATATACAGCCTTGATGTACTCCTTTTCCTATTTGGAACCAGTCTGTTGTTCCATGTCCATTTCTAAGTGTTGCTTCCTGCCCTGCATGTAGGTTTCTCAAGAGGCAAGTCAGGTGGTCTGGTATTCCCATCTCTTTCAGAATTTTCCAAAGTTTATTGTGATACACACAGTCAAAGGTTTTGGCATAGTCAATAAAGCAGAAATAGATATTTTTCTGGAACTCTCTTGCTTTTTTGATGATTCAGTGGATGTTGGCAATTTGATCCATGTTTCCTCCGCCTTTTCTATAACCAGCTTGAACATTTGGAAGTTCATTGTTCACGTATTGCTGAAGCCTGGCTTAGAGAATTGTGAGCATTACTTTACTAGCATGTAAAGTAATGTAAAGATGCGTGCAATTGTGAGGTAGTTTGAGCATTCTTTGGCATTGTCTTTCTTTGGAATTGAAATGAAAACTGACCTTTTCCAGTTCTGTGGCCACTGCTGA
>SJYW01015080.1:279330-289587 GCA_006410735.1 Raphicerus campestris
TTTTTGCTTCAGTTAGTGTTAATGTCTTGCACAGAAAATGTATAAAATAACTCTCTGCATAAGGTCTCTAGTTTACTATATAGTAGTGTTTAATGGGAAGTATATAATTCACTTAATACTCATAAAACACTTAAATCCTTTTAATATTAATGACTGCATCTTCAAATATACTATGTAGACATATTCAATATATTTATTTATATTATTTCAATATATATTATATATACATAAAATGTACACATTAGTATATGTAACTAGTACTAACATGTTTAAAAAGAGTGATTATACCCTTATCTATCAATGAAAGAGAACTTTCAAACTGCCCCAGTGGTAAATAATCTGCCTGCCAAGCAGGAGACTTGGGTTCAGTACCTGGGTTGGAAAGATCCGCTGAAGAAAGAAATGGCAACCACTCTAGTATGCTTGCCTGGAAAATCCCATGGACAGAGGAGCTTGGCAGGTTAAAATTCATGACAGTCACAAAAGAGTTGGATATGATTTATCAACTAACTAAAGAGTTGGATATGAAATAGGTTAAGCTAGAGATGAGGTAAGTTTCCTTCCAGAAATAACATATATGATTTGTTCTCAGGATGGAGAACACATGTATACCTGTGGTGGATTCATGTTGATATATGGCAAAACCAATACAATATTGTAAAGTAATTAACCTCCAATAAAAATAAATAAATTTGTATTTTTAAAAATTTAAAAAATAATACAAGCATAAAAAGTAATTTTTTAAGTTATAATTTCATCTTTTCATGGCTATTTATCCTACTTATCCCCCAACATAAAGATTGATTTCAGTAAATCAATGATAGCTCAGCTGGAAAAATTAAATATGTGAGGTGAACATACTTGAACATACTCCAAGGAATTCTTTTCATTTTCNTAAAGTTATAATTTCATCTTTTCATGGCTATTTATCCTATTTATCCCCCTACATAAAGATTGATTTCAGTAAATCAATGATAGCTCAGCTGGAAAAATTAAATATGTGACGTGAACATACTTGAACATACTCCAAGGAATTCTTTTCATTTTCTTTTTCTTACCTGGATTATGAATCTGATTTTTTCAAGATAACTTTTAATTGCTTTTGTAATAATTTGCCAAATAAAGTGATCATTCTCTGTGAGTCTTGATACTAGAGAACTTTAGCCCAAATTGTAGCTTACTGAAATTCTAGGATTCCTTTTAGATTCAGTCTATGGGTGATGTTATTATGTTTCCCAAAATAAAAATAATAGAGAAAAATAATTTTCTATAAAAATACTAGAGCATAAAATATCCTTAGATATGGAACTTAGTCCTTATTTATTTCAAAACTAGATTGATATACAGACGCAATGGCATAAATAGAACCTATATGATAATTTCATTGGATAAAGGCAAGCTACATGACTTTCAATCAAGATTATGCTGTAAGACCACATATGGAAGATAATACACACACACACACACACACACACACACACACATGCCCACATACAGTTAAATTAATAGCTCAGTATTTAGAAAGAACTTGCTGAGTCCAGCTATAACTTGACAATTTCAGTAATTCATAATCAGAATTTAAATCAGTCCATGGACTGAAGTTTCAAGCTTCTGATCTGCAGTTGGCAGACAAGAGAGAAGAGAAAAAAAAAATTATTCTGTGATCAAAGCAAACCATTTCATTTAAAGCATAGTAGCAAAAAAGGCTCTCTACACAAAAACAGGCATGAGGGTAAGAATAACTTCCCCTGGAGAAGGAAATGGCAAACCACTCCAGTATTCTTGCCTGGAGAATCACATGGACAGAGGAAACTGGCAGGCTACAGTCCGTGGGGTCACAAGAGTTGGACAAGATTTAGTGACAAAATCACAAGAGGCAAAATTTGGGACAAATCACCAAGATTGTATGTGATTGACTCTACACTAGAGGTTTTTCCTGGTGACTCAGCAGTAAAGATTCTTGTAATGCAGGAGACCTGGGAAATGTGGGTTCAATTCCTGGGTCAGGAAGATCCCCTGGAGAAGGAAATGGGAACCCACTCCAGTATTCTTGCCTGGAAAATTCCATGGACAGAGAAGCCTGGCAGGCTACAGTCCACAGGGCCTCAAAGAGTTGGCTACAACTGAGCGACTGAACACATATGTATTGGTAGGCACTGGAGTTGAAGTCATTGCCAAAACTTTTAAACAGAGAAAGTAAAACACAGAGAAATAGAGATGCAAAACGTTCCCAAAATATTAAATCTAAAATGAATCATAACCATATAGTGACACACAACCACATGAAAGAAAACCTAGTGAATACACTTTATGCCAAATTGTTATAAATTTTAAGTATAATTTTAATTTTCAAAGGGAGATAGGTGAATAAAGCCAAGAAAGTATAATATCAACAACAACAAAAAAAATGCAGAAAGGAAGAAATTGAATATATATTTATATGATATTCAGTTCAGTTCAGTTCAGTCACTCAGTCAGGTCTGGCTGTTTGACACCCCATGGACTGCAGCACGCCAGGCCTCCCCGACTGTCACCAACTCCTAGAGTTTACTCAAATTCATGTCCATTGAGTCGGTGATGCCATCAAACCATCTCATCCTCTGTCATCCCCTTCTCCTCCCACCTTCAGTCTTCCGCAGAATCAGGGTCTTTTCAAATTAGTCAGTTCTTTGCATCAGTTGGCCAAAGTGTTGGAGTTTCAGCTTCAGCATCAGTCATTCCAATGAATATTCAGTACTGACTTCCTTTAGGAGGGACTGGTTGGATCTCCTTGCAGTCCAAGGGACTCTCAAGGGTCTTCTCCAACACCACAGTTCAAAAGCACCAATCCTTTGGCACTCAGCATTTTTTATAATCAACTTTCACATCCATACATGACTAATGGAAAAACCATAGCTTTGACTAGATGGACCTTCGTTGGCAAAGTAATGTCTCTGCTTTTGAAGATGCTGTCTAGGTTGGTCATAACTTCCTTTCAAGGAGTAAGTGTCTTTTAATTTCATGGCTACAGTCACCATCTGCAGTGATTTTGGAGCCCCCCAAAATAAAGACTGTCACTGTTTACACTGTTTCCCCATCTATTTCCCATGAAGTGATGGGACCAGATGTCATGATCATGTTTTCTGAATGTTGAGCTTTAAGCCAACTTTTTCACTACTCTCCTCTTTCACTTTCATCAAAGGACTCTTTAGTTCTTCTTCACTTTCTACCATAAGTGTGGTGTAATCTGCATATCTGAGGTTATTTATATTTATCCCAGCAATCTTAATTCCAGTTTGTGCTTCATCCAGTCCAGCATTTCTCATGATGTACTTTGCATACAAGTTAAATAAGAAGAGTTACAATATACAGCCTTGATGTACTCCTTCCCCATTTTGAAACGAGTCTGCTATTCCATGTCCAGTTCTAACTGTTGCTTCTTGACCTGCCTACAGATTTCCCAGGAGGCATTACATGTATGATATTAATATGATATTACATGTATATAAAATAAATATANTGATGTACTCCTTCCCCATTTTGAAACGAGTCTGCTATTCCATGTCCAGTTCTAACTGTTGCTTCTTGACCTGCCTACAGATTTCCCAGGAGGCATTACATGTATGATATTAATATGATATTACATGTATATAAAATAAATATAGAAATATTAGTGGAAATATCATGGAAATATTAGTGTGTGTATGTGCTTATGTGAATTTAAAAGATAACTAAAGGTTCTAAAATAAGTGTAACAAAAATTTAGAAGAATAACACGGTAGAAATAGCAATATTCTAATAGAAATTACTACAAAATGACTATGAAATTTTATAATTAAGAGAACATAAGTCCTCAAATTGAGTGAACCCTCCAAATCACTGTAGTACACATTCTGTGAGCTTTAGACTGAGTCAATGGANGTTGATGTATGGCAAAACCAATACAATACTGTGAAGTAATTAACCTCCAATTAAAATAAATAAATTTATATTTTAAAAAATAAAAACTAAAAAATCTGTTATCTGTAAGGTGTTAAGTTTGTTTCTAAACACGAGGTATCATCTAGTGGACAAATCTCAGTCTTTCTTCTGGTGGCTTATAATTTATTGAGAGTGGTTTTGAAGGTAGAGAAAAAAGGTATCAAATTCAGAGGTAATCGTCATAGTGTGGCCATTTCAGTGTCTCTAACTCAGTTCATATTGCATATTCATAGTCACCTAGTTCAAAAATCATCTTAAAAAAATATATTGAAGTATACAGGCAGGCTACAGTCCATGGGGTCACAAAGAGTCAACAGGACTTAGCAACTCACACACATACATAACACATAGTTGACATACAATATTATATTAATGTTAATTTTAGGTTAAGTGTACCTTATAGTGATTCAACCTTTATATATATTACAAATTGATCACAATAAGTTGAGTAACCTCTTTCACCATACTCAATTACTAACATATTATTGATTATATTTCCTATCTGTTTATTATATCCCCTTGACTTTTTTTGTACATGGAAGTTTGTACTTATTAATTCATTTTACCTCTTTTGCCCAACTTCCTAACCCTAAACCCTCTGTCCAGTACTAACTTGTTCTTTGTATCTATGAAGCTGTTTCTCTTTTTTATTTGCTTGTTTAGTTTCCACATGTTAGGAAATTATATGATATTTGTCTTTCTCGGTCTAGTTTATTTCACTTAGCATAATATCTTCTACATTTAAGCATGTTGTTCCAACCATATGGTGTATATATGTACACCACATCTTTCTCCAATTCATCTATCAGAGGACACTTAGATTGCTTCCATATTTTAGCTACTATAAATAATGAAGAATTGATGCTTCCTAACTGTAGTGTTGGAGAAGACTTTTGAGAGTCCCTTGGACTGCAAGGTTCTCAAACCAGTCAATCCTAAAGAAAATCAACTCTGACTATTCATTGGAAGGATTGATGCTGAAGTTAATGCTTCAATACTTTGGCCAGCTGATGCAGAGAGCCCATTAGAGAATACTCTGATGCTGGGNTCCCTTGGACTGCAAGGTTCTCAAACCAGTCAATCCTAAAGAAAATCAACTCTGACTATTCATTGGAAGGATTGATGCTGAAGTTAATGCTTCAATACTTTGGCCAGCTGATGCAGAGAGCCCATTAGAGAATACTCTGATGCTGGGTAAGATTGAGGGGAGAAGGAGAAGGGGATGACAGAGGATGAGATGTTTGGATGGCTTCACCAACTCAATGAACATGAGCAAACACTGGGAGATGGTGAAAAACAGGGAAACCTGGTGTGTTTAAGTCCATAGAATCACAGAGCTGGACATGACTGAGTAACTGAACAACCACAAATAATGCTATAATGAACAACATAAGGGGTACATATTTCTTTTTAAATTAATCTCTTTATTTTTTTAGTATAAATACCTACCATGTGGAATTGTGGAGTTACTGGATTTTGTAATAGTTCTATTTCTAATGTTTTAGGAAACTCCAATGCTGTTTTACATTTTGGCTCCACCAATTTACATTCACACCAACAACAATGCATGAAGGTCCCCTTTTTTTTCATATGCTGATCAACACTTGTTTATGTTGTTTTTCCCACTGTTTTTTGATGAATCCTTTGTTATAATTTAATTGATCATATATAAACATAGATTTATTTCTAGATTTTCTATTTTGTTCTGTTGACCTATGCATCTGTTCTTTGAGTTAGTCTGTTTTTGATTACTATAGTTTTGTACGGTAGTCTGAAATCTAGGAACATGGTACCTCCAACTTTGTTCTATTTTCTTAAAACTGTTTTGACTGTTTAGGGTCTTTGTGAGTCCTTGTACATTTTAAGATTATTTGTTCCAGTTCTATCAAAAATGTCATTGGTATTTTGAATGGGGTTGCAATGTACACTTATAGATTGCTTTGGGTAATAGGACTTTCTAACTATATTAATTCTTCATTCCATAAACATGGAATGTCTAATTTATTGGTGTTATCTTCAATCACTTTCATCAATGTCAAAATATCTTTCATCTCCAGAACCTTCACTGTGATTTAAGTGCCCTGAATCAAAGAACTAGTGTACTAAAAGAGAACCATTATGAAAATTCTATGAAGAAGGAAAGTGACACCAACTATCCAAACCTCCATCATTCAATCAGGAGAGAAATTGTTCCTAAAGGAATAGGTCACTATTAGTATATTGGTACTGTTCCCCTGCAGCCACTAATTCACACATGTAAGCCCCCATTTACTTTTTGTCCAAAAAGAATCAGAGCAATTCATTCAGATCTTGTAATATTATGTAACTTGTAGGAGTACAAGTTTGGAAAAGTCAGCACAGAATAAACACCTCAGTGTTTGTGTCTTGAAAAGATTATTATACTATATCAGAAGCCAGAGCCCACATAAATCAGTTCATTTTCTGCTAAGTCCCAATCATAGAAGTTGGAATTGAATGATAGTGGGGCAAGTTAATAAATTATATTGTTTTTAATATTTAATATTTGCAGAGCTATACTGGGTTATTTCTTATTTAGTTTGTATTTAAATTAACATATAATGATGCTGAAGCTGAAACTCCAGTACTTTGGACACCTCATGCGAAGAGCTGACTCATTGGAAAAGACTCTGAGGCTGGGAGGGATTGGGGGCAGGAGGAGAAGGGGATGACAGAGGATGAGATGGTTGGATGGCATCACTGACTCGATGGACATGAGTCTGATTGAACTCCACGAGTTGGTAATGGACAGGGAGGCCTAGCCTGCTGTAATTCATGGGGTTGCAAAGAGTCAGACACGACTGAGCGACTGAACTGAACTGAACTCTTTAATAAACTAAGTTCTCTAAGACAAGAACTCTGGGGGAGAGAATTTTTATTTTAAATTTACTTGCTTCTATATCCTTAGCACCTAGAAAAATATCAAGTATATCATGGTTGCTTAGTAAAAGCACGTTGAGTGAATAAGTACACCTAAATATTTTCTCCCTCTTCCATTAGGAAGAGGGAGAAATTGTTGTTTGAACAGCATTCTGAAGAAAATTCTATTGCACAGATTTCCACTTTGTTTCATTTCTTCCTCATTGCCTCAAAATGAGAAAATTAAAAAGAACACATTAGGAAACATGCGGTAAAATTACCACCACTATGGCTTTATAAAATTCAGAATGTTTAAGGATTTTTCCAGCTGTCAGTAACAAAAATCCAATTCAAAAGATTTAATAAGCAACTAAATTATTGTTTCACAAAGCTGACAAAACCCAGTGATATAGTTCTCAGACATGGCTGAATAGATGCTCCTATTATATCCTCAGGGATCTGAGTCATTTTTTTTTTTTCCTTCTCAGTAATATTTTTCATTTCATTGACTTTATTCTCAGGCAGACTTCAGGATATGGATTCAAGATGCCAGTGTTGTCTCCAGACTTACAAGGCATTATAGCTTGAGTTTTCAGAGAAAGAAAAATGTTATTTCCTGATACGTCACTCTGATAAATGTCCAAAGAGACATCAAGCCAGAACACAGGAGTGGGTAGCCTTTCCATTCTCTAGGGGATCTTACCAGCACAGAGATCAAACCTGCATTGCTGAGCCATAAGAGAAGCCCAAAGAGAAATGAGATGATCTCAAAATAACAAAAGTTTATGTGCACATATAAACCACTGGACTGCTAAGCCTGGGTCTCCTGCTGATCTCTGGGCTGGAGGCAAAAAGTCAGGGTAAGATTAGCTTCACCAACAAACTGGATAGACAAAAAACACTCTCAACCACTCATAGTCCCACAAGACACTGAAAAATCTCATTTTCACTTTCTTCTCAGATCATGTCTCAGCACAACTCTTACTATTTCCTTGTGATATGTGTTTCAAATAGATTGACCTTATTTCTTTTTTCCTAAATACATCAAAGCACTGCGGTAGTGGGGGGCACTCCGCAGAAAGAGAGGGCAGTGGAACTTCCCTCAGCAAAGCCGAGGGGTTCTGAAGAGAGGTGAGGCTGCTGTCCGGCAAGCGAGAGAAAATCAGACAGGACAGGGCTTCTGTCTGAGCAGTTCCGCTTTATGGCCGCAAGCTCCCGGCTTATAAAGGCAAGCAGAGGGGTGGAGGGGGTTGCGAGGGACTTTCCATAGTTGCACCAATCACGTTAAAGGTCAAATTGTCATGTGCCTTCATTATAACAGGAGTCTATGGTGATCACGTGCTGTCCACATGCACGGAAATCAAGAGAGCCAATAAAAAACTTTGACAAACAACATAGACCACGCCCCTATCTCTTCCGCCAGGCGCCATCTTAGTTTCCAACTGCTAACCCTTCTTTTTTTTTAAGGTTTCCCATTTAGGGCCCACAAAACACATTCACTCCTAAACAATTTTACACATGCAGCTCTATCTATCTGGAATATTCTTCCTTCTTTTAACCTCTTCATCTTTATTAGAAGGAAGGATGTTTATCCATCAGCCAGCCGTTTAGTGATAACTTTCTTATGGAAGCCACAGATGGTTTTCTAGCTTTAGCAAAATCCTGTAACTCATGCTCCCTGCAAAAATTGTACATGCTTTTATCCATAATTTGTTATTATTGTATATATTTACTTAACTTACAAGTATTTGTTAACTTTTGGTCCTTTTACCTGCAGGAGAATAGCATTCTAGACTGAAGGTGATGGTATAGAAATTTCCTGAAGTTTCCCCCAGCATGTGACATACTAGCTCTCTGGCACATAGTAAGTACTAAAAGTATTGACTAATGAATCAAAGCAACCATTAATTAACTATTGAATAATTAATTAATTAAACAAGCAATAATTAATAATAATTAAACATCAAATAATTAAATGTTGGATAATAATTAATTAACTATTGAGTTAACTACTCCAGAGGAACAATTTTTTCAGTAAAGGATCGGTAAGAAGTAAATATTTTCAGGCCTGCACTTATATATTATGCTGTGTATTCTTTGGATTTGGCTTCTTTCCCTGTTTACTTTTTTACAGTTGTTTAAAAATGTAGCAAACATTGCTATCTCCTGAAACACACTAAATAGGTCACTAGCTAGATTTGGTCTTTGGGTCATAGGTGGTCCACCTCGGCATTAGTATACTGGCAGTTATAATTACCTTTTTAATTGCATAATTATAATGAGATTCTATCTCCAATTCTTTTACTTTACTTTTGTTTCTGAAATGTGCCCTTAATTATTTATCCTACCTAAATACAGAAATACTACCATTCTCAGCCCTCAGTCCCAGTCATATTGCTATGTTCTCTTTTCAAACCTATTTGTTACCAACTTTTCCTCCCTGCAAAATGCCTGTGCATTTCTTCTAATCTCCTGCTGTCTGTGCCACACTGTGTCTTTCCCATTTTTCATCCAAGCGCACCTGCTGCCCTGGCTTCTTATTGCTGTTTCAAATTTTTATGCTGCATCATCATCCCTTCTGCTTTCTGCAGTATATAGTATAATATTTCAGTAGAAGGAGAAGTGTTTATTTAAAAAAAACTCAGTGAAACAGACATTCCTAGATTCTGACACCGGGGAAATAGCATGCCATCTGCTCTCCATTGGAGCTCTTTGCCTCAGGGACATAACCATATCACCCAGGTAAGTTCCTACTAATGTGTAGATTGTACTTCAACCTACAAATTGTGGTTGTCATTCTAGACCTGCTGTCCTTTTGCTGCCCTTAGTTCTATAGTACATTTTTAATCCTTTTTTTTTATTGTATATATTTTGACATTTCTTCCCTCCGAATGCAACAAGCACTAGTCTTGTGAATGGGGACCTTAGAACATCTCATCCATTATTTTCTCATGCCTTCAGTTACTCAGTGTGGATTGCAAGATTTTTTTTAAGAAAAAAAGAGGCACATTTCAGTTATCATTATTGTATAGAGGTTAACAAAACAAAACCAGAAATGTGTACATATCGATGTATAAGCATTTTAAACACTATCCCTTGTGAATTCATGATTTACAAAAATAAGTGAACATGCCATGTCTCACTGAAAGTGAAAGTGAAATCGTTCATTTGTGCCTGACTCTTTGCGACCCCATGGACTGTAACCTACCAGGTTCTTCCAACTATGGGATTTTCCAGGCAAGAGTACTGGAGTCGGTTGCCATTGCCTTCTCCAGGAGATCTTCCCAATCCAGGGATTAAACCCGAGTCTTCCTCACTGTAGGCAAACTCTTTACCATCTGAGCTACCTGGGAAGTCCACTAACTTCACTAACTCACTAACTTCAAACCAAAAAAAAAAGGGGGGGGGGCGGGGGGATGT
>SJYW01015080.1:294509-331737 GCA_006410735.1 Raphicerus campestris
TGAAATAGATTTGTCATCAACTGACTCAAAGAAGAATCAAGTAAACTATGGCAAAAATAAATAACTTTCACTGTTTACCATACGTATCTATAAATAACACATAGTTAATAACTCTTCATTTACTATGACAAATGGTACATAAAGATAAATTTACATATGATAAACTGGAGAGAAATTAATTTGATGAGTTTCTATAAATGGTCTCCTGAATTGCAGGCGGATTTTTTATCAGGGGAGACACAAGGGAAGTCCAAGAATACTGGAGTGGGTAGCTTATTCCTTCTCCATCAGATTTTCCTGACCCAGGAATGGAACCGGGGTCTCCTGTACTGCAGATGGATTCTTTACCAACTGAGCTTTCAGGGAAACCCATAACAAATGGTACCTAAAGATAAAATTTATATACAATAAACTTTAGAGAACTTAATTTGATGAGTTTCTATAAATGCAGACACCCATGTAAAGACCAAACAAGTAAAATAAAAAATGTCTTCATTTCTCTAGAAAGTTCTTCTATGCTCGCCTGTCATCAATTCCCCCTCCACCTATGTTACCCATTTTTATTTCTATGTCCACAGAATTTGTTTTGCTTGTTCCTGAACTTCATATAAATTTATACTGCTGCTGCTGCTGCTAAGTCACTTCAGTCGTGTCCGACTCTGTGTGACCCCATAGATGGCAGCCCACAGGCTCCCCGTCCCTGGGATTCTCCAAGCAAGAACACTGGAGTGAGTTGCCATTTCCTTCTCCAATGCATGAAGGTGAAAAGTGAAAGTGAAGTCGCTAAGTCGTGTCCGACTCTTAGCGACCCCATGGACTGTAGCCCACCAGGCTCCTCAGTCCATGGGATTTTCCAGGCAAGAGTACTGGAGTGGGGTGCCATTGCCTTCTCCAGATTTATACTAAAGTATGTATTATTTTGTTACTAACGTTTTGGTTAACAATAATGTTTTGAGATTCGTCCAAAGGTTCACTTTTTTCACTGCAGAAGACTATTCTATGTGTCATGAATAATGTCCAATTATGCATTCATTACCATGTAGAAGGCATTTTGAGCTGCCAAGTTTTGTCCATTATTAACAAATCTGCTATAAACACTCATGAACAAGTATTTTGGTAGTAGACATAGGAGCCCATTTCACTAGGTTAAATACCCAGAAGTGCTTTTGCTGTGTTATAGGGTAGAAATGCTTTCTAAATGTATAGGATATTGCTAAATACTTTTTCAAAATTGTTGTACCCTGTTACATTCTCATCATTTTTGTGAAATTTAGTTGCTCTAATTCTGGGAGTTGATGATGGACAGGGAGGCCTGGCAACCTGCAGTTCATGGGATTGCAAAGAGTTGGACACGACTGAGTGATTGAACTGAACTGAAGTCTCATAAGAAATAGCTACCCCAGATATGCAGATGACACCACCCTTATGGCAGAAAGGGAAGAACTAAAAAGCCTCTTGATGAAAATGAAAGAGGAGAGTGAAAAAGTTGGGTTAAAGTTCAACATTTAGAAAACAAAGATCATGGCATCTGGTCCCATCACTTCATAGGAAATAGATGGGGAAACGGTGGAAACAGTGTCAGACTTTATTTTTCCAGGCTCCAAAATCACTGCAGATGGTGATTGCAGCCATGAAATTAAAAGACACTTACTCCTTGGAAGGAAAGTTATGACCAACCTAGACAGCATATTCAAAAGCAGAGATATTACTTTGCTGACTAAGGTCCGTCTAGTCAAGGCTATGATTTTTCCAGTAGTCATATATGGATGTGAGAGTTGGACTGTGAAGAAAGCTGAGCACCAAAGAATTGATGCTTTCGAACTGTGGTGTTGGAGAAGACTCTTGAGAGTCCCTTGGACTTCAAGGAGATCCAACCAATCCATTCTGAAGGAGAACAACCCTGGGATTTCTTTGGAAGGAATGATGCTAAAGCTGAAACTCCAGTACTTTGACCACCTCATGCAAAGAGTTGACTCATTGGAAAAGACTCCTCTGATGCTGGGAGGGATTGGGGGCAGGAGGAGAAGGGGACGACAGAGAATGAGATGGCTGGATGGCATCACTGACTCGATGGACATGAGTTTGGGTAAACTTCGGTAGTTGGTGATGCACAGGGAGGCCTGGCGTGCTGCAATCCATGAGGCCGCAAAGAGTTGGACACAACTGAGTGACTGAAAGGAAGTCTCATAAAAATTTGGCACATACAGCATTTTAAATTGTATCCTTTTTAATGGATTTGGGATCATTTGATATGCATTTCTCTGATGACTAATAATGTTGAGTAAATTTTCAGTTGCTATTGGTCTTTAATATTAATATGATATTCTTTTTGGCCTTCATATAATTTCCTCAATGCTGTTTTGGACAACTTTATTATTTTTTTATTATTAGTTTATAAGAACTCTTTATATATCCTAAATATACATATCTGACACGTATATTCTTTGTGTGCTTATTCATTTACTAAATAGAGATTTGAAAATGTGAAAATTTGTTAAAATAAGATTTTTATTTTAGAATAACTTGATATGCATAAAAATTGTAAAGATAGTATAAGAATTTCCATGAACTCTACATCTAGTTTCTCCCATTAATACCAAGATTCTACTGGTGGTTCAGGCGGCAAAGCCTCTGCCTACAAGGTGGGAGACCCGGGTTCGATCCCTGGGTTGGGAAGATCTCCTGGAGAAGAAAATAGCAATCCAATCTAGTACTCTTACCTGGAAAATCCCATGGCGGGAGGAGCCTGGTAGGCTACAGTCCATTGGGTCACAACAAATTGGACATGACTTCACTTTCACTTTCAGGGGTGGTAGCGGTAAAGAACCCACTTGCCAGTGAAGGAGACATAGGAGAAACGAGTTCAGTCTCTGGGTCTGAAAGATACCCTGGAAGAGGGCATTGCAACCCACTCCAGTATTCTTGCCTGCAGAATCCCACGGGGCCTGGTGGGCTACAACCATGGGGTCACAAAGAGTCAGATATGACTTATGTGATGTAGGATAGTGGAGCATATTAATTAAAATCAGTGAAGCAATATCAGTACAGTACTGTTTCTTTAGGTGTTTCCTAATATCATTTTTTCAGTTCCAAAATTCCAGGCAGTACATCTTGTAGCTGTGTCTTCTTAGGCTCCTGTTGGTTGTTAACAGTTTCACAGGTGTTTTTGATAGCCATGACTGTTTTGAGAAGCACTGGTCAAGAATTTTGCAGATGGCTCCTCACGTGGAATTTGTTCAATAATTTTCTCATAATTATACTAGAATTATATGTGTCAGAGGAAGGAAAGGAAGATCAAGTACTATTTGCATCACATCATAACATGCATGCTATCAACCAGACATGTTATTATTGATGGTGACTTTGATGACATGGCTGAGGTAATATTCATCAGTGAATATTATGTTACTATTAACTTACTGTTAAGTTACTCACACACTTTCCCTTACTCATTCCTTACTATATTTTTGGAAGACATTCATTATACACCGTGTAAACTTATATTTGGCATTCTTTGACACTGAAGATTTGTGTCTGCTCCTCCTTCTCCTATGTATTGATTTGATTATTTATTTTCATTGCTATGGATTCATGGACATATGTTTAATACTTTTGATTATAATACAGTAATATTTTAGTTCATTGCTTAAAAATGTTCTGTCATTGGTTATTGCAAACTTTTTCCATTGACCTCTATTTCCCTTTGATATGTTCCTCTGTGTGTGTGTGTGTGTGTGTGTGTGTGTGTGTGTGTAGATGTGTATAAGAGACAGGTACAGTACTGTTTCTTTAGGTGTTTCCTAATATCATTTTTTCAGTTCCAAAATTCCAGGCAGTACATCTTGTAGCTGTGTCTTCTTAGGCTCCTGTTGGTTGTTAACAGTTTCACAGGTGTTTTTGATAGCCATGACTGTTTTGAGAAGCACTGGTCAAGAATTTTGCAGATGGCTCCTCACGTGGAATTTGTTCAATAATTTTCTCATAATTATACTAGAATTATATGTGTCAGAGGAAGGAAAGGAAGATCAAGTACTATTTGCATCACATCATAACATGCATGCTATCAACCAGACATGTTATTATTGATGGTGACTTTGATGACATGGCTGAGGTAATATTCATCAGTGAATATTATGTTACTATTAACTTACTGTTAAGTTACTCACACACTTTCCCTTACTCATTCCTTACTATATTTTTGGAAGACATTCATTATACACCGTGTAAACTTATATTTGGCATTCTTTGACACTGAAGATTTGTGTCTGCTCCTCCTTCTCCTATGTATTGATTTGATTATTTATTTTCATTGCTATGGATTCATGGACATATGTTTAATACTTTTGATTATAATACAGTAATATTTTAGTTCATTGCTTAAAAATGTTCNTCTAGTCAAGGCTATGATTTTTCCAGTAGTCATATATGGATGTGAGAGTTGGACTGTGAAGAAAGCTGAGCACCAAAGAATTGATGCTTTCGAACTGTGGTGTTGGAGAAGACTCTTGAGAGTCCCTTGGACTTCAAGGAGATCCAACCAATCCATTCTGAAGGAGAACAACCCTGGGATTTCTTTGGAAGGAATGATGCTAAAGCTGAAACTCCAGTACTTTGACCACCTCATGCAAAGAGTTGACTCATTGGAAAAGACTCCTCTGATGCTGGGAGGGATTGGGGGCAGGAGGAGAAGGGGACGACAGAGAATGAGATGGCTGGATGGCATCACTGACTCGATGGACATGAGTTTGGGTAAACTTCGGTAGTTGGTGATGCACAGGGAGGCCTGGCGTGCTGCAATCCATGAGGCCGCAAAGAGTTGGACACAACTGAGTGACTGAAAGGAAGTCTCATAAAAATTTGGCACATACAGCATTTTAAATTGTATCCTTTTTAATGGATTTGGGATCATTTGATATGCATTTCTCTGATGACTAATAATGTTGAGTAAATTTTCAGTTGCTATTGGTCTTTAATATTAATATGATATTCTTTTTGGCCTTCATATAATTTCCTCAATGCTGTTTTGGACAACTTTATTATTTTTTATTATTAGTTTATAAGAACTCTTTATATATCCTAAATATACATATCTGACACGTATATTCTTTGTGTGCTTATTCATTTACTAAATAGAGATTTGAAAATGTGAAAATTTGTTAAAATAAGATTTTTATTTTAGAATAACTTGATATGCATAAAAATTGTAAAGATAGTATAAGAATTTCCATGAACTCTACATCTAGTTTCTCCCATTAATACCAAGATTCTACTGGTGGTTCAGGCGGCAAAGCCTCTGCCTACAAGGTGGGAGACCCGGGTTCGATCCCTGGGTTGGGAAGATCTCCTGGAGAAGAAAATAGCAATCCAATCTAGTACTCTTACCTGGAAAATCCCATGGCGGGAGGAGCCTGGTAGGCTACAGTCCATTGGGTCACAACAAATTGGACATGACTTCACTTTCACTTTCAGGGGTGGTAGCGGTAAAGAACCCACTTGCCAGTGAAGGAGACATAGGAGAAACGAGTTCAGTCTCTGGGTCTGAAAGATACCCTGGAAGAGGGCATTGCAACCCACTCCAGTATTCTTGCCTGCAGAATCCCACGGGGCCTGGTGGGCTACAACCATGGGGTCACAAAGAGTCAGATATGACTTATGTGATGTAGGATAGTGGAGCATATTAATTAAAATCAGTGAAGCAATATCAGTACAGTACTGTTTCTTTAGGTGTTTCCTAATATCATTTTTTCAGTTCCAAAATTCCAGGCAGTACATCTTGTAGCTGTGTCTTCTTAGGCTCCTGTTGGTTGTTAACAGTTTCACAGGTGTTTTTGATAGCCATGACTGTTTTGAGAAGCACTGGTCAAGAATTTTGCAGATGGCTCCTCACGTGGAATTTGTTCAATAATTTTCTCATAATTATACTAGAATTATATGTGTCAGAGGAAGGAAAGGAAGATCAAGTACTATTTGCATCACATCATAACATGCATGCTATCAACCAGACATGTTATTATTGATGGTGACTTTGATGACATGGCTGAGGTAATATTCATCAGTGAATATTATGTTACTATTAACTTACTGTTAAGTTACTCACACACTTTCCCTTACTCATTCCTTACTATATTTTTGGAAGACATTCATTATACACCGTGTAAACTTATATTTGGCATTCTTTGACACTGAAGATTTGTGTCTGCTCCTCCTTCTCCTATGTATTGATTTGATTATTTATTTTCATTGCTATGGATTCATGGACATATGTTTAATACTTTTGATTATAATACAGTAATATTTTAGTTCATTGCTTAAAAATGTTCTGTCATTGGTTATTGCAAACTTTTTCCATTGACCTCTATTTCCCTTTGATATGTTCCTCTGTGTGTGTGTGTGTGTGTGTGTGTGTGTGTGTGTGGTCTATTATTTATTTATTTTAAATTAATATCATTTATTTTAAATCAGTTCTAGGGTTACAGAAAAATATTGCAGAAAGCATAGAGAATACTCATATTCTTCCTTTCCACCATTACCTAGTGCTCCCTATTTTTAAAATTTTGCATTGGTGAGGTATGCTGTTATAATTCATAAGCCAATCTTGATATATCATTAACTAAGCCTCATAGTTTACAATAGAGTTCATTTCTGGCATTGCACATTCTGGGTGTTTTGACAAGTGAATAATGCCATATCGTCATCATTACAATTTCATAAAGAATAGTTTTACTATCTTAAATATCCCCTGAGCTCCATTTATTTGTCCCCACTCTCTGACCTGAAGATTCACACATTTTTCCCCTGTCTCTACAGTTTTTCCCTTTCTAGAGCATCATACAGTTGGGATCATATAGTATTCAGGCTTTTCAGATGCTCTTCTTTCACTTACTCATATTCATTTAAGATTCCTCCATGGTATTTTTTTTTTTTACTTAATAGTCTTTTCTCTTTATCACTGAATAACATTCTATTGGCTGGGTGTACAATGGTTTGTTTCTTCATTCACTTACTGAAGAACATCTTGATTGCTTCTAACTTTTGGCAATTATGAATAAACTTGTTATAAGGTTTTTTTATGTATCTTTTGTGTAGAAATACATTTTCAGTTCACTTGGATAAATACCTAAAGAATGATTCCTGTATCATATGTTAAGCCTGTCTATTTATCCTTGTTCAGTTCAATTCAGTCACTCAATCGAGTCTGACTCTCTGTGACCCCATAGACTGCAGCACGCCAGGCTTCCATATCCATCACCAACTTCCAGAGCTTGCTCAATCTTATGGCCAGTAAATCGGTGATGCCATCCAACTATCTCGTCCTCTGTTGTCCTCTTCCCCTCCAGCTTCAGCATCAGTCCATTCAGTGAATATTCAGGGCTGATTTCTTTTAAGTTGAACTGGTTGGATTTCCTTGCAGTCCAAGAGTCTTCTCTAACGCTGCAGTTCAAAAGCATCAATTATTTGGTGCTCAGCTTTCTTTATAGATCAACTCTCACATCCATACATGACTACTAGAAAAACCATAGCTTTGACTAGATGGACCTTGGTTGGCAAAATAATATCTGTACTCTTTAATATGTTGTCTAGGTTGGTCATAGCTTTTCTTACAAGGATCCTCTTCCTTTTAATTTCATGGCTGCAGTCACCATCTGTAGTGATTTTGGAGCCCAAGAAACTAAAGTCTTTCAGTTTCCATCATTTCCCAGTCTATTTGCCATGAAGTGATGGGACCGGATGCCATGATCTTCATTTTTGAATGTTGAGTTTTAAGCCAGCTTTTTCAGTCTTCTCTTTCACTTTCATCACTTTAGTTTCTCTTTGCTTTCTTCCATAAGGGTGGTGTCATCTGCATATCTGAGGATATTGATATTTCTCCAGGCAATGTTGATTCCAGTTTGTGCTTCATTCAGCCCAGCATTTCACATGATATTCTCTGCATATAAGTTAAATAAGCAGGGTGACAATATACAGCCTTGACATTCTCTTTTCCCAATTTGGAACCAGTCTGTTGTTCCATGTCTGGCTCTAACTGTTGCTTCTTGACCTTCATACAGATTTCTCAGGAGGGTGGTTAAGTGGTCTGGTATTCCCATCTCTTGAAGAATTTTCCACAGTTTGTTGTGACCTACACAGTCAAAGCCTTTGGTGAGAAACTCCAAATTTCATTTAACTTTGTAAGAAACTGCAAACTTCTTCTAAAGTGGCTATAATATTTTGCATTCGAACCAGCAGCAAGTGAGAATTCCTGCTGCTCCATATCCTTTCCAGCATTTGATTTTATACGTGTTTTGGATGTTAGTTATTCTAGTAAGTGTGTAGTAGCATCGCATGGTTGTTTTGCTTATAATTCTCAGAAGATATATGGATATTGAACGTCTTTCATATGTTTATATATGTATATTTGAGCATTGCCTTACTTTCCGGCGCTAGTGGATGTCACAGACTTATACATTTTCTGCCTAAGTCCCAGAATCAGCCGTTCCTCCAGGGAACCCTGGTTCTTTATTAATGGATAATGGTATTAGAAACGAAGATCTGGGTGTAAGACATGTTTTTACTACTGAGTGTCACTGCTTTTAAAACATCATAGCTGATAGAAGGACATTTATATGTCTATACTAACCTGTATAGATATGCAACTATATTGATTGCTCTATGCAATCTTCAAATATATGTTAAGCTAACACGAATTCATGTCAAATTAGTCAGTCCTAAATGAAATCAGTCCTGAATATTCACTGGAAGGACTGATGTTGAAGCTGAAGCTCCAATACTTTGGCCACCTGATGCAAACAACTGATTCCTTAGAAAAGATCATGATGCTGGGAAATATTGAAGGCCAGAGAAGAAGGTGACAACACAGGATGAGATAGTTGGATGGTATAAATGACTCACTGAGCAGGCTCCAGGAGATGGTGATGGACAGGAAAGCCTGGCGTCCATGGGGTCACATATAGCTGAATACAACTAAGCGACTGAGCAACAACAACAACAGTCCTTGTTTAGGGGCTTCCCTGGTGACTCAGTGGTAAAGAATCCNATGTTGAAGCTGAAGCTCCAATACTTTGGCCACCTGATGCAAACAACTGATTCCTTAGAAAAGATCATGATGCTGGGAAAGATTGAAGGCCAGAGAAGAAGGTGACAACACAGGATGAGATAGTTGGATGGTATAACTGACTCACTGAGCAGGCTCCAGGAGATGGTGATGGACAGGAAAGCCTGGCATCCATGGGGTCACATATAGCTGAATACAACTAAGCAACTGAGCAACAANAAGGTGACAACACAGGATGAGATAGTTGGATGGTATAACTGACTCACTGAGCAGGCTCCAGGAGATGGTGATGGACAGGAAAGCCTGGCGTCCATGGGGTCACATATAGCTGAATACAACTAAGCGACTGAGCAACAACAACAACAGTCCTTGTTTAGGGGCTTCCCTGGTGACTCAGTGGTAAAGAATCCATCTGCCATGGCAGCAGATATGAGTTCGATCTCTGGGTTGGGAAGATTTCCTGGAGTAGGAAATGGTGACCCACTCCAGTATTCTTGCCTAGGACAGCCCAGGGAGAGAGAAGCTTGGAAGACACAGTCCATGGGGTTGCAAAGAATCAAACATAACCTAGCACTGAACACACAGGCACCCTTGTTTTAACTCTAGCTTCCCACTTTGAAAACTGGCTCCCACAATCTGCAAGAGTATACTTATCTGTTCAGTTACAGTACACTGTATAGGGGGTATCAAAGTCATTAACCATTACTCCCATGTGAAACAATTTTGTCAGCTAGAGTGAAATGCTTATGCACAGTTGGTTTTGCCTGTAGTCTTACAGAATTCACTTACTTCCAAAATTACTTTTCAGTAGCTTTATCCTTTTTCCTGACCCCCTTTAGTGAGGTTGTTTCATATATTTGTAATACAAGTAGATTGTTTGTCACATTCTGGTTTCCATTCTCAGATACTCAGAACTTCTCAATTATATTTCAAAATTTGCGTGTATAAATGTTTACTCTTCATGCTGTAAAGTTCGGTGATTTTGAATATTGTACTTTGTTATGTACCCACCTTTTCAGTGTCACACAAAATAGTTTCATTTCTCTAAAATGTCCCCTGTGCTTCACCTATTCAACCTCATTACCATTCCAAACTCCTTAAAAATGTTGTTCTTTTTATTGTCTCTATACTATTGCCCTTTCCAGAATGTCATAGAATTGGAATCATACAGGCTACAATGCACTCTTTTCAGATTGACTTCTTTCACTTACCATTAGACAAGTTTGTGTGGTGTGTGTGTGTGTGTGTGTGTGTGTGTGTGTGTGTGTGGTTCGATAACTTTGTGTGTGCTCAGTCGCTCAGTGTTGTCCAACTCTGTGCGACCCTATGGACTGTAGCCTGCTAGGTTCCTCTGTCCATGGAATTTTTCAGACAAGAACACTAGAGTGGGCTGCCATGCCCTCCTCCAGGAGATCTTCCTGACCCAGGTATTGAACTGAGGTCTCTTACATCTCCTTCATTACCAGGCAGGTTCTTTATCACTAGCACCACCTGGGCTATTAACAACCCCTTGTATGAATATACTAAAGCTAGTTAGAAGAATGTGCATTTTGCTCTTGTTTGATGGAATATATACTATAAGTGTCAATCACATCTAGCTGATTGATGGTGCTAAGTCAACTGTATTGTTATTGATGTTCTGCCTACTTTATATATCAATTACTGGCAGAAGACTGTTAAAGTCTTTAATTATAATAGAGGATTTCTTTATACGTCCCTCAGTTCAGTTTTTGCCTCATGAATTTGGTGTTCTGTTGTTAGTTGCATAGATGTTTAAGACTGTTATGCCATCTTGGAGAATGATCCCTTTGTCATAATATAATGTCTTGTGTGTTTGTTTTTTCTTTTTTCTCTTTTTTTTCTGGAGTGTGCTTTGTCTGAAATCAATATAGCTAATACAGTTTCTTCTTATTATAGTGTACATAGAATATATTTATGTTGCCTTATTTTAGCTTGTTTATTAGTCANAATATAATGTCTTGTGTGTTTGTTTTTTCTTTTTTCTCTTTTCTTTCTGGAGTGTGCTTTGTCTGAAATCAATACAGCTAATACAGTTTCTTCTTATTATAGTGTACATAGAATATCTTTAGGTTGCCTTATTTTAGCTTGTTTATTAGTCACACACAGACAAATGGTTGGGTCTTATTATTTCTTATGCATTTTGATAATGTCTTTTATTTGGTGTATTTAGAAAATTCACAATTAAAATAGTTATTGACCTAGTTGAATTAGTATCTACCATGTTGTAACTANATATTTATGTTGCCTTATTTTAGCTTGTTTATTAGTCACACACAGACAAACGGTTGGGTCTTATTATTTCTTATGCATTTTGATAATGTCTTTTATTTGGTGTATTTAGAAAATTCACAATTAAAATAGTTATTGACCTAGTTGAACTAGTATCTACCATGTTGTAACTACTTTCTATTCATTATTTTTCTCATTTTTCCCTTTATTTTCTGCCTTGTCTGGTTGTATTTGAGCCTTTTATATTATTATGTTTATCTATTCTCTTTGCATTATAATTATATAACTTTAAAAATGTTTAGTGGTTGTCCTAAAATTTCAACTATACATTTTTAACTAATATAACTGTACCTTCAACTGGCAATATTCCACTTCATATAAAGTACAAGTACCTTATAACAGAGTAAAACTGGAATTCTTAATTCCTTCCTCCCATCCCTTATGACATTACTGCCATTCATTTCACTTATATATGCTATAGTTAATAAATATACTGTTACTATTATTCTCTTAAATATCTTTTAGATTAATTATGAATAAGAATAAAAGATTTTATTTTTCTTCATTTATACATTTCCTGACATTCTGCCTTTCTTTATGAACATTCTGATTTACAGTTTTCTTCCCTCTTAACAAACTTTTTAAAACATTTCTTGCATGACAAATCTGCTCTCCATGAATTCTCTGAGTTTTTGCTTGTCGGAGAAAGTCTACTTCTCTTTCACTTTTGAACACAAATTATTTTCACAGATTTCTTGTTGACAGAGGTTTTTTTTTTTTTTTTCATGTTTTCCAACAGTTTAATTATATTAATCCATTATTCTATTCTGGCTTGCATAGTTGCTTGGTTATTGATAGAAGGTCCATTGCAGTGTTTCTTTTTAGGTAAGTTTGTTTTTCCCTGGCTTTTAAGGTCTTCTCTATGACATTACTTTTCTGCAGTGTGAATAGACATGTTTGTTGTTTTTCAGTTACTAAGTCATGTCCGACTCTTTGTCTATCCATGGACAGTAGTTTGCCAGGCTCCTCTGTCCGTGGGATTTCCTAGGCAAGAACACTGGAGTGGGCTGTGATTTCCTTCTCAAGGGGATCTTCCTAACCCAGGAATCAAACCCCATATCCTGTATTACAGGTGGATTCTTTACTCCTAGGCCACCAGAGAATGCCTGTGAATATACAAAGCTGGGTGCATTATTTTTTGTTTTGAATTTATTTTGCTAGATGTTAAAAAAATGTAATTTGGTATCTCCTTAATTTTAGAAAGTTCTTGGCCATTATGAATTCAAATTTTTTTTCCTGCTCCAACCTTGTTGTTCTCGTTTCACTGTTTCAATTACATGTTCCACCATTTTAAACTATCCCACATATCTTGTGCATTTTCTTCTGTTCTTTTTCTTGTTTGTCATATTTTATGTTTCATTTCAGTTTAGAAAGTTTCTATTGAACTTTCTTTCAACCCACTAATTATTTCTTTAAGTGTGTCGACTAATCAGTTCAGTTCAGTTCAGTTGCTCAGTAGTGTCCAACTCTTTGCGACCCCATGAATTGCAACACGCCAGGCCTCCCGGTCCATCACCAACTCTCGGAGTTCACTCAGACTTACGTCCATCAAGTCAGTGATGTCATCCAGCCATCTCATCCTCGGTCGTCCCCTTCTCCTCCTGTCCCCAATCCCTCCCAGCATCAGAGTCTTTTCCAATGAGTCAACTCTTCCCATGAGGTGGCCAAAGTACTAGAGCTTCAGCTTTAGTATCATTCTTTCCAAAGGACACCCAGGGCTGATCTCCTTTAGAATGGACTGGTTGAATCTCCTTGCAGTCCACTGTCCACTAATGAGTACCTCCAAAACATTATTCAACTTGATACAGTCCTTGTCATTTCTAGAATGTCCTTCTGATTCTTTCTCTGTTTCCATCTCTCTGCTTGTATTACTCATCCACTACTAATTTCATATTTCCATTAGAGCATTCATCATATTGATTATAGTTAGTTTAAATTCCCTGTCTGATAATTTCAACATCTGTGTCGTATCGGATTCAGGTTCTGATACTTGTTCTGTGTCTTCAATTTTTTTTTTTTCCTTGTCTTTTGGACTGCTATCTAATATTAGTTGAAAACCAGACATGTTTAATAGATCCTCAAAACTGAGATTTATGGGCCTTAACTATGAGGATTTATGTTTTCAGGCTGGAATTAGATAGTGCATTGTATTTTCTGTAGTTGTAAATGCCAGAAGCTGTAAGCTTTTGTTGTTGAAGTTGTTGAAGTTGTTAGCGCTTTTGTTGTTGAAGTTGCCATCTTAACACGAAGCTTCCCTTAGTACTCCTCCTTAGAGGCAGTCTACTTTTTGCTCCTCTTTCATCTGCTGTATACTATCATTATGCTAAAGCCTGTTGGTATGGTGGTCAAATGTAAAGGAAAGGAAGAATTCTAAAGTCTTATGATTAAATCTCAGAGTTTTAGTGTGCTTCCGTGTCTGGGTTGTGACTTTAACAGTATTCTGTTGTTGTTGTTGTTGATAGGTAGTATAGTTTTTTTTCTTTCCTTATCTGAAATAGGAAGTCTATGGGAGATGAAATTGGAGGAAAGAAAAGTTCTTCTCTCACTGAAATAAGGCTCTGAAAAAAAATATTTTACCCTGGAAATGTTTTTTTCTTTGTAACGGAGAATGCTCTAGGCATATTTCACAATAACTAATCTTTTCCCACTGTCAGCATTATAAGGATGTCTTTGAGAACATCTGGTTTTTTATGAAGATAAAGTTTACAAATTTGTGGTGACTAACCAAGACCATAGCCCCAGGTGCTGGGAGCCAGCATGGGGAATCCCGCCTGGGGCAAAGGTCGTGAGGAAAGGGGCATGACAAACGCAAAGGCGGGATCAGGCCTCAGTGGTCCCCCTGGACTTTCTTGAGCATCTACCCCCAAAACCAGAGTCTGCCTGCTTTACTGTGTTATGCTCACCACCATCTCCTCTGACATTAACAGAGGACTGTCCCCCCACAACATTTTTCTGGAAAAAGTTAATTTAGAGCTTTTAGATAATAAGTCTCCTGGGCATAATAAGAGTGTTTGAATCCAAAGACCCCTCTGATGG
The DNA here is from genome assembly GCA_006410735.1 of Raphicerus campestris. Classification (NCBI taxonomy): domain Eukaryota; kingdom Metazoa; phylum Chordata; class Mammalia; order Artiodactyla; family Bovidae; genus Raphicerus; species Raphicerus campestris. The sequence continues at coordinate 308,908 of SJYW01015080.1, forward strand.
CTTTCTAGACTGCCTGACAGGTTTGCCCGGACTCTTACAGCTGTGCATGTGATTGTTTGAAGCCTCCCAACTGCAAGAGGCACAGGAAGCTTAAAACATCCTAAGAATGTAGGGGCTTCCAAGGAGTCAAAATCATTAGACTAGAATTGATTAAGGGTTTCATTTTGAGCAGATACTTGCTGCCAAGGTTTCATATCTTTTATTTGTTGATATAGTTGGTATGTAGAAAAAACAGGTAGTAGCCCAGGCATTAACAACATTAGATCTTTGAGTTAAGTACTTTCTTTGTTATAACCCACTATACCTTTGTTCTACAGGAATGTAACTTTATTTAGTACTTTGAGGGTGATGCAAATTAAAGAAAAAACACTTCAAGGGGAAATGAGTTTTCTGGTTGATAGACTTTTATCTAGGAAAAGAGCCATGAAAATGTAAACAGACCTCTTGGCCANTTTAAATTGATCACATTTTCATGGATAGTATGTATGATAGGGTATACAGATTCTGAATTCTACTGTTTTCTTTGAATATATGTTTATGTTTGGTTCTAGTATGGAATTAACTTACTGATTGTCACCTTCAACTTAGGAAGTTTGGTATTAAGCTTTTGTTTTATGTATTTATTTTAGGACAATTCTTTTAGTCAGAAAATGTAGTCTTGATTTTAAGGTGTGGAAATTCTGAGTCTTAAATAATAAATCCAAAATTTTCACCATACCCCTTCCAAAGTTTTGTGGCTCACACTCCATACTTTTCTCTCCACACCTTAGGAGGTTTAGCCTTCCAGTGGTTATCTCTGCACGGGTTTCTTGACGTCTCTTTTTTACATATGTAGGTCAGGATACATTTAAGGATTCAAAGAGACTTAAGTGTAAATAATAAAACTGCTCCTTTTGGGTGGCTTCTTTCTTTACAAAATTTCCTTCCTCAATTTCCAACCAATCTGGGAGCCAAGCACTCTATATACTTATCCTCANGTTTCTTGACGTCTCTTTTTTACATATGTAGGTCAGGATCCATTTAAGGATTCAAAGAGACTTAAGTGTAAATAATAAAACTGCTCCTTTTGGGTGGCTTCTTTCTTTACAGAATTTCCTTCCTCAATTTCCAACCAATCTGGGAGCCAAGCACTCTATATACTTATCCTCAAATTACTTAGACTGCATCTTTCTGCTTGAGTTCTAAACAATTTGTGCACCATGGACTGAGAATTTCACTCAAATTTAAAGCACTTTAAGAATTTCACTTAGTATGTTTCCCTTTTTCAGTGCTTTCCTTTTAGTGATCTTTCTATTTCTTTCCTTCAAATAGAACATTTTATTCATTTACTCATTTAATTAATTTTGTATTTTGTTCAGAGGTTATAATTGCTGTCTGTGAGAAGATTTGTCTGATATTAGTTGAAACTGAGCTATGCTGCAATTACTGATAGCAACATCCTATTGGGCGCTTAATTTAACACACTAAGAAGTATTTAGATAATTATGATAATAATAGAAATATTCATAAATTCTAAATTTTGGTTTGTCCCTAAGTTTAGTTTAGCATTTAAGTTTATATACACAAACTTGCATATGCATTCACATATACATACACATACATACACACACGCCACTTAAGTAAAAATTGAATGTCATTCAGCTGCACTTTGAGGAAGTACTGAAATTATTATATGCCATTCAATTTGTACTATTCAAAATAAGTACAGCTGGTCCTTGCCTAATCATACATTCTAAACTATTCAAATTGTTGTTTCCTTTAAGATCTAATTCAATTTCTATCTGCCAAATAAAGAATAATTCAACAACTGTTAACACTCACTGATATTTAAATCATGATTTAGCACTATTTTTCATGTTGGGTTAGCTTTCTCACTCTTTGAGTCATATATATTACTCATGCTACCTCAACTTGAGAACATACCTCTTCATAATAATGACAAATTTAAAGGCTATTTTTAAAATGGCTCATAGAGGAAGTGAAAGAGATTAAAATTTATACTTAAACAGATATAAATCACAACTCTGACTTAATGCTTGGCTTTGTGACTTTGACATATTTCCTAAATTTTCTGGGCTCAGTTTCCCCTTCTGAACAATGTATTTGAGAGTGTTCTGCAGTCTGGCCTAGCTGTGTTATTATTTTTCTAAGAACATATTTTAATGCTGCAAACATTCTTTGCTTTCAATAATCTTTGCTGAGTAATAATTCTATTTTCTTATTTCTTTCACTGTATTGTGAATATCCAAAGCTAATTAAATTTGTGTGCTTCTGTTTATTGAAACACTTTCAAACAACTAGAATTTCACACTTTTTGAATAATATTGCTAAATGATAAATCTCTGATATCAACAATAAAGATTACATAGCTATTTTAAGATCTTCACAGGAAGTGAAATTGGTTACACAACTGTGGCTGAAAAATTTCAGTGTGAAATGAGTAGGATGGTGAGAAACAGAATTTTTAAAACTTTAAATTTGCTTTGAAATTATACCAGGCTTTATCAGTTTTGTACTTTACCTCAAATATATGGATTAAATGTCTGACTTCTAGTAAACAGACTGACCATTAGAAAATTTAGAAATTTTCCCTTATGAAATTTTTTGTTGAAAGTAGGGGAGAGAAAACCAGTCTTCTATTTATCTTCCTCCCAAAACACTTAATTATTATGTAAGCCATTTAAATTGTAAAAATCTCTAACTATAATAATTAAAATCAGAGAAAATAGAAGGATGTTTTATTTAGATTATCATGCTAAATAAGTTTACATGTGATATACTTTATCCCAAGACACTAATTTACCCAGCATCTGAAAAGTGTGAAATTATTTGCACAAATGCTATATTACAGCTAGCTTATGATTTAGACAAGAAGTTTAAAACATTCAATTGATTTAGTTGTGCTGTCATAATATCCTCCTATATTTTACCATAGCCCTCTATTAATTGCAGACTTCTTATTGATCTTTTTTAGGTGAAAGCAAATCTGGAAAAATGTGCTGACCATATCTCGTCAATTATGGAAAGATAAAACAGATTTTTCATAGTCATGTTCATGCTTACTGAAATGGGATGATGAAATTATATTTTTTAGATTAATGCATCTTTATAATTCTATGAAATTCTTATCAAACAGAAATTTGCAAGCTTTCAGAATACAACTAAATGAAAACTTCAGGGAGATATACTAGATTTTGATCAATGCATTTATAACTACTAAAAAACATATAGCGATAATTGATAAAGCTAGAACACTTTTTAATTTGAAGCCATTAATTATAGGAAATCTTCCTTCTGTTTAAACAAAAATATTATATTTTGTTATTGAACAGAAAAAGCTGACCAATTTTTAATCTTTTTGTTGTTGTTTTTGTTGTTCCCATTTTTTCTTTCCTCTAAGCTCAGAAATAGCTAAGTGGGTTTTTCAAAGGGAGATAATGATGATGGTGATTAATATTATTTTTATATTATTTTACTTGAGGAGTGCTATATTATACTATGGAGCTTCCCAGTTGGCACAGTGGTAAAGAATCTGCCTACAGATGCAGAAGACACAGGCTCAATCCCTGGCTTGGAAAGATAATCCAGGTACAGAGGAGTCTGGTGGACTATAGCCCATGGGGTAACAAACAGCTGGACACAACTGAGTGAGCATGCACGCATATTATACTATTGTATAACTGGAAAACAATGTAAATAAACATTTTTTTTTGTCACTATTCTTTGGACAATAGATCACTAAAATTGTATTTGACAAGAAGAAAAATTACAATGATGTTAATAACAGAAGATAACAGAAAGATAAATTTCATTACACTGAAGCTGATATTAATTCTTGGTTCCATATACAGGCAAGTTTTCAGATGTTGTGTGTGGTAAAAACAGGCTTACATACTTCCATTTATTTCCATTAATTACTTTATTCTGAGTATAACTTAACTCTTTTCATTTTTAAAACAAAGCTATGAAGTAGGGAATATTATGTTCTCCCATGTTATAGCTGAGAAAAGTAAGTTGCTGAAAAGATAAATGACTTCCCTAGCATCTCATAGCTAACTAACACAAAGCAAATATTTGGATTCTAGTATTTTGGCTGCCAGATCCATGCTGGCATTAACCATTTCATTATGCTTCCTAAGAGTAGGTGGGCTTTTCATGGACATGAGTTCTGAAAGACTGTGATGTGTGAGATTGAAGAAACTTTTGCTTTCCTGTTCTGCAAGACTTCTAGGCTGCTAAAGTGATTGAAAAATGTTATTTGATTGTTTCTGTGTGTGTGTGTGTGCCTGGATGTGTGTGCGCCTGTGTGTGTGTGCACGCTCACGCGCTTAGTCTCTCAGTCATGTCCAACTCTTTGATATCCCATGGACTACAGTCTTCCAGGCTCCTCTGTCCCTGAGGATTCTCCAGGCAAGAATATTGGAGTTGGTTGCCAGGCTCTCCACCAGGGGATCTTCCTAACCCAAGGATCAAACTCAGGTCTCCCTCATTGCAGGCAGATTTTTACCATCTGAGCTACCAGGGAAGCTCTTCTATGCATAAAACTGTACATAAAACTGCTAACCACTAGGATAGATACTTCAGTAATTTTATTTTTTAACCTGGCATGTCCCTAGTTAAAGGGAAAAGATATATGCAAATGTCATAATGAAGAAGAAAAAAAAGGGAGAAATGCATTGTCAATACATTCAGCTAAAGATGGGCACAAGAAAGGACAGAAATGGCAAGAACCTAACAGAAGCAGAAGTGATTAGGAAGAGGTGGCAAGAATAATGCACAGAAGTATTATACAAAAGAGGTCTCTATAACCCTGAAAAATAAGCTAGTGTGGTTACACAATCTCACCCACCTAGAGCCAGACACCCTGGAGTGTAAAGTCAAGTGGGCCTTAGAAATATTACTAAGAAGAAAGCTAATGGAGGTGATGGAATTTCAGCTGAGCTATTTCAAATCCTAAAAGATGATGCTGTTATTAAAGTGCTGCTCTCAATATGCCAACAAAATCGGAAAACTCAGCAATGGCCATAGCACCAGAAAAGGTCAGTTTTCATTCCAATATCAAAGAAAACCAATGCAAAAAATGTTCGCACTATCATAGAGTTACACTCATTTTACACGCTAGCAAGGTCATGCTTAAAATCCTTCAAGCTGAGCTTCAGCAGTACATGAGCCCAGAACTTCCAGGTGTACAAATTGGATTTAGGAAAGGCAGAGGAACCAGAGATCAAGTTGCCAACAAACACTGAATCCTCATAAAAGCATTCCAGAAAATCATCTACTTCTGTTTTGTTGACTATGCTAAAGGCTTTAAATGTGTGGATCACAAACTGTGGAAAATTCTGAAAGAGATGGGAATACCAGAACACCTTACCTGCCTCCTGAGAAACCTGTATGCAGATCAAGAAGCAACAGTTAGAACCAGACATAGAACAAGGGATTGACTCAAAGTTGAGAAAGCAGCATATCAGAGCTTTACATTATCATTCTACTTATTTAACTTATTATGCAGAATACATTATGAGAAATTCTTGGCTGGATGACTCACAAACTGGAATAAAGATTGCCGGAAGAAATATCAACAACCTCAGATGATACTATTCTAATGGCAGAAAGCAAAGAGAACTAAAGAGCCTCTTGATAAGGGTGAAACAGGAGAGTGAAAAAGTGGGTTTAAAATTCAACATTCTAAAGACTAAGACCATGACATCCAGTCCCATCACTTCATGGCAAATAGGTGGTAAAAAAGTGGAGACAGTAACAGATTTTATTTTCTTGGGCTCCAAAATCACAGCAGCGGTGACTGCAGTCATGAAGTTAAAATGTGCTTTCTCCTTGCAAGGAAAGCTATGAGCAAAATAGACAGCATATTAAAAAGCTAAAGATATCATTTTGCCAACAAAGGTCCATATAGTCAATGCTATGGTTTCTCCAGTAGTCATGTATGGGTGAGTGTTGGCCTATTAGGAAGGCTGATTGCGAAAGAATAGATGCTTTTAAATTGTAGTGCTGGAGAAGACTTTTGAGAGTCCCTTGGACAGCAACGACTTCAAACCAGTTAATCCTAAAGGAAGTCAGTCCTAAATATTCATTGGAAGGACTGATACTGAAGCTTGAACTCGGACGCTTTGCCCCCCTGAGGAGAAGAAATGAGTCATTTGAAAAGCCCCTGATGCTGGGAAAGATTGAAGACTGGAGGAGAAGGGGATGACAGAGGATGAGATGATTGTATAGCATTACTGACTCAATGGATATGAGTCTGAGCAAACTCTGGGAGAAAATGAAGGACAGGGAAGCTTAGTGTGCTCTGCTCCATGGAGTTTCAAACTCAGACAAGACTTAACAAGAATAACAACAGCAAAAATAAGAAAGACGTTTGTGAATAAGGGTTGATTAAGAGGGTAATTGAGGGCATATATAAGTAGCTACAGAGTTTGAGGGTAATTCCTGTAAGATAAAGTAAAACAGTAATTTAAGAAATATTTCTCTCAATTATCAGTTTATTTTAGTTTTAATACATATATGTAAAAGCATAGAGTTGTTCATATGCTATTTTGTATCTTATTAACACACTCTGATGTCAAACTGCAGGAGGAAAGCACATATAGACGCTCACACACTGACAGCCAGATATGGCACTCCACGCCCAGAAAACTCCTATATCTTGTTTAAGCCAACACTGAAGCATACATCTTTAACATTTTCCTATGTGAAATCCCATCTACATGTCATTTCTGAAAAACTTTTCATTTGAGTCAATGTGTCATTGTGAATCTGGGAAAGGAGTTTTACTACACAAGAGAGTATTTACCATCTAAATCTCATTAGACATACACCTCATACCAGCTCTGTCTAGGGAGTCTTCCTCCAAAGAGATTTAAATGTGAATTTTTGCCTTGTTTCTTTCTATACAGGTTAACTCATGCTCAGCTTCTTCAGATCTAGTTTCCAGGTGAACGACCAGATTAGAAGCCTGTCCGAACTAGTTTACAATGATAGTCATCCAACAAAATTATCTCCCTTCCTGGAAGGAAGTGTGTTACTAATCATTAAAAAGGTTATTTTTGGCCATATTGATGTATAAACATAAACTGAATATATGGTAAAATATAAACATCATTTTTCAAGAAAATATATATGATATAGTCTTCTTAAATCTAAATAATTTAATCATGGATATTTAAGGGCTTTTTCTCAAAGAACTCTAAGAAACAAACTGTTATGGTTATATATCCTTTAATTAAATATTTTATTTTATTTAAACAAAATACTGATTTTAGTTATATCTTCTGTCAAATGAAGCAAATCTAAAATCCTTTTAAAATACTAATGATGACTCATTTTTAGTGATTAAAAATATATTTGACTTGCTGATAACTAATATTCATAAAGTCATTTTTGAAATCAGAAATAAAATTACCTTGGTTTTCAGAAGCTATTAATGCAAATAATTATGTTTTCAAAAAATAGTANTCAAAGTTGAGAAAGCAGCATATCAGAGCTTTACATTATCATTCTACTTATTTAACTTATTATGCAGAATACATTATGAGAAATTCTTGGCTGGATGACTCACAAACTGGAATAAAGATTGCCGGAAGAAATATCAACAACCTCAGATGATACTATTCTAATGGCAGAAAGCAAAGAGAACTAAAGAGCCTCTTGATAAGGGTGAAACAGGAGAGTGAAAAAGTGGGTTTAAAATTCAACATTCTAAAGACTAAGATCATGACATCCAGTCCCATCACTTCATGGCAAATAGGTGGTAAAAAAGTGGAGACAGTAACAGATTTTATTTTCTTGGGCTCCAAAATCACAGCAGCGGTGACTGCAGTCATGAAGTTAAAATATGCTTTCTCCTTGCAAGGAAAGCTATGAGCAAAATAGACAGCATATTAAAAAGCTAAAGATATCATTTTGCCAACAAAGGTCCATATAGTCAATGCTATGGTTTCTCCAGTAGTCATGTATGGGTGAGTGTTGGCCTATTAGGAAGGCTGATTGCGAAAGAATAGATGCTTTTAAATTGTAGTGCTGGAGAAGACTTTTGAGAGTCCCTTGGACAGCAACGACTTCAAACCAGTTAATCCTAAAGGAAGTCAGTCCTAAATATTCATTGGAAGGACTGATACTGAAGCTTGAACTCGGACGCTTTGCCCCCCTGAGGATAAGAAATGAGTCATTTGAAAAGCCACTGATGCTGGGAAAGATTGAAGACTGGAGGAGAAGGGGATGACAGAGGATGAGATGATTGTATAGCATTACTGACTCAATGGATATGAGTCTGAGCAAACTCTGGGAGAAAATGAAGGACAGGGAAGCTTAGTGTGCTCTGCTCCATGGAGTTTCAAACTCAGACAAGACTTAACAAGAATAACAACAGCAAAAATAAGAAAGACGTTTGTGAATAAGGGTTGATTAAGAGGGTAATTGAGGGCATATATAAGTAGCTACAGAGTTTGAGGGTAATTCCTGTAAGATAAAGTAAAACAGTAATTTAAGAAATATTTCTCTCAATTATCAGTTTATTTTAGTTTTAATACATATATGTAAAAGCATAGAGTTGTTCATATGCTATTTTGTATCTTATTAACACACTCTGATGTCAAACTGCAGGAGGAAAGCACATATAGACGCTCACACACTGACAGCCAGATATGGCACTCCACGCCCAGAAAACTCCTATATCTTGTTTAAGCCAACACTGAAGCATACATCTTTAACATTTTCCTATGTGAAATCCCATCTACATGTCATTTCTGAAAAACTTTTCATTTGAGTCAATGTGTCATTGTGAATCTGGGAAAGGAGTTTTACTACACAAGAGAGTATTTACCATCTAAATCTCATTAGACATACACCTCATACCAGCTCTGTCTAGGGAGTCTTCCTCCAAAGAGATTTAAATGTGAATTTTTGCCTTGTTTCTTTCTATACAGGTTAACTCATGCTCAGCTTCTTCAGATCTAGTTTCCAGGTGAACGACCAGATTAGAAGCCTGTCCGAACTAGTTTACAATGATAGTCATCCAACAAAATTATCTCCCTTCCTGGAAGGAAGTGTGTTACTAATCATTAAAAAGGTTATTTTTGGCCATATTGATGTATAAACATAAACTGAATATATGGTAAAATATAAACATCATTTTTCAAGAAAATATATATGATATAGTCTTCTTAAATCTAAATAATTTAATCATGGATATTTAAGGGCTTTTTCTCAAAGAACTCTAAGAAACAAACTGTTATGGTTATATATCCTTTAATTAAATATTTTATTTTATTTAAACAAAATACTGATTTTAGTTATATCTTCTGTCAAATGAGCAAATCTAAAATCCTTTTAAAATACTAATGATGACTCATTTTTAGTGATTAAAAATATATTTGACTTGCTGATAACTAATATTCATAAAGTCATTTTTGAAATCAGAAATAAAATTACCTTGGTTTTCAGAAGCTATTAATGCAAATAATTATGTTTTCAAAAAATAGTATACTAGGTTTTATTTTCAAAGACTATTGAAATGAACTTAAAGATAAAGTAAGCCAAAATATTAGAAAGTTTTGCTATATACCAATGAAGCAATTGATTTTCAGGAAGACTGAGATTAACAAGCATATTGTGAAAGCAACACTGTTTTTCACCAAGGCAATGACCTGGCTCATTCCCATAAAACTTCTAATGATCTTGTCAGGCTTTTGCAATGTTTTAAGTTTTATTTTATTGTGGTAAGAATACGTAACATGAGATCTACACTCAAATGTTTAAGTGTGTAATACATTATTGTTGACATAGGTTCAAATTGGTATAGCAGATCACCAGAGTTTGCTCATTTTGCGTAACTGCAACTTTATTCTTGTTGAATAGAAACTCCCCTTTTCTCCCTCCTCTGCTGCTGCTGCTAAGTCGCTTCAGCCGTGTCCGACTCTGTGCTACCCCAGAGACAGCATCCCGCCAGGCTCCCCCATCCCTGGGATTCTCCAGGCAAGAACACTGGAATGGGTTGCCATTTCTTTCTCCAATGCATGAAAGTGAAAAGCGAAAGTGAAAAATAGCTCAATCGTGCCCGACTCTTAGCGATCCCAGGAAGCCTGCAGCCTACCAGGCTCCTCTGTCCATGGGATTTTCCAGACCACAGTACTGGAGTAGGTTGCCACTGCCTTCTCCATCTCCCTACTCNCGAAAGTGAAATAGCTCAATCGTGCCCGACTCTTAGCGACCCCAGGAAGCCTGCAGCCTACCAAGCTCCTCTGTCCATGGGATTTTCCAGACCACAGTACTGGAGTAGGTTGCCACTGCCTTCTCCATCTCCCTACTCTAGCCTCTGGAAGCTACCATTCTATATCTTCTATGAATTTGGATATTCTAGATACCTCATAAGTACTTATCTTTCTGTGATTGATTTATTTCACTTAGCATAGTGTCCTCCAGGTTTATCTATGGTGGCACATTTTTAAAAATTTTCTCCTTTTTAAAGTCAGAATAATATTCCACTGTACATATATACCACATCTTTCCTTATCCACTCATCTTTTGCTGGACATTTAGATTATTTCCACTTCCTAGCTATTGTGCATAGTGACTACTGAATGTAGGCTTGCTGACATATTTTTGATATCCTGATTTCAATTCTTTTTCAACAACCCTGAAGTGGGATTGTTGACTCATATGCTAGTTCTATTTTTANGTGGCACATTTTTAAAAATTTTCTTTTTAAAGTCAGAATAATATTCCACTGTACATATATACCACGTCTTTCCTTATCCACTCATCTCTTGCTGGACATTTAGATTATTTCCACTTCCTGGCTATTGTGCATAGTGACTACTGAATGTAGGCTTGCTGATATATTTTTGATATCCTGATTTCAATTCTTTTTCAACAACCCTGAAGTGGGATTGTTGACTCATATGCTAGTTCTATTTTTAATTTCTTGAGGACCTTCCATATTATTTTCCATAGCAGCTGTTGTAGTTTTAAAGCAGTAATATTACTGCAATAATACAGAATGAGATAGGGACATTTTTTTCCTTCCATTTCATAGATAAGGAAACAGAAGTAACAAAAAAAAAAAAAAAGAAAGAAAGAAAGAAACAGAAGTAGAGGGAGTTTAACTCACCTATTCAATGTCTTGAAGCCACTGCATGACAAAGCCCTAAAGCTGAGAAGAGACCTGTTGTATCTATTCTCTAAAGTAAGGTAATCCAGTGAAACTTTTCACCTGTTTCCCATCTGACCTGATAAACTCTAATCACCACCATTATGTCACTATCACTGTTTCCAAGATAAGAGAGAAAAAGAGAGACATGGAAAAATAATGCAGAGCTCTGCATAATATACTTATCTTTCCAATTATACTGAGATTGATACCTTATTTCCCAAAAAAATATATCTCAGTTCAGACATTATCAATTAAGCACCAAAGACAAATATAAATGCTTTAATCAGAATAGACCTTCTTAAATGGAACATGCTTATTCTACTATATGGATCCAGTCATTGTCTACATTAAATCAAAATTGCATAACATAGGACTAAAATCCAGTGGAAATTTTTTCAAAAGCTGCTACAAATGTTATTTGACATTTTGGAAAAAAAGTTGACTGTGTTTTTTTCAAGAATTCCTAGTAGTTATTGTGTTCTTTTGTTGATCCAGCCCCCAGTATATAAGTTGGTATACTTAAAACTTTACATAACAACATTTTCTACCTACTGTGTTATTTTATATAATCTCTTCAATCCCCTAAAAGTGTCATTGAGTGAGTAAGTGGTTGTTTGGCAGTTTTACATTTATAATTGACCAGTAATGAAAATGTAAATGAGAGAAAAAATATAAAATGTTGTCAGATGGTGATCAATTTATAGTGGAACTTTTCCATGTAGTGTTCTATAAATGAAACAATATTTGGAAGGAATTATCTTAGAAGAAATTTTTCCTGAGGGCGTGCATATGGAGCATTTTCCAAATAGCTTTTGTTAAAATTTTATTGAAAGCAAATTATTTAAAAAGTTTATTAGTATTAACCCTTCAGAAAATGAGTAGTACTTTTATTATGATAATAATATTGAGTATACAAACATCTGAAAATAACTTTATGCCTAAATACAGGTCTGCTATAAGAATATTGTACTGAAAAATAGTTTCATATAAGTCTCTCTAATTCTTAACTCTGTGTGGATTAAAAAAAAAAAAGAAACATAAGGAAAACAACAAACAAACACATCCCCAAATTTGAACTAATAATCTCCCACAGGTCTTCATTATAGCTTCTAGCTTCTTCATTCAGTCCAACACATTAGAAACTTTCAGAACCTAGATTTGGGTGCGTTTTCTTAGACAAGCCATGAAAGTAAAGAAACTCAAATCAGCCACCATTGGCTGCACTCCAGTTTATATATGAAAAATAAAGGCCAGTGTCCTCGCAAATTCTTCATTTGTTTTTGTTGTTTCTTGTGTGTTTGCTTTTTTGGGGGGCGGGGGGGAGTTGCATTACCTTAAGATAAAACTCTGTACTATTTTTGTTTCTTTATGGACTTATTATTCTATGTTTAATGATAAAAACTTCTTTAGGGAATTGAAAATATCCTGCACAAAAAATACTACTTCAAAATGCTATTTCAGGGGAAAATTATCATGATGAACACTACTTTCTAGTTTACATTGACCCATGTACCTTAACCTTTGCCAAATAAGTTNTAATGATAAAAACTTCTTTAGGGAATTGAAAATATCCTGCACAAAAAATACTACTTCAAAATGCTATTTCAGGGGAAAATTATCATGATGAACACTACTTTCTAGTTTACATTGACCCATGTACCTTAACCTTTGCCAAATAAGTTACAGCTTACAGAGCCACAATAATTCTGCATAGTACATAAGCACTGGTTTTTCAATTGGCAAGGTCGCATTAAATCAGAGCAAAACAGCCGAGGTCCTTGGTTTGATTTCTACTCTCCCATTAATTTCATCCATTAACTATGGAGCAGTACCCTAACCTTGGAAACTGAGCTTGAAAGTGTGAAATATTTTTTCTTCTTAAATTTGGGGAATGAGGTAAAAGCGTATAAATGGAAGTGTGCAAATAGATCATCAGTCTTTCATGAAAAAAAAAGAGAGGGAGAGAGAAAACTGCAAAGTCTACAAAGGGGGTTGATGAGTATCACTTCAAGGATTCTACAAAAGTGTGCATTATTTGCACACACACATGGTCTTGAAGACTTAATCCTATCCTTCAAACAGATGACTCCAAGTTGGCTTGTGCTTTAGACCCAAAGGATGTGTGATTTAGTGTGCTTTTAAATAACTCTGTGGTAGCATGCACAAGAATAAATAAATTTTAAAGTATCCAGTTGTTTGGTAGGTCTTGATTTTATTAAAAATCAGCATTTTAATATCAGGCAAGGAGTAATACTTTGCTGACTCTGCTCATTCAACTTTCAAACAATGATTTTGGAAAGGTTCTCTCTCAAGGTTCCCACTCAACCTAAGATTTTATGATTTAGTGAGTTAGTTAACAGTTAATATGATACAAAGGAGGTCATATAATGTAGTAAAAAAATAAAATTAGAAGAAAAAGTAATCATCTAGGAACCAGAGAATATTTAAGTAGCACAATTAGTCCTTTCTCCAAAAACATCAAGAAAAATTTGAGTTAAAGTGATAGACAGATGCTAATATAAAAACTAGTGATTTAATCTATAACTAAAAGGCCTGTCACAAATATATGAAATAAATTAAAATTAGTAACTTCATATTTAGTTTGGTGGAAAAAAACTTATATGAAACAATTATTAATTAAATATTTAGAGAGCAAAACTGACCATTTTAATTTTGATATCACTAAATTTCATTTACAGGAAAGAAAAAAAGAAAAACCTTGTTGACTAATGATAATCTTAACATGGGGAAAATTGTGGTCTCCTTCTCATGGCTATTGATCACTTTTCAAATTAATTTTTAAAACACAATAAGGTTAATAGANTTTTAATTTTGATATCACTAAATTTCATTTACAGGAAAGAAAAAAAGAAAAACCTTGTTGACTAATGATAATCTTAACATGGGGAAAATTGTGGTCTCCTTCTCATGGCTATTGATCACTTTTCAAATTAATTTTTAAAACACAATAAGGTTAATAGAAGCTATTCTGGGTTACATTTTTAGATGAGTTCAAAAAATTAGCAGAATGATAATTTAATTCTATTGTTGAATTATTGTTTTAAAAGTTCTGAATTTTGTAGAATATCCATGTTTTGTTGTGAAACAGAATGAATTATTTTTTGGTATAAATTGTAGTTTTATATTTAGACATAAATTAGTGAACATTTATTATTATGTTATTAATTCAGTACTTAGATAATGATTCAACTGATAGTAATATTTATTATAAACTGTTTATTATTTCCTAGAATATTCTTTTTTCCATCTACATGATGCTCTTCATATTATATACTTATAAGAATTCACCCAGATGTATATGCTTACATGACATCATCAAAGGTCAGTGAATCTTATACAAATACACATTAGCCTGCAGAAGGCTCACATGCCCAAGTAAGGAGAATATTATTGTTTTTCTTTCCTATAAGAACTTCTGCACTCTAGATAATACTTAGGATATTAGATGATACAAAATATACAATGAAAATAATTTATGTCATTAAAAATATTTTCTCAGTTGAGGTAATGAGTGTTTATGTTGATCAACAAATGTTTAAAAATACTAGTTTACTAAAATATAGTAATATTCACATTTCAGTTACATTAAAATAAATCTTATTTCATGTATAATTTTTAAATTTATGTCTATGTGATTAAGTACTACTATGTCTACATGATATGGGTCTGGAGAGAGTTTACTATTGAGATCTATTTTTCAACAATTGACAATTCTTGTAGATGTTTTAATTAACTACAAATTACTTGTGACTTTATTCTGATTAATTTACTATTTAATAGTAACTTTGCAAATCTGAGGGCTTTGCTGATAGCTCAGCTGATAAATAACCCACCTGTCAATTCAGGAGATGCAAGAGATGCAAGTTTGATCCCTGGATCAGGATGATCCCCTGGAGAAAGAAACGGCAACCCACTCCACTATTCTTGTCTACAAAATTCCATGGACACAAGAACCTGATGGACTACAGTGCTTGAGGTCAGAAAGAGTTGGACAAGACTAAACACATATGCCCACATGCATGCATGCAAATCTATGCCAACCATTCCTAGTACAATATTTTTGTAACATATTAATATAATGCTGACATTTTTAACCCATGAAAACAATGATTATTTTCGATGTTTGAAACCTATCACTTAATAGGACAAAAGTGCTCATTCTCACCTGGGAACCAATTGCCATGGCTAACAAAATCAAAGAGAAGAATTTCGTAAATCTGTAATTTTTCCCAATGAATGTTCATATACCTTCAAATATCATCTTTATTTAGACTTTCAAATTATTTTTTGTCTAAAAAAGCTTTGACTGCAAACTAATCAAATGAAAAATGTATGATTTGCAGGCTGGTTAGGAAGACAAGGTCAGCCGAAAATGCACGAACTTATGAATTTCCAGGTGAGCAGTGCAGAAAGGGTGCATGGCATGCATGCTCATTCACAGAGGAAAAGACAGATAAATACAATACATGTGAGGTATGGAAAGAATCTTGTAAAAATAACAAAACAGACATTTTCAAATATTTTGAATGGCCCCAAAGCAATTTTTCCCTCAGTTCTCATCTCAGTATGGCAATTCTATTCTGCAGTCAAAGTCATCTCATTTTATTTTTCCTAACACTAGCATATAGTTCATCAGCAAGTCGTATTATATTTATATTGATAGTCTATGTAAAATATAGCTGTTCCTTCATGATATTGTCATCTTCTACTTGAATATCATCAAAGTCTTTATTTGTCTCTCAGTTTGACCAGTTATACTGTTTTCTTTCCTACAGTCTGTTCTCCACGGAATGATCAAAATGACTCATTTTAAAATCTAATCCAGATGATGTTTTTTCTCTGCCCCAAATCTTCAAAATCTCCCTATCTCAGTTAGAATAAAATGCCTGGATGTAACCAGCCCCAGCAAACCTGACTCCTTGATGCCAGCAGTCATCTCATCACAGAGTTCTTTACTTTCAACTTACTGCTTTTCGTGCCTGATGGTCTCCTTGCTATTCCTCAAACAGCTGAGCAAGTTTCTGCTTCTGGGCATTTGCACTGGTTGTTCCCACCTGGAGAGTTCTTCCCACATGTAGTCAGATGGCTGGCTTCACTTCATTCAGCACTGCTCAAGCATCACATCATCAAAGACTCCTTCTCTAACAGTTATGCAAAAAGTCTCTCTTGATTGCCTGTATTAGTTTGCTATCACTCCTAGAGCAAAGTACCTCAGATTTGATGACTTAAACAACAGAAGTTTATTATCTCATATTTTCCATAGGTCAGAATTTCCACATGAGTCTCACTAGACTAAAAGCAAGGCATCAGCAAGGGTTGTGTTTCTTACTCTCTAGGACAGAATCTCTTTTCCTGTGTCTTCTGGTTTCCAGAGGCTGACCACCTTCCTTGGCTTATGCATCTTCTCATACCACCATCACACTGGTTCGCTTATTCTATTTTCACATTGTTTTTTGAGCTATAAAATAGTCTCTGCTTTTAAAGGCTCATGTAACTATATTGTCTGCCAGAAACATTCAGGATAAACTCTGCATCTCAAGATCTTTAACTTAATCACACCTGCAGAGTGCCTTTTAATATAAGATAACATATTCAGAGATTTCAAAAAAAATGTAGACATCTTTGAGTGTCATTCATCTGGGTGTCTTATTTTTACCTATGGTATTTATCATTATCTTTGGCATTTTTACATGCTTGTTTATTTGTTTACTTTCTTTTTTCCCTTACCTGAATGCAGTTTTATTTTTTGAGAATAAATTGTTCTATATTTTCTTTATTGCTCTATCTCCAAGACCTAGAAGAGTTCCTGGGATACTGGAGGCATTAAAGAAATACTTGTTCAATGAATAACTGATTTGATTTTGAAATTANTAAAAACTTCTTTAGGGAATTGAAAATATCCTGCACAAAAAATACTACTTCAAAATGCTATTTCAGGGGAAAATTATCATGATGAACACTACTTTCTAGTTTACATTGACCCATGTACCTTAACCTTTGCCAAATAAGTTACAGCTTACAGAGCCACAATAATTCTGCATAGTACATAAGCACTGGTTTTTCAATTGGCAAGGTCGCATTAAATCAGAGCAAAACAGCCGAGGTCCTTGGTTTGATTTCTACTCTCCCATTAATTTCATCCATTAACTATGGAGCAGTACCCTAACCTTGGAAACTGAGCTTGAAAGTGTGAAATATTTTTTCTTCTTAAATTTGGGGAATGAGGTAAAAGCGTATAAATGGAAGTGTGCAAATAGATCATCAGTCTTTCATGAAAAAAAAAGAGAGGGAGAGAGAAAACTGCAAAGTCTACAAAGGGGGTTGATGAGTATCACTTCAAGGATTCTACAAAAGTGTGCATTATTTGCACACACACATGGTCTTGAAGACTTAATCCTATCCTTCAAACAGATGACTCCAAGTTGGCTTGTGCTTTAGACCCAAAGGATGTGTGATTTAGTGTGCTTTTAAATAACTCTGTGGTAGCATGCACAAGAATAAATAAATTTTAAAGTATCCAGTTGTTTGGTAGGTCTTGATTTTATTAAAAATCAGCATTTTAATATCAGGCAAGGAGTAATACTTTGCTGACTCTGCTCATTCAACTTTCAAACAATGATTTTGGAAAGGCTCTCTCTCAAGGTTCCCACTCAACCTAAGATTTTATGATTTAGTGAGTTAGTTAACAGTTAATATGATACAAAGGAGGTCATATAATATAGTAAAAAAATAAAATTAGAAGAAAAAGTAATCATCTAGGAACCAGAGAATATTTAAGTAGCACAATTAGTCCTTTCTCCAAAAACATCAAGAAAAATTTGAGTTAAAGTGATAGACAGATGCTAATATAAAAACTAGTGATTTAATCTATAACTAAAAGGCCTGTCACAAATATATGAAATAAATTAAAATTAGTAACTTCATATTTAGTTTGGTGGAAAAAAACTTATATGAAACAATTATTAATTAAATATTTAGAGAGCAAAACTGACCATTTTAATTTTGATATCACTAAATTTCATTTACAGGAAAGAAAAAAAGAAAAACCTTGTTGACTAATGATAATCTTAACATGGGGAAAATTGTGGTCTCCTTCTCATGGCTATTGATCACTTTTCAAATTAATTTTTAAAACACAATAAGGTTAATAGAAGCTATTCTGGGTTACATTTTTAGATGAGTTCAAAAAATTAGCAGAATGATAATTTAATTCTATTGTTGAATTATTGTTTTAAAAGTTCTGAATTTTGTAGAATATCCATGTTTTGTTGTGAAACAGAATGAATTATTTTTTGGTATAAATTGTAGTTTTATATTTAGACATAAATTAGTGAACATTTATTATTATGTTATTAATTCAGTACTTAGATAATGATTCAACTGATAGTAATATTTATTATAAACTGTTTATTATTTACTAGAATATTCTTTTTTCCATCTACATGATGCTCTTCATATTATATACTTATAAGAATTCACCCAGATGTATATGCTTACATGACATCATCAAAGGTCAGTGAATCTTATACAAATACACATTAGCCTGCAGAAGGCTCACATGCCCAAGTAAGGAGAATATTATTGTTTTTCTTTCCTATAAGAACTTCTGCACTCTAGATAATACTTAGGATATTAGATGATACAAAATATACAATGAAAATAATTTATGTCATTAAAAATATTTTCTCAGTTGAGGTAATGAGTGTTTATGTTGATCAACAAATGTTTAAAAATACTAGTTTACTAAAATATAGTAATATTCACATTTCAGTTACATTAAAATAAATCTTATTTCATGTATAATTTTTAAATTTATGTCTATGTGATTAAGTACTACTATGTCTACATGATATGGGTCTGGAGAGAGTTTACTATTGAGATCTATTTTTCAACAATTGACAATTCTTGTAGATGTTTTAATTAACTACAAATTACTTGTGACTTTATTCTGATTAATTTACTATTTAATAGTAACTTTGCAAATCTGAGGGCTTTGCTGATAGCTCAGCTGATAAATAACCCACCTGTCAATTCAGGAGATGCAAGAGATGCAAGTTTGATCCCTGGATCAGGATGATCCCCTGGAGAAAGAAACGGCAACCCACTCCACTATTCTTGTCTACAAAATTCCATGGACACAAGAACCTGATGGACTACAGTGCTTGAGGTCAGAAAGAGTTGGACAAGACTAAACACATATGCCCACATGCATGCATGCAAATCTATGCCAACCATTCCTAGTACAATATTTTTGTAACATATTAATATAATGCTGACATTTTTAACCCATGAAAACAATGATTATTTTCGATGTTTGAAACCTATCACTTAATAGGACAAAAGTGCTCATTCTCACCTGGGAACCAATTGCCATGGCTAACAAAATCAAAGAGAAGAATTTCGTAAATCTGTAATTTTTCCCAATGAATGTTCATATACCTTCAAATATCATCTTTATTTAGACTTTCAAATTATTTTTTGTCTAAAAAAGCTTTGACTGCAAACTAATCAAATGAAAAATGTATGATTTGCAGGCTGGTTAGGAAGACAAGGTCAGCCGAAAATGCACGAACTTATGAATTTCCAGGTGAGCAGTGCAGAAAGGGTGCATGGCATGCATGCTCATTCACAGAGGAAAAGACAGATAAATACAATACATGTGAGGTATGGAAAGAATCTTGTAAAAATAACAAAACAGACATTTTCAAATATTTTGAATGGCCCCAAAGCAATTTTTCCCTCAGTTCTCATCTCGGTATGGCAATTCTATTCTGCAGTCAAAGTCATCTCATTTTATTTTTCCTAACACTAGCATATAGTTCATCAGCAAGTCGTATTATATTTATATTGATAGTCTATGTAAAATATAGCTGTTCCTTCATGATATTGTCATCTTCTACTTGAATATCATCAAAGTCTTTATTTGTCTCTCAGTTTGACCAGTTATACTGTTTTCTTTCCTACAGTCTGTTCTCCACGGAATGATCAAAATGACTCATTTTAAAATCTAATCCAGATGATGTTTTTTCTCTGCCCCAAATTTTCAAAATCTCCCTATCTCAGTTAGAATAAAATGCCTGGATGTAACCAGCCCCAGCAAACCTGACTCCTTGATGCCAGCAGTCATCTCATCACAGAGTTCTTTACTTTCAACTTACTGCTTTTTGTGCCTGATGGTCTCCTTTCTATTCCTCAAACAGCTGAGCAAGTTTCTGCTTCTGGGCATTTGCACTGGTTGTTCCCACCTGGAGAGTTCTTCCCACATGTAGTCAGATGGCTGGCTTCACTTCATTCAGCACTGCTCAAGCATCACATCATCAAAGACTCCTTCTCTAACAGTTATGCAAAAAGTCTCTCTTGATTGCCTGTATTAGTTTGCTATCACTCCTAGAGCAAAGTACCTCAGATTTGATGACTTAAACAACAGAAGTTTATTATCTCATATTTTCCATAGGTCAGAATTTCCACATGAGTCTCACTAGACTAAAAGCAAGGCATCAGCAAGGGTTGTGTTTCTTACTCTCTAGGACAGAATCTCTTTTCCTGTGTCTTCTGGTTTCCAGAGGCTGACCACCTTCCTTGGCTTATGCATCTTCTCATACCACCATCACACTGGTTCGCTTATTCTATTTTCACATTGTTTTTTGAGCTATAAAATAGTCTCTGCTTTTAAAGGCTCATGTAACTATATTGTCTGCCAGAAACATTCAGGATAAACTCTGCATCTCAAGATCTTTAACTTAATCACACCTGCAGAGTGCCTTTTAATATAAGATAACATATTCAGAGATTTCAAAAAAAATGTAGACATCTTTGAGTGTCATTCATCTGGGTGTCTTATTTTTACCTATGGTATTTATCATTATCTTTGGCATTTTTACATGCTTGTTTATTTGTTTACTTTCTTTTTTCCCTTACCTGAATGCAGTTTTATTTTTTGAGAATAAATTGTTCTATATTTTCTTTATTGCTCTATCTCCAAGACCTAGAAGAGTTCCTGGGATACTGGAGGCATTAAAGAAATACTTGTTCAATGAATAACTGATTTGATTTTGAAATTAAGAAATATTACTCAAGAAATCTGTGATTTATTTGAACCTAAGAACAGAATGCCAAAGTAAAGTGAAATAATATATATTATATATATTTCACTATAACAATCTGCCTGCAAACCACCACTCCTCCCGTATCTATTCAAGGAATGGTAGGCTAAATACAGAAAAATGAACAAATCTCATATTGACACTTCCATTATGTAAGAAAACAAAACACACAATAGCATATTAAGTGCTAAGCTAGATGGTACACCAAAGATACTCAAGTATAAATGGATAGGTAGTAGGGTCAATGGAGAACAAAAAATGAAGTCTAAACATTTCATACTACGAGCATAGAAGCTCACTGTCTTCTCACTGAAAAGTGTTAACACTTATTAAAATAATTATCATCTGAACTTTTCCCCTTTGGCTGTAATTATGAATCTATTTCAGATTTTATCATTTAACTCTTGATTATATTTTATTTTTTGAGAAATTACATATAAGCAACGTTATATTTTTGAGAGATTGAATGTAAACAAAAATCTACATATTTATTTCTATTGGCTTAAAAATGGGCATTTATAATCTTACTTGTGCTGTACATTGTAAGCTAAGAACACAAAATATTGTGGGAAAATTTTTCAAAGCTCTAGTATTAATATTTGGAACNTAAACAAAAATCTACATATTTATTTCTATTGGCTTAAAAATGGGCATTTATAATCTTACTTGTGCTGTACATTGTAAGCTAAGAACACAAAATATTGTGGGAAAATTTTTCAAAGCTCTAGTATTAATATTTGGAACATATTTCCCTTTATGACAGCAAATGGCCATTTATGTGTGACTGTACATTGTGCTAAATTTAAATACATTCAAATATTATATACAGTTCACCTAGCTGTGTCAACAGTACTAAAATAATAAAGATTTAAATTTTCTAATCTGTCTGTGGTTACCAATTGCATAATTGTTTTAGTGGCTTCTATTCATGTATAATTTTCTCCCTTCACAGGAAAAAAAAAAATTAACTAAACGACAGAATATATTGATCAGAGAGACAGAGATATTTAAGAATGTATGTAGAATGTTAAGATTAAATGCTAGGATTAAATCCTTATTTTTAACTTGGTCCACTTTTATCCTATATCTTCGTTTAATGAGGGGAAACAGCCCACTATTGTAGTGACAACCACCAGTGCCAAGCCAGGACCAGAAGCCTCCATTGATGACGCCAAGTTTGGAAGCCTCCTTATCCTAGGACTTTGATTTAAGCAGTTCTCTCCCATTTCTAGGCCCCTGCTTATGCTCCTCAATTCACGCCTTCTCACATCACTATAGTCCTCTCTTAACCCCAGGGCAAGATATAGGAGCTGAAAACATCTAGATTTATTAATATGGCAGCAATCAGGAACTTATTCAAAAATATATCAAATAGATCTGGAAGACATGAATGGAGATCTTTGGGAGAGAGAGAAAGTCAGGATTAAAAGAGAGGAAGGAATTCTTTTTAATAAATAAAAATTAAAGATAGTAAAGTTTAAACATACTTTGATGATTCAGTTAAGTTCAGTCACTCATTGCAACCCCATGAATTGCAGCACA